>VWZK01002006.1:0-76895 GCA_013396935.1 Baryphthengus martii | reverse complement strand
TTTTTTTTTTTTTTTTTTTATTAAGGGAAGGATTAACTTACTTATGAACCTTTTCTATGTTCATAAGCAGAAGTAGAGCTTCAGTTGCCTAGAGAAAGGCTTGTATTGTTATCCCAAAATGTAGTAATCTTTCATGTTCTGCAGGGAAGCCACCACAGATTTGCGTTACAGGAATTAGACAGAGAAAGAACAGTCACAGCCTCCCAGGGGAGACTCATTTGAACCAAGGCAAGATGGATCAAACTCAACAACATTGATCATCCAAAATAATCATGAAGAAGAAAAAAATCTTTTTGAAGGGAAGCAGAGTAAAAATGCTTTCTGTGCACCTTCTGTACACTTTTTTTTTCTTGAAAGACAGTAGTTTCTCTTCTCTGCTTCTTCATGTGAATGTGTGGTGGGCTCATTTTGCAGGTTAAACTTGGGCTGGGCTTGATTCTTCTTTCCCTTACAAACACATGGTTAGAAGACAAGGAAGTGATCTCTAGAATATGTCTGACTTAGAGATGAGTCTGTCAGATTGAGTCCTTAAGATCTTTTCCTTTTTAGAGTATGTGAAGTAGTAATATCTTCATAGTTACGATGTGAAATAGTAACCACATTGAAAATAGGAGATACGGATTTACTGGAGAGACTTGGGAGAGGGTGAAACTCGCTGCTCCATGTATCTACATGGGCCTCAACACCCTTACATCGTAAGATGTGATTGCTGACCAGTTCATCTGTCACTTCGAAGTAAAGATCATACATCAATTGCTTAAAATAAAAATGTACAAACTTTTTATTACTAAAAATAAAGGCTAGCAAACAGTATAGTGTTAGGAATATTTATCTTGTGTCCCATTCTGTGTTGCAGTACCTGGGAAATGCTCTGCCTCTAAAAGCAAGATGACTTTTATTTCAGAGAAGAATTTAGAGAAGACAGTGTGTCCTGGAATGGGAAATGATGATAGCAACATAATCAATGCACAGAGGGGGAAATCATATCTGTCTCTTCTCTGCTCTCAACAAATCAATTACACTGATACTGGTTCTTCATATAAAATACAACAGAAACCAGAAAACGTTACCAGGCATTCTAAGTAAAATGAAATGTACAGGAATGTCTAGTATGAAAAAGCACAGCAGTCCCAGCTGTACCATCAAAATCAAGATATTTTGCACAAAAAGCAATTGAGAATATAAAAGCGTAGAAAGTTTGAAGATCAGAAAATTGGCAGTAAGCTGGAAGGTACAAAGCAGGAGAGGAAGGCACAGATGTGCCTGAAAGGGATCAAAAGAGGGCCAAAGCACAGCGACGGGTAAGAGATTTTCAAGTAAAATTGTGTGCCTTTTAATCATAGAATCATATAACGGCTTAGATTGGGAGGGACCTCAGAGATCATCTCATCCAATCCCCTGCCATGGGCAGGGACACCTCTCAACTAGAGCAGGTTGCTCAAGGTCTCATCCAACCCGGCCTTGAACACCTCCAGGGAGAGGTCATCCTCAGCTTCTCTGGGCAATCCATTCCAGAGTCTCACCAACCTCATATTGAAGAACTCCCTCCTAAGATCCAGTCTAAGGTACTTTCTCACAGTTGTGGGTTGTTTTTTTTTTTTAATTGCTTTCACACTCAGGTTTAGAGAGATCGGAAGTATGATATTTATAAAGGATGTACCTGTGTAAGGGAGCAATCGGGGAAGTTCTTCATGGTTTTCTTCTCTCTTGGTTTTAAATTATGGAACCAGCGTGGGTCTTCTCAAGAAGGGATGTTGTCTTAGCTATTGATGAAGATCAGCACTTGATTGAATCTGCATCATCTTTCATCTTGACTCTTCTCCCCAAATCTGACAGATCCAGCTCTTCATTTCTTTCAATAGTCAGGTATAGGGCAGCTTCAGGAACCTCTCTCTGTTCAGCCTGTAGATTTTCTCTAGGAAAATGTCAAAGTTTTGTGACCACCAGTGAGAAAGGCAAAGCTACCCACACAGTCAACACACCTGGAAAGACTGATGTGAACTCCAGCTCTTCCTAAACATCATAAACAGAATATTTTACTGAAAAAAAAAATCTTTATGCAAGTATTATGTCTTTCTAAAGTAATGCCAATCTTTAACTCAGGACTCTTGGCTACCAGTTAAGCTTAAAGTTCTCTGAGTTCCAGACCTCTAGGAGATATATATCAATATTCACATATAGAGAGAGACTGTACTCACTATGAAACACATACTTCCTTGTTACTGCTGACAACAGAAACAGTTTTTATTTCTCATTTTTTAAAATAAATGACAAGTTTAGATCTATTTTGAAAATAAATCTCTGGGATCCATGGAGAAATATCTTTTATTCTTTCCTTAGGGTCTCAATGTCTACTAAATCTTTCACTGTCTGTTACTGAGTTGGAGTGAATCCTTTCTGAGAACAGATAAAGATCTGAACATCTCCATGTTCTTTCATGAGGACTGAGGTTTATATCTTTACACTGATGCCTATTTATCAGCTGAGTAAATAACTGATGCTCATTATTTTCAGATATATTTGTATGTGTTCTAGAACATAATGGAACACCAAAAAACGCTAAATGGCTAAGAAAGTTTTATTTATAGGAGTCTCTAACATTTTTTACAGGTAGGATTGTTTGCTAAGTTCTCTGACACATACATTTGACCTAAGTATCTCTCTACCTTTTTGCACAACTCAAGGGAATCGGTCTGGAGCTGTTTTGGTATATAACTGTGTAACTTCAATGTTTGCTTAGAGAGTCATTAATGCGAAATTATAGATGCAAAGAGCTCTAATTACTCTGTAGGAACCGTTATGTGGTAGGATGGGCATGTGTTTTTAAAAGAGCCTATAATTTGTGGATTTGTAACTAAATATCTGCATTAAACTCCCATTATTAGATAATTACGTAAGTGTCTGCTTCCCCAAACTCCTAACCCTGACTTTTTAATGGATAAGGAAAATCACACCGGTTTATATATCCTTGTGTCAACAAGCTTTTAATAACCATGTGGTAAAAGTTGTAAAATTTGGATCCAGGCAAAACAGATGAAAAAAACAGCAGATAATTTAAAAAAGAAATACGCTTAGCATCATTAACGCGCATGTCATGAAACCTGTGAAAAAGGACCTGGAAAATAAAGTTATATCTTCATATTAAGAAGCTCACAGAACTAGAAACATATCAAGCAACAAGTATTTCTTAAAGTTTCCATGGTGTTATTTCACTGGATGAACTTTATTCTAAAAGAATTATTATTTTTCTTGAAAATATTTCTGATTTAGAAATGTGAAACATTTTGAAAAGAATTATAAAGACTAGCAACTCAGTTATTAAGACCAATCCCACCTTTAATGAAGTCCCCCAATAACAGAAACTCTCTCTCTCAGTCATTTGCCTGTCTCAAGAAAGACAGAGAATCTATAAGCATCACTATCAAAATAGCAGATGGCTGGTAGAGTCGGGACATCAGTTCCCTTTGCCATGTCATTGGACTCTGATCTAAATCAATGGGGAAATGTCCCTAATATGTCCACTTGTCCTTTTATTGTATAATCTTTTGCTCTGGGTCAGATGCCGGGATCAATGGATTCTCTTGTTTTCCTTTGAATTCACTGCCTTCGTAGCAGGAAAGGGGCTGCTTAGAACGGTGATAGTAGTAGCAGGGGATGAACTTGATGAACTGAAAAGCGCCTTCCAGTGTAAGTCTAGCTGGAAAGGACTGTAAGCAGACACTAAGAAACCCTGTGAGTGAAAGCAATTTGGGAAGAGGCTCTGGGAACTTTTGAAAGGCATGCATTTTTAAACATACGGCTTTTCTCGCGAAACTATGTTTGGTCGAAGCGCTATTGTCAGACTTGATTAGATTACTCGAACCCTCACAGATCTGCTTGGAAGCTGAGGAACACATCTAGCAAACCCATGGGAGTACGATACCAAAGTAAGTCAAGTGGTTTGGAAAGAGTCTGTTTCGATCAGATCTATTCTGAAAGAGAATCTGGGTGCTCCACTCAATAAAAATGGTAAGAAAACCGTGACTTAATTTACTGGAGGCAAGACATGAGATATGTCATACATTAGGTTCTTAGAAATGAAAGGAAAACAAGAAGCTCTTACATCTTGTGAAGGGCTACGTGCTCTAATTTTCCACTTTCTGCTACAAGGCCCGGAGGGATATGCTCTTTATATACTCAGATTGTTTTATAAACTAGAATTATTCCAAGGTCTTTCTAATGAGCGCACAAAACACCACTACAACGAACTGTCAGATTCACAAATCAAACGTAACAAACACTCTCCAGACGAATGAAACGAAGGAGCAGGGACTTATCTTCTGCAGACTTTGTAGGTCAAGCCCTTTTTCAGCCACACAGCATCGACTTTGTAAAAATTAAAATGAACACACTAATCTAGAGGTCTGTGAAATGGGTTTGAGTCTCATTCCTAAATAGAATATATATGGGTTTTGGCTATGTTTGAGAGTATGTGCATTCCAGTTCAGTCTTTAATAAGATTAATACTTGTACCTGGCACCACCATTTTCCAGTGGTGGTGGAACAGATTTATAATTGCAATTATTCTCCTCCTGGGTGATTTAGTTCAACTCCCGGCCTCATGCAGGATATTCCCTTATTATTTCTACTACTTACCTAATCTATTATTGAATAGTCCTGGTGATGGTGCCTCAATTACCTCCATTACCTCTCTCCCGATGCTTAACTGCTCTGTCTGCTACGATTCCCTCCAGCCCCCGCAAAGAAAGGCTTGGATCACACGACATGTAGTTTTAGGCTATATTCCTTGTTTTGATCACTTGCACATTGTTTGAAACCTCCACTTTGAAGAGGTTTACAGTGTCATTAGGACTTGTTGTGTAATCTCTTCCACCCTCAGGCTTATGAGCTGGGATCCTGTCCAATCCTCCTACCCTTGATGTGGCTTTTCTTTACCCTTTCCTGAAGTATTTATTGTGTGTTCTCTGCTTTGTTTTCCTCCCAAATACATGGACCAGAAATGCTCATAGGACAGTGAAATAGTATCAAAGCTGGTGATGTACAATCAAGATTTTTAAAAGTTTGCTCTATTCCCTTTCCCTCGTATTTCAGTAACACAGCACACTCCAATACTACAACGATTTTCTGTATTGTTCAGGGTCAGTGTTTTAATACGTTGTTTAGTTTTATTTACAGAACGAATCCTTTTATCTACCCACCTATCTGTCAATATCTGTATATATCTCACTTCCACTACGCAATCTAACCACTGCATATCAACAACACCGCATATTTTGCTCACAGAAGCAGACCTACGGCTCCTACCCCGATTTTCAAGCAAGCAGCACCTCTCTCAAGAGCATTTGACAGTGACCCCACTGCCCTAAATATTATGTCCAAGAGAAAATGGTAAACAAGAAATGGAATTTATTATATATTTAGCAAAGTGGAACCCATCTTGGCTACAATCTTAAGGCTGACAAGTCACGTGTCAAAGATGATGCTGGTGGGGTGAGTAAACCTGAAGTAACTTGAAATCTACTGCAGCTTTCTCACTATGTGTGTGCTGGAGCATGGAGTTCAGCTAGGAAGAGCCTGGATGCCAGCAAATACAGAGAAGAAAAACAGAAACATCTCCTATCGGTGAAGAATTCTATGGTTTGATATATAAACTATTACATCTGCGTGTAACACGGGCACAAGCATTTTGCCTGGGCATCTTTGTTGTGTGTGAACAGATGGGAATGACTGGAAAAAGAGCAGAATTTGTTAGGACAGAAGGTGGAAGGTAGATGTGAAGGGGATATGTGCACCATGAGGGCTGGCTAATCTCTAGGAAAGGTGTAGTGTGGACTCAGATTTGTGCTGATTTCCTTATATCACTGCTATGGAAGAAACAGGCTGTCAAATGTAAAGTGTGTAACCTTCTCAACACTCTCGTAGGTTTTCGGAGCTGGTGTTGGTGTCCTCCCATCACTATTGCTTCTGACCAACAGATCTAATTGTCCCTGCTGGGATATGAGGGCATTTTAGTGGCTAATTTGGCGTTCAAGGATATATTTTGCCTTGTTGTGCATTTGGTAGGTAATATTGACCCAGGAATAAAAAACATTGAAAAAGGGATCATTAAAGGAGAGGGATAACCAGCCAAGCTGATCAGGGTTATGTAGGTAATTTGTGACAGGGTGAGGATGAGACTCCAGGACTACAGGAATTTGATATCCCCACAGGTGAAAGACAATCTCAATGGCTATCGTAACAAGAATCTCAAAGTTCATGTTTTCATTTTATTATTTCTCCTCAGGCAGGAATGCTGGCTGTAGATCTGCTGAGAAATTTTTCAGCAAAATATTTCTTTAGTTGTAAATGCAGGTTAATCTCAAACCTGTAATGGGAAAATGAGTATTTGGCTGCAATATTTGGCTGTTGGGCTTTCTGGAAACACTGCAAAATCATCAGAATTTTTAGATCCGACATTTTCAAAGACAAGTGCCAACTTTGTGATTCAAAAGAATGCATTTTTAAATTTTTTTTTCCCCAGAAGAGAAAAAGAATTATAGATCAGCTGAATAAATTTTCAAACGTCTAAAGTACAAATGAAATACTGACAAACTAAAGAAATTTGTTTTCAAATCTTTGTTGGTTTTGTTTTGTTTTTTTTTTTTCCCTCCATTTTTTAACAGCTTTGTTTGGAATAGGAACATTTTTAAATTCCCATTTTGTGGAGATGTAAAATTATTTCATTAACATAAAAAAAAAATCAGTAGAGATTACAGCATGAAAATTTTTATCCTTTTGAGTATTTTTCACTAATTGCACCATTCAAAGCTGTGTTTGATTCTTGTTATGTCAGAGGTCAGCCCAACTCAAAGTCATGTTCTGTGCTCTGACACCTGGATATCCCCAAAATCCAGCCCCTCAGCCTCATTCTATTGCACAAGTCAACACATTCGGATTGTTCAAGCAGCATTTCCAATGACAATATGGTGGAATCGATACCGATTTTAATTACGTTTTGGAAGTACTCTATGGATTAGTTCACAAGCAAAAATTTGAAGAGGAGGGCAACTCTACATGTGTAAGTATAATGAATGGAGTCTGAGATGACAAGCAAGAATTAGCTCTGAATAGCCCAGCTTTGTGCACTTCGACAGACTTCCACCACTGCTCTCTGGAGCATGAAATAGAAGTCTAAAGTACGACCGTAACTTTGCTAGAAGTGTGCATGTTTCATTGCACTTTCTTCACCCTTCCCTCAAAAGAATGAGAAGTCATGTCCTTTCTCCATGACTTATGTAGGTAAAGCTGATATCTTAGAAAATCGGTGGCAACGGTTATAGATCATTTGGTGTCTATTATCTAATCTGATTTACCGATGAATTCTCGATTTAACGTGTCCCGTTATCTGGTATGTTTGCCTATATATTTTTAAGATTTCTGCTGAAGGAAGGACCAATACAAAAAAAAAAAATAATCAGACATTTCATATTTAGCTGCTTGTCTTACAGGCAAACAATTGATATAATCACCTCGTAGACTCGGAGATAATTTTTGCTGCAGAAGAGAGACCTTGAAGGTAATTTCATCATCTGTCTGAGGACTTTCTGGTGAAAGAAGAAGATGTGGCTTGACTTTGCCCTTCAACATCCTCCACCTCTTTGATGTCTGAAAAGTATGGTCTAGAGAAACAGTCTTGAGGCTTCTCTAAGTAACAGTGTTGGAGAACCAGTCCTTGGTCACTTCTTGACTTATGTCAGTGAGGGCGTAAGATTGACTAGCACAGGTCCTGTTCTACACAGGACCTGTGTATGTCCAAAAATCTAATCCTGTGAAAATATATCTGATAAAATTCCTAGATGAACCTTCCATTTTCCCAATTTATTCAGAGATCTGCCAAGGAATACACATACACAATTCTACAATTTAGCCTTATAAAAGTATTCAGTAAGTACTTGCAGGGAAGAAAACCCCGCTGAGCTAGTTAATCATTATTTTGAGAGCAAAGAAAAAAAACCCAGAGAGCTAAACTATAATTATAACCTTGGTGATAATGTATGTAGGAATCTTTCTTAATCCAGGCTAATCTTGTTCCATGTTCTTACCTACTATAAAAATCTGAACAATTTTTGACAAGATCCAAAGTTTTGTCAGTTGTTAAGAATTAATTGAAAAAATTACTAGAGCACAGCAGCCATTTCAAAGGGACTGACCCAGAACCAATTAGAATTTTGTAACAATTGACCATTCACCACAAAACAGTTATCATGAGCTTTGGCCTCTGAAGTGTGGTGTTGGGGGTGGGGAAGATCAGATTAAAGAAACTTTAATTTTTTCTCCCTTTAACTAAAATATTGTTAGTAGCAGCTTTCTCAACACAACTATCAATCAAGTTATCTGGGTTTTAAAGGCTATGCTCAGCTTGCAGGAACAGCAGTAGAGAGTATAATGGATGATTATCCCCTGGCTTTAGATGATACACAATATAGGTTACTATCTTGAAAAAACAGGTCAGACATAGGAACATTCTTTATCAAATTGCTGTTGACAGCCCAAACAAGAGATTGAAGAATACCACAAAAAGGTTCTTTCATCTAAAGACAACAGAGTTTATAATTGGTCATTCTTTCCTCCTTCATCCTCTCCTTCTCAGCAGAAAAAAGAAAATTCCTAGTGCAGTTTCTTGAACATGGTCAGCACGAGGGTAGGCTGGTGTACTCCGAGAAACAGATTCAGTCTTTCCTCTTAATGTTCAGACTTCTGAGGGAGCAGGAAAAGCCAACAGCAGTCTTAAATATTAAAAAAGAATGGGGCCAAAGTAGAGCTTTTTTTTTTTTTTTTTTTTTCCTGGATTATCAATATTTTGGGAGAGCAAGTATGTAATTGATCAGAAAGAGGAAAGAAAAATCAAAGGCATAAACACTTACCAGATTATTCTATAATATGTGCAATATTCTGCCTCTTATATTCAACCCTAAGCAAATAAATGTAGTAGGCACATAACTGCATAGAAATATGTGTTGTCATGTCATATATTTGATTATACACTACATATATATGCACATGCAGGTATAAAAACATAAAGATATTAGATTGAGAAGGATGATGGAGTCAGATATTTAGCGTTGAAGATTTTTTTCCAGAGGATTGCTATGTTTAAGATGAAAAAAAGAGTACTCTATTAGTCTGATTTTTTGCCTGTTTCAGGCTGTTATATTTCACCCAGTTACCTCTTAGTTAAGTTGCCTTGGGCTGGTAAAGCATATTTCCAAGGGTTGCCTGCAAAATTAACTTGAAAATACCAGAGCTGGAAAATTTACTGTGCCCTTTGGTGGTTTCCTCTAGCAGTCAATCCATGAAGAATTAACTTAAAAAAACCATTGAGATCAGAGCAATTAAATCACTGTCCCACAAACACTTATGCTTTTGCTTACACTGACACATGTGAGTAGCTCCACTGAACTCCATATAAAGAGAAATCAATAGAACAGCTCATGTGTATCAAGTTAAATATATGAATAAGTGTTTTTAGGTTTGCAGCCTGAACTTGGCTTGGAGAAAGTCTACAGCAAGATTTTTGCAGCTTTTATAAATGAACTTCATCATGAAGAAGATTCATCAAGGAGACTCACAGCATGCATGAACGGATACAACCATTATCCTACAAAAATACTCAGCTCTGTTTATATTTCTTTAGCTCTGGCTCAGTGTTCTGAGTGGTAATAGCAGAAAACAGCCCCAAGCTGCACAAAATAAAGCTTCCTATGGATCCTCTATGCATGCTTTCGGAAAGAAGCAGCAACCACGATTGCTAAAGATCTGCAAGAAAGGCAAATTCTCTACAAATTGATTGTGCACCTACATAAATTTAAAGTACCTCTCCAGGGACTGAGTAGCATTTGTAGTAGCCGTATAATAAACCCACTTGTTCCAAGATTTAGAGATGGGGGGAAAAAGCTCTTGTGTGCTTTTTAGTGAAGTACAAAGGCCTTTGCTGACAGGGCCCTCTGCAGGGAAGCTTCCTAGGTAGGAAGCATAGAACTGTACAGCCTTGTTAGTTGTAAGAGGTGAGCAAAGCTAAGTCCTGGATGACGGGAAGTTTGCTGACGTAGAGCCTTGTTTAGGGTCAGTTATAGCGTGAGGTCTTTCAGTCTCCTGGCTGAAGGATCCTTCATGCACAGATGATGTTTACAGAAAAGAATAATTCTAGAATACCAGGTTGGAAGGGACCTCAAGGATCATCTGGTCCAACCTTTCTTGGAAAAGTATGGTCTAGTTAAGATGTCCCAGCACCCTGTCCAGCTGAAACAGCTGATGGTAGTTGATACTTTGAAATAGCTAAAGAGAGAAAGTTTGTGACAAAGTAAGAAGTCTAAAAGTGCTTTACTTCTTTCGGTTTCTTGCACAAGAATTGGGAAGTTTGTGGGCTGTGTTCTGTGTTGGTTTATGGTACATGGCTTTGAGTAAAAGCCATTCTAAGAGAGTAACAAACCTGTCATCTCCTTCCTATGAAATTCAGGGTGTTCAGAGGCAGGAAAGGAAACCAAATCCCTTTTGGAATGGAACTTTGGTCATGCTTAATGGCATAGCACTGCCCAAACCCCCTAACGGGGCAAGGAAAAAGAAGCCTTACAGAACAAGGGCTTCTTGGCTTCCCTGCTTGTGCAAAAACACTATGTGGGAGTCTAACTTGAGCTTGGTTTCTAGATGAGTGTAATTCCAGTCACTTCAGTGGATTTATTTCCAATTCATCTCATGTCATTGTGAAAAGAAACAGACACGAAGTTTGCTTTGGCGCTGCACATTGTGTTGCATCACTGTCTAGCAAGCTTCCCATTGCACATTTTTTTTCAAACGGATGCATCTGCCAGCCAAACACAAACAAAAATAACTTGCATGTGTCTTATGTTAAAGTTCAATGAGAAACGTGATGTTACATCATTGTTGTCCATTTAGCCGTTAAAGCCCTAATGTCTCATTAAAGACATCAGAGAAAGTGTGTGCATATTTTTTTTTCTTTCCCTCTTAACACACAAAGGATGGGACCAAGTCCTAAACAACTTCCATTCAGATAATTTTCAGAATTCTTTTTGCTTTTTCATGGTATCGAGATCCTTCTGCATCATTTGTCACAGTCCTCTGCGTAGCATGATTAGTTTTGGAATCATTTCTGGCCTTGTTTTCATGGTCACAACTCGGTGGTAGCTAAAGAGACAAATCCTGAAAGATCTCAGTTCACGTGGGATCTGGAATATCTGCGATGTTCCAGAGGTTGTGCAGACTCTCTAGAGATCTTGCTATGACTGTTTCCCCTTCTCTTTTTTTCTGTCTGATCTGGTTCACATGTTTATCCACGGACTAAACGTTCATTTTTGTGTTGCTCTGCTCTTTTTGCGTCTTAAAGCCGTTAGATGTTCTCCACATTGACATTCAATTAAGCTTCTTAGAAAAAGTGATTTTGTGTCTCAATGCTGGAAGCAGAGCACAGTTTACAGGGTTCCCTGGTTTTGCTCTCAGTCTATTCTAGTCCCATCTTGAGCTCCCCCTCCCTCCGTGTGCACCGAACCGTGCCCTCCGAATCAGGCCAGTACTTGCTTCCGTACAAGTGTTTCAACTGGAAAATTGACTCAAAACTCAACCTACCACAATAAAGTGTGTTTTGTTTGGTTAATTTGTCTGCTGTGGTGATGTCAATGAAGTGATAGCTTGGTGGCAGGCACCCTTTTTATGTATCTTTCTCTTAATATTTTGTTCTTTGCACATTATAAAAAAAGCCATGAATAGCCCTAAAAATAACAGCAAAATGATTGCAGGCCTGCTGTTGCTTCCGAAAGATGTTTCGGACAACAGCTACTGTTGCTGAGTTTTGTTCTGGTTTTGTTTGTTTGAGAATTTTTTTTTTTTGTTCTCCCATAGTTGAATATAACATTTTTTTACTTATTTTGTTTTTCATGAATGCGGAAGAATATTTGTCATTTGGATTCCCTATCCTCTCTCATCTACCTTTTGCTGTGATTTATTATTTCCCAGAAAGCGGAGAGGCAGTCATTTTCTGCACGACACACATTTCAGCTGAATGTTCTTGCCTCTCACTCTGTCACACCTCAAGTCAAGGAGCAGATAAGAGCATGAAGGAACATGAGGTAGTTTATTTATAACAGAAAAGTTATAGTCTAGCACCTAGCACGTTTTCCTGGTGCTAATTTTTCTACTGGGGTTAAATGAGTCTAAGAGGTCATTTTTTTCTCGTGTTTGCCAGTCAAGACCAATATTTTATGACCTTCATCAACTTTGCTCAATGACAGACCTCCTATCTGCAATAATGACCATAACAGCAAGAGCAGCAGTGGATGAAATATGTATTTCTTACTGTGTTATGCTAAGGGAGTAATAAAATAGACAAGGCTTGTGGGTTGATGCAAGTTGTAGCTGCCATTACCGTTTTCCCTTTTACAATGTTCCCTTTTATTGTGATTAATACTGAGTTTACACAATTTAGCAGTGCATGATAGAAATCTTTTTCCCATCTGTTCTGCTTCTGCAGGTTTGAATTATGGACGGAGGAAGATACAATGTGCTTTTACCACAATGTCCTCTTGATGTACTTCCAATAGTAACAGAGAGCAACTCACAAATAACTCACAAGAGTTTATCACCTTCTTCCTTTAGGAGGAATGTCTAGAAAGAGATCGTGATTTCCTTAAAATTCGTTGTAAGAAATCTGCTATTCCCACCTACATAAGCAGTGTTTGGAAGTTTTTAGGTCATGTGTGGTGTTCTGTCCACGTGCACACAGTAATTCCCTACGGGAGCTCTGCAGATCAGTGGTAATTGCTCAGGTGAATAATGTAACATTGAGCCCATGGTCATGTCTGCCAGTGATTTATGAATGCAAATAGAAAACTTGGCTCCCCTAAGCCCTCGTGGTGAGTCTCAAGCATTTGTTTCCCCAGAGTGTCTCTGCTTTTGAAAGCTGCAGGTATAGATTGATTCTGAGATAGTTATACGTAAGTTTATATGAATTTCCTACTGTGAGCAAATTCAGTGCAGTGATTGGACTCATAAGAGGGCAATGAAAATCCAGCTTGGATGGTGAACTGCGGTGGAAATGTTGATGCTGGAGAGATGATAGCTAGACCAAAATCCTTAATCATACTGTGGACTTTCAGCCTGCTCAGAACCAAAGGAAATTATAGTAGCAGAATGATGAAATACCACTATCAAAGGAAGGAAATACAAAATCAAGCAGAAAGGGAGCTAACAGATCAGCACACAGACACCCAAAATATGAAACATCCTCAGCCTGCAGAATGGCAGTAAAGTTGTGGTGTAAAGCACAGACGAAGCTAAGAATAGATTGAAATAGCCTCAGGATGTGAAAGCTAAGTTTGGCAGCATTCCAAGACCCCTGCAAAGGTGCTGAGCACCCTCAGCTCTTAACCTGACTTATTTAAACTGCCCCAGGGGCATTTATGGCCTCACTGACTCATGTTCCCATAAAGTCCGTACTCAGCTCCTTACCGAGTATGTAGCAGAGGTGTAGACAGAAGAGGGAAGAGAACATTTGGATGCAAGAAACAAATCTGAAGGATTTTCCTTTGAATCAGTTTTCTTTACTCATGGCAAATATGAAGTGGTGACATACTGGAATGGGTTGCCCAGAGAAGTTGTGGACCTCTCACCCCTGGAAGTATTTAAGACCAGGCTGGATGAGGCTCTGAGCAACCTGCTCTAGTGGGAGGTGTCCCTGCCAGTGGCATGGGGGTTGGAACGAGATGATCTTTAAGGTCCCTTCCATCTCAAGCTGTTCTATGAGTCTATGAACACCGAATACTTTGAAGACTTTGTGTTACCAGGAAGAAAGGTATCACTTTGGTAGTTGACAGAGACCTCCAGAGATGAGAGGCTGGAGCTCTGGTTTTGTTGTTGGCTTGCTGCCCACCATGGGGAGAGTGGAGAAGTTGCTCAGCTCCTCATCTGGCTGTGTCTGTGTGAACAGGTACCTGACAACAGTCCTCTGAAGTGCCCCTCAGTCACCGCAGATGAGCTTTCTAAAGAGCTTGGCCCTTTGCACATCCTGCCTTCCTGAAGATCTGGTGTGAAATATCTTATATGATTATGGTTGAACTATAATTGTACACGTGTACCAAAAAATTGACCATGTTTACTTCAAATTGCCTTTGATCTAAGCTTAAGTTGGGGTTTCTATTCAAACTGAATTTCTGCAGAAAGATATAAAAAAAAAAATTAAAAAATCAGCACTTCTCCCCTCTTCCCCCTCGCCCCCTTGAGAAACACTTGCTTCAATCAAGAAAACTGAGGTCAGAAGTTTGATATGCCACTGGCACAAACCAAGAAATTGTTATCTTAGAAACTCAATTTCAGGAGGTGACTCTGACATCTTTTTCCACATTGAACTTAAAATCTTCTGTGGCAACTTTGTTCCTTTCTTTGCTTAGCACAAAGAACCTAACTAAGTGTTATGACAAAAGCCTTTCATACTGTATTGCAGCTACTTTCTCCAGTTTCTCCTTCATCAGGAATACGTTAAAAGGCACATACATGGATACCAAGTTGGGAAAAAACCCAACCAAACCAAATACAAATGCTTGTTAGGAACATTTTTACAGACCATGAACTTGCAAATTTGTAGTCTATCTGGGCAGCACATGGATGGCAAAAAAATGCAAACTTGTTCCCACATTCTCATTATGTCTTAATCAGGCAACATAACTTGATGCTGAAGTGAGTTTTCCTGTCATTTCCCAAGCTTTTTCCTTTTACATGTCTGGGTCTTTTTCCATTTAGTTGGGATGTGGTCAAGTAGGATGAGGTCAAAGATAGATGAAGGCACTGCCAAATACCTGCTTACATCATTACATGATCTTGCTAGTTTCAGATTTTCTTGAATATGTTAGAGCTATGAAGGATTTGAACTCTTAGTGTGCCAATGGGTACCAACAAAGAGGGCTTCAGGAAACAAAAGATCCCCTCAATATTGTGAAGTAACATAAAAATCTCAGATTCATGGAATGGTTTAGGAGGGACCTTCACAGGTCATCTAGTCCAGCTCCCTTGCAGTGAGCAGGGACACCTGCAACTAGATAAGGTTGCTCAGAACCCCATCCAATCTCACCTTGAAGGCTTTCAGGGATAGAGCATCTCCTACGTCTCTGGGCAGCCTGTTTCAGTGCTTCACTACCCTCATAATACAACATTTCTTCCTCATACTTAGTTTAAACCAACCCTCTTTTAGTTTAAAACCATTACCCCTTGTCCTGTCACAACAAGCTCTGCTAAAGAGTTGTTTTGCCAATTACATGGCCTTGCAAAAAGGACGCAACCAGCAGCAGAAAACACCTGCAAAACCACATGCAGGCTCCATTATTTATCTCTATGGACTGCAGAGATGACATAACACAGCCAACAATGGAGGGAACCAAGGAGGCAATAAACCCACTCACCGTGGGTGGCACAATGAAAGAAAAAGCAAATCAAGCCAAAAATGCAACAACATAAGGAGAAATCAACCACACCCCATATCCCATCATAGCCATGCAAAGACCAACAAGACAAATGCTAAAAAGATACATTATCCAATCTATTACCCTTGTTATTCTTGACTCTTCCATACACTGCTGACTTTCCACCAAACCCTTTTCACACACACCCCTCCAGCAGCAGCTCTACTTGCCTTTTTATCTCCACCCTCTAATCCCCACCTAAATGGCAGTTATTTTGAGTCTCCACCTTAATTCTCAGCATTCCAGGGTGTGCTTGGCCTGGCCTCCCCTCCTGGATGGCCCTCTCACTGCACAGGGGCCCATCCGTCATATCAAGGTCTGATATGCTATGTGTCCCCACCACTCTATGCTTACTGGGTTGCAGCCAGCAGCAGAGCTAAAAGATCTTCAAACACAGAGGCCAACCCAGTCTTGCCCTTGATTGTAGTAGGAGGCACCTGGGCATCCTTAGCCCTTTTACCTGGTTGTGAGATTCATCCAGGTGTCAAGTTCACTTCAGGGCTCCTGGTGCTCCCCAGCACCTCACGAGTCTGTCTCCATCTTTCTTATAGGCCCTCTCTAGGTACTGAAAGGCAATAATAAGGTCTCCCCAGAGTGTTCTCTTCTCCAGGCTGAACAACACCAACTCTCTCTGTCTGTCCTCATAACAGAGAGATTCTAACTTTCTGGTGTTTTTTGTGGCCCTCCTCCGGACCCGCTGCAACAGGCTCATGTCTTCCTTGTGCTGGGAGCTTCAGAGTTGGACACAGTCCTCCAGGTGGGATTTCACCAGAGCAGAGGGGCAGAATCACCACCCTTCACCTGCTGACCGTGTTGCTTTTGATGCAGCCCAGGATATGATTTGCTTTCTGGGTTGTGAATGCATGTTGCTGGCTCTTGCTTTCTTCCTTCCCTGCTCACTTTCCAAACCCTGAACCATCAGACTTTCCAGCCGTTTCTGAGGAAAACACTCTCCGTAAAGCCATACATTCAGCAATGCCAGCTGTGAGCCCAGAGCAACACTCCAAGGTGCAGGGAGAAAAAGATGGTGCCTTTCCTAATGAGCTTCCATTAATGGATAATTTATGGCACAGATAATGAAAGTATTGATTGGGGCTCTTCAACTTTGAAATACTACATTTAGGTTGAGGTCATAAAAACTGTTTATTATAGCAATGATAATGACACTCTGCGAAAGCAGCAATGTTGGTTGACATCTATGGATTTCTGAAAAAAAGAATAAAAGTAGGAAAAAATTTGTTTTCCAAGGTCATCAAGGTATGGAAGGCAGGGAGCTTTTTTTCACAGGAGAGTGATGATGGTATTTCTACAGAAATCCCTTACTTGGTCCCTCTTAGGGGCAGGAATAGTGTCTGGTACGTGTGGTGATGGTACAGACATCCTTTGGCGAAGGCTGGCCTCTCATTTGGAAGAATCAGTTCCTGAAAGAGTAGTTAAGCTTGAAACAGGCTGCCCAGGACAGTGGTGGAGTCACCATCCCTGAAGGTGTTAAAAAAATGGGTGGATGTGGCATTTCGGGACGTGGCCTGGTGGTCATGGAGGTGTTGGGTAGAAGGTTGGACTTGATGACCTTGGAGGTGTTTTCCAACCTTAACGATTCTATGACATGAAACTGAAGCAGCTATGCTGTTGCTATAATTTCCCTTGAACAGAAATACTTCTGTTAAACTTCCTGATGTTTTCAGAAGATATGCCTGAATTCTCAGGACTTTCTCTACATGACATATAATTGACTGATGAGTCTTTTTCTGCCTTCTCCAAAGCATTGAGCAGCCTGTCATGGCCTGTGTATGAAATGCTGCAGCATCAGATTCGTTGCTACAATCCCGCACCGGTGGGGAACTCTGAAGCAGACTGTACACAGCTAGAAATAATGCTGGCTATTCAATGGGAATTGCTAGATTTATATCCATCATTCAGTCTCCTAAAGTTTTGACAGCTTGATCAAACTAATGAACACAAAAGTGACTAACATATTGGTTCACTAATATTAGGTTACCAATCTTTGCCTTAAACCCCCATTAACGCTTCTTCCTTTGCCTGCTAATGCTTGGATAACAGATAGCAGCCAGACTTTCTGGCTCTACCCATCTGCAAAACTTCTAAACATTGGGCCATTTTTGTCTCCCACTGCACTTTGCTATAAAACCACAAGGTTAACACGACCTTCTGGCCCATTCCATTTTGTGTCTTGTTTTGAGCTGAGCTTTGTTAGGGACAAAAATCTATGTTATATTCCATCTGATCAAAGTACTTCAGATGAAGACGCGCCATCTGTATTCATTTAGCGATATCTAAGACTACAGAGCATTACAGTGGTATTTCGTACATAGTATTGATTGCCTTCATTTGTAGCTATTACAGACACCAGACACTGTTCACTTTTAAACCTAAGCGTCAGATTTCCCATCTGCAATCTCCAGGCACTCTCTTCCCACCCCCCTGCTTCCACAGGAGCTTTCAAAGGCTCTGTTTGAACAAGCTTCCTTTAAAACGACTGAAATAGCGTTTCATGTCAGACATTGCAGTTATCTTCTCACAATTCCATCTCCTGTTGTATTGAAATAGTGTTTTGTGTCAGACATTGCAGTTATCTTCTCACAATTTCATACCCTGTTATATTGAAATAGTGTTTCGTGGTATACATTGCAGTTACCTTCTCATAATTTCATACACAGTTCTGTTGGCTCTCTCAGCTCCTCAGTGGAGGGAAAGTGTTTAAATCTATAACTTTGTTCTCATCTCCCAGATGAATCTCTTTGTGCTCAGTTGCTCTTGGTAGTAGCTGTACATTTTGCATCGCTGCGGAGCATTGGCGTTGTATTTGTGTGCTGTTCTTGTTCAGCTCCCGTTCCAGAGTCGGCAACGTGGTCACAGACCTGTCTACTTGCATCTTTATAGGAGTTAGTGCTCAAAAGCAGCCTAACTGACAAGTATTTACATGAGTTCTGGCCATGGGAATACGTGTCAGAGGTAAAGGAAAAGATAACAGTGGATATAAGGGGTATTTTCAGCAGACATGGATTTTGCACTTGAGTGTATCAGCTGTAAATGTAAATTGTTTACCTGGTTAAACCTAAGAAGATGAAACTAACAGGTTTGGGTAGAAACTGTTCACAAAAAAAAGGTTATAATGTTAATGACATTTATTAATGGATTTTATTATTGCTGTTACCTTTTAGCAGAACTTTCTGTAAGGATTAAACAGAACATGGCACAGCAAAGTATTTAAGCACAAACTCAGGTTTAGACCTGTGGATAGATTAGTTTCTGTTAAAAAAAAATCCACAGGCCTTCACTCACAGTGAGAGAAAACAAGTGTTATGTCCACTAGCATCTATTTAATTTTACAAAATATCAAGGTAAGAAATCTAACGGGAAGGCTGGCAATGGCAGCATCCACATCATCACAGACAGGATTTCTGTTGTCGGCACTGGGGGTGAGGCAGTACCTGAACCGGCAAGAACTTGGAAGGTGTCACTGTGAGTGGTGCTTTACAAAACCAGGGAAAATCAGAACAAATTCCCTGTAGTAACAGGAACTGGTAGATGTCTTCAATATGCTTCAAAACATTAGCAACCTTGCCCTTCTAAACCAGTGAAAGGAATACAGGTCCCCTGTCTCTCTATCCTTAATTTAGTGTAGCAGCTTTTTATTAATCTTCCTTTTGCCATGCCCACGTATCTGCAGGCACGTTAACAAGGTGCAGTGCTCTACATCTGGGGTGTGGAATCAGGGAATAAAGCAGGGAAGAGAGAACTGTTCACTCAAAGGGAGAACTCTTTGATAATGGTGAACTTAGACACTGATATGTGAAATAGGATGTGGGGTTTTTTTTGAAGCAACTGGAGTAAATGAAAACTTGCCCTATGGTGACAGCAGATGTGGGAGGTGTCTTTGGCAGAAGTGAGAGGACAACCGTGCCTGTAAACCTACTAATGAGGCTCTAATGAGACTCTGGGCAGCCACTTCTGGAGCAGCTGTAGAAGACCTCCATCCAAAAATGAACAGTGGATGTTGTGCAGGAAGTCTGCTTCTAGCATTGGCTTCTCACTGCCATTCTGCCATGGCTGATTGAAAACCGGCTGTAGTATGAAGCAGAAATGGCAAGTTCTCAATTTTAATGGCTTGAGTGTATGTCAGGCTTAAACAGCTTAATTTCAGATAGTGACGAAAATTCTACTGAAAGATTAAGTGAAGATTTGATTTATTAATTATTAGGCACTTGGCCTGTAAAATGAAATTTAGTGGAGACAACAATGAGATACTTCAGGTGGGTGAGCTGTGGGTAAAAGCTCTATCTGTGTAACAGAGAGCAGACTGTGCTCTCACTGCTGCTCTTGAGAGTGAATGGAAGGAGGATTACCTGACAGCAATAAGTCATTGCTACCAGTATGCACTTTAACACCCTTTAACACAGTAATGACAAAACCAAGAAACAGATCTTCAAATATCGATGAAAAGATTGATTTTTCCTGTAGGTGTGCTGCATCATCCTGCAAAGAACAAAAGTGTATAGGAAAGATTTAAAGGATACTATTCTCTATGCAAAGACAAACTTTGTGCTCAATGACAATTGAGCAACTATTTTGGTATCATTAATTTCAATGAGGCCTAAGTCATTGCAGAAAAGTAAATATCTTCCTGAATAGATAAGACTCCAGACTTGAGCTTCAGCTAAAACTGGTGCTCAACAAGTTGCCTGGCACTGAAAGGATAAATCAAGCTACATATAATTTATTGGGAGGATTCAGTAGTGATATTTTGCAGGCAAATGTCTTTTGGATTTGTACAAACCATAGATGGCTGTGAAGTTAACCTTTATTTCAATTTTCCATCTTTTAAAACACTTTTTTTCCTGAATATAGAAGTCTAAATTTCTATGAAGTGACGTTTTGCACGAGGAGTAAAACTCCTAGCACGAAATCTGGAGAATCTGATAGTAAACATCTAGGAGAAAAAACCCTTACACAAGGATGTCCTTGCAAATGGGAATCCATGCTGAGAAATCAAGCACACAGAGAAAAGAACATTCCATCAGCATGGGTGTTTTCACCAAGGGTCCAGCATTCAGTTCAAAACACATCACATCTAGCGTATAGCTGCAAGTATGTTGTTTTCTGTCCGTACAAAATCTGCCACAACAATTCCCATATGTGGGTGAATTCTGAAATAATTACATGATTGCACACTACTTGGACTTGTACTTCCCCTCTGTAGACCATCAGGAAAAAACCACTTAAAAAAATCATTCAAAAGAAATGGCTGCCCCATTTCTAGGGCTGGTTCATGCAGCCAAGTGGAGGAATTGAACATGTTAGGAAAGTTATCTTCCAGCAACAATAGGCTTTAAGTCTCACAGATATCACTGCTTTGCTAAACATAAGTCTTTGACTTATTGCAGAGGAATTGCTCAGTTTTATCATAAGAAGGGTCTACTGGTTGACTTGTCTATGATGAGCAAGATCTGAATAGTGACATGGCACGAGAATAAGAACTGAAACATCAGTGCTGTGAGTGAGATGGAAAAATAAAGTCCATGCTCATATGCTGACTTCCACAATACCAGTCTGTCTGTCAAAGGACTTTGTGACTTCTAGCAAATATGAAAAATAATATTTCTAAACTTTCTTTTTTTTTTTTTTTAACTATGAAGATGCAAATTAGGAAATAGCTTGTGAACAATTTACAAAAAAAACCAAATAGGCATTACATGGGAAAAGTATCTGTGGGAAGAATTGCACGCACTGCTGGGTGGTTAGGATTCTGTGAAAGCAGAAAGTGCAATCTGTGGTCGGCAGTGATGCAATGTTGTGCTGTGCCAGTGAATTTTGGTCTGTGGCTTTAAGCAGTGGATTTGCTCAGTATTTTTACATTCCTCAAGTCCCATATCTGAAGAGATGATTGAGATCAAGAGTTTCTCGTCAAGAAACTTTCCAGAGGCCATTTAAAATTATATTTGTGGTCTGTATGCTTTCAGTACAGTGTCAGACTAGTTTTATGTGTCCAGGAAGGGATAGTTGAAATGTGGAGTCATGTTCAAGACATCTCTAAACATGGAACGGACTTTTGCAAGGCTTCAGACATGGGGAATTGGCCTTGGGAGTGTTTTCCACAGTATATATGTAAAGTAATTGATAAAATGTCCAATAATTCATGAATGAAGAAGATACATTGTGTATTATGTGACTACAATAGGTGTGGTCCAAAAAAGCACCTAAGAGAATTAGGACTGGAGAAAAAAAGAGTGCTGGAAATGATGTAGTTCTGTTAAAATCTGGAGAGCTATTTCATATTCTGTAATTCTGTTGATGTCAGCCGAGGGTCTTAGAGTCAGACCCAAGTCTCCTGGTCCTTAGAGGTAAAACCTAATGGCCTTGTTTACAATGGATTTTACTTTCGTCTTTATAGAGATGGAATTGGGCCACCAGTGCTTTGTTTATGGTAGTAGATACATTGTTATGGTAAGATGCGATATTCCTATGTTTCTATGGCATGAGATATGTGTGATTAGATATTAAAAGTGCCAGAAAAATAACAAGGCTCTGTTTCCCAGAGTTCCTGCGTGTTTGTATAAAACATTTGTGCACAGCGTGAAGAACAATGCAGGGCAAACGCTGAACCTTTAAGAGTTGGTCACCTCTTGGAACAGCAAAACCAACAGGAGAGGGTAGATTTTGGCTTGAAATATCTTGGTTCTGAGTTTGATTCTCATCTTTGTCTAGTTCCCACAATGAAACTTCAGTGCTGTGATTATAATCACTCTACGTTCCTATTAAAGTCAAATTAGGGAGGAATTCTTTGCAGTGTGTCCGGAACTGAACAGCATGATTACATGCTTCATCATCCAGCCTTCAAGACGGAGCAGTGGATGTTTAAAAATGTGGCCAGTTAAAATGAATGGCACTGCTAATACGAAACTGGGAAGACAACAGGAGTGAAGACTAAAGATAACCTCTGTGTTAAGCAACTTGGTTCAATTTGTTGACCTACCTGACAATGTAGTTTCACTGAGCAGTAGAAAAAGAAAGAAACAAGAAACCCAAAGAAAATGGCATCCATCCACCATTTAAGACTATTTAGATAATGGAAAGAAGTCATCTGCTTTCACTTCCCTGTTACTTGTTTGTCATCATTGAGGGATCTTTGAGGATCCGGGTGAGAGCCAGTTTTCTGACAAAATGAGAAATGAGAGCAATTAAAAAATGGAAGCAGATGATTGCCTGTATGTTAAAAATCAAAGGAAATTGAGAACGTCCTCTTTGAGTAATAACAAATATTTTGGCCAGGAGCATGGTATTTAATTTGGAGGAGACAGAAAGCCACTTCATCAGTATTAGCTCAGTACAATGTGTTTGGCAAAGGCCTGATGAGTTATCAGCTGTTATCCTCTGTGGAGCTGAGGGGAAGGAAAAATTCCTCCTAGGATGCAAGTTAATTTCTACATCACCGTAATACACATCCTCTCTTTCTGATCTGTTTTCCATCTTTTTGCCTATTGACTGGTTAGAAATTGAGATGTGTGTAATAGGGTAAAACACAGCATTGAACTTCAGGCCTTTTCACCAGTTGCTTCAACTATTTGCATTCTGAGCCTGGTTCTTAGAGGCACTTCTTTGTTCTGACACATGTATATAAATGACCCTTAGCACTGGAGGGAAGGGGGTTACCAACAGTGCTCTTTAAAAAGCTGGCCACACACTCATTATATTCACTGTACTTGGCATCATGTCACTTGTGATCTAGTGGGCTGCATTCAACTCCCATCCTAAGGCCTCTGCGTAAAGAGTCACCGTGATTGTTTTTAATGCTGTGGCAGGAACAGATGGCAAACATATTTTAAAGCGCTAAAAGTATGGAAGGGCAGTAGAAATCTACATGGCAGACATCTATTAAGCTCCCACAGCTGTGACCAATTCTTTTTTTTTTTTTTAAATAATAATAAATATATAATATAGAAGCCCCATCCCTAGAAGGAAACTGTCCTTTTGAAATCAGCTGGTTTTTTGAATTTGCCTGAGCTACAGAAAAGGACAGAATAAACTTTTGCTTGTAGTTTCCAGTTTATCTCAGTCATGCTAATGAAAAGAAACAAGTGAGTGTGGAGAGAGACAGCTGAACCTCAGCTCCCTGCAGCAGAGCAGCATGCAGAGGGCAGCCCCTGTAGATCACTGTCTCACGGACGCTGCGTTTTGTCACACTGAACGGGCTCCTAAGATGGGATTTTTATAGCCTTTGCAGATGTTTCGAGTTTCTGTCCATCTTTCATGCTCTGCGAGGATGATTTCTTTCGGAAGATGCCCTGTGGCTCGAACAGCAATCTGTATGCGTAGCTGTCAGGCTGAAAAGGCTAATGCCCATCCGCTCTGTCACATGCTGTAATCTTGCAAGTGCCAAGACAGGAACCTACAGAAAAAATACAGAAGATTTCTTAATGAGTTGCTTGTCAGTGGCTAATGACAAAGCCCAAAGAGAAGCCTGAAGGCCAGGGTATGTTTCTTAACTTTTGCTGAGGAGCTCTTTGCTAGAAGCCTGATATCTTCAGGAAGAGGAGGAGCAGCTAACCAGTGAGAGAGAGGTTATTCTCAGTGAAGAGGTGATGTAGGAATGCTACTCCTGTTTGCCCCAGTGCAAGCAATGGGTGGTTGGTGACTCATTTCTGAGTGTCACTAGCACCTAGATGAGCCCAACTGCTCTCCCTGTGCCTTTGGATCTGGGTCAGCCTGCTGACAGGACTGTGAGGTACGCCGGGGCTCTTCCCACAGGGGCTAGGAGGCAGATACTGTCTCAATAAGCATCTTAATACTTATGAACTGGGAGCTCTCACTGCTCTATAAGACATAGCTCTCTGCTTGACTCTGTTACTCCAAAAAAGTCCTCCCAAAACTGTGTCCCCATAGCCACAATGGCTCCTGGATGTGTGGCAACTAACACCGAGCAGAGCTCCTCTGACAATGGCTTCCTGCTGCAGCCCTTGGCACTCAGGTGGCTTAAGTCCCTGAGGAACGGTCGTACCCAAAATCTTTCCTCCCAAAGCTAGACAGGCAGTGTATCCCCCTGGATAATGTAGACTGCTGGAAAATCTTAGGGAAGTTGTTACAGATCTACAAGTTTTCAAGGCTTAATACTTGGTGTGGGGCTTGATGCGGCCTAGTCTGTGCTTTCAGAAAGACCAGTGCTGGAAATAGCTTTGGAACAATCCCATAGACACCTTTGATTTGCTGTGCACAGCCCCTTGGGTCAGGCACAGGCTGCCTGAAGGTAATGACTTCCTCACAGCCAGGGGTGCTGCTCAAAGCTCCTCGTCCCACCATGTCGGACGCATTGATTGGGGAAGGGATGAAGGATGTAGATCTCAGTTATGCTCCTGTAGTCACTCTCAGGACACTGCTGCAGAGAGCACCACACTCCTACAGATGTGCCTTGGGGAGCTGAGAGTATGGACCCTTCCAGTGCAGCCTCCTCTCAGTTTTTATTGGATAGGATTGAATGTGTCTGTGTTAGTACTCTTAAAAACGGAGGTATCAAAAAGCCTTTTTTTGGCCTTTAATGTCACATTCAGAGTTCCCTTCATGTTACATGTGCTCCAGGGGGAACCAACAGCCCCTTCTGATTAATTTCCCCTTAGGAAGTCAAATCAGGATGAGATTTTTTTGTCTATATGAGAAATAAAGAGGACAGGATAAAAAGAGGAGGCAGAACTTCAAGGGGAAAATGATCCAGAGTGTGTCAGACTGGGGCTTTAAACTGCTGCAGCCTGTTGCATGCAGACAGACAGACATACACGCGTACGTCAGGAACTTNGGACTCAAGGTGAGACCTCATCAGTGCCCAGTACAGGGGCAGAATTACCTCCCTACTCCTGCTTTTTAGTTTGGTGTGGCTGGTTAAGATCCCAATATACACTTGAGGAACTCTTCCGAGACAAAAACGTGCTCCTATCGAAGTGGAAAGCAGAATGCCTAGCCCAGGAAAACTTTACAACTATTAACATGTTATTTTTTAACAGTCTGAGTCGACATGTGGGCAGCTTCGGCCCAGGGTTACTTGCTGGTCTTGAGGAAGGAGTAACATGAGCTGGACCTCATTGTTCTCCAGAGTCTGGAAGGAGGAGGCTCACTGTGTCTGGTGACACAGCAGGTGAGGATGGGCAGGACAGATTGATGGCATGCTGTATGTGATGGCTGGAAGGTCGCTGTGACTTCTAGCAGGGCAAATCTGGGCCATACTCAGAGCAATGTAATAATATAATTACTAGGTATGCTACCCTAAGCCTTCAGTGTATAATGTTAAGATGACAAAATAATAATAGAGATGCACTACTCTAGCTAAAGGCAAAATATAAACAATTTATGTCACAGCTATTTCCAGTCTAAGCTTTTCTTTTACCTTTAGGTTCTGTTCTGCAAATGCTTGACATGGGTATTTAATTTTGCATAGCTACATGGCTCCACTGAAACGGGAAAGATGTTTAAAATGAACATGTGAGTAAGATTTTGACTACACCAAGAATACTTCACTGTACAGGAACACAAAATCGCTGGGCAGGCAGAGCTCCTTTCCTGCAGATGCAGCTCTGGTGGAGTACATCAGTAGAGAAGCAGAGTAAAAACACCCCTAAGAGCCAAATAAGCTTCAGCACACCAATCAATTTTTGATGGCCCAAATTTGTCTAAGCTCTGGGGAAAGACTTAGAGAGATATTCTGCTCCCTGATGCCTTCTAGTTGTTTCCTTTTGCCTCCAGGCTCAAAGGCAGCAAAGCTGTGACATGATTCCCTTCCTCACTTGTCCCCTTGCTCTGGCCCTGGCTAAGTTGTTTCAGGGACACGACACTGCTCCTCACAGCTCTGACCCATAATGCAAAGTGGTCTGAAGTCTGAAAAAGTCTTGGTTATGGTTTTGTGTCTGTACAGAATTGCTCCTTCGTCTCACTACACAAAGAAAAGAAGGTATGTGGACAACATTAACCATATAGCCTTTCTGAAATTTCAGATATACCCTCTTTGGATTTAGAATATCTTTATCCCAGATTTTTAAGGTGGAAATTTCTGGGTCGGATTCTGACCTGTGCAGTTCACAGAGTGAATCAACTTTGTAGTTTATTGCTAAGTAGACACACTAGTAATCCATGTGGCTCCTTCTACTTATCAAACTCTCAAGTAGCATCTTAACACAAGCTGACAACGGTTTCAGTGCTGATGGGTTATGTGGCATTTATGGATTAATTCAACCCAATTCAATGGTTTCTGCATTTCAGAAGTTTTATAAGTGAAGTCAGACATATTCTTCAGATTGTGACACTGTGATATTGCCCCATCTTAAGCTGCAATATTCAGCATTTATGTAGTGTTCTGGGTTTTTCCCTGCCAGTGAACCCAGTGGGAACAGCATGTGGGCAGCATAGCCAAGACAGCCCTCAGAGACTTTGAACAATATGGCTAAAATCCAGACACTGTTGAAGAAATGGCAGCACTCCCACTGGCTTCAGCAGGATCAGGATTTCACGGCTGTTGCGTGAAAAAAGTTTTCCCAACAACCCAGTATCTGCAGATTTAATTTGTGATACAGCTTAAATTCTGCATTAAAAATACTGGGATCCTGTGATGCTTGGCTCAGATAAGATGGTTAAAAATAACTTTAAACTTAATTGAAAACAAGATGAATCTCCCTTGTCTCTTCATTCAGGGTCAAAAGGCATGAATTTCATTCACTAAATTATCCACACCTAAAACTTTTTCTGCATGATTAGACTAAGAGTCAGGACAGCAGAGATCCTCCCACTGCATTGACCTGTGAACTTTGTTAAATCTTTTGACAGGGGTCATTGTCTCTAGCACGATAGCGAATGACTTTCCAAAAGGGAGCCATTCTTTCGGTTGTAACATGAAGCTGGTGCTCTTTTCTAATGGCTTGAAAAAGTTAATTTACATTGATGACACTTCTTGTCAATTTATGTCCCAGCTGAATTTGCTGATTAGTCACAAATGATGATGTGCTGCTTATAGACTGTTATTATTGTACCTTTACAAAAACTTCAGATTCTTCAAATACTTTCAGAATTAGAAATCACTTCTTTTCTTCTGCAAAATACGTGTGAGACTTAATCAGAAACTAATACTTACAAGAATGTACTTACCAAATGAATGCAGAGTACTGAGAAAGTGGGAAGATATCTAGGAAGAACCTGTTTATACCTTTTCTCAGAACCAACATGTCACATTTCTAAATGTCTTCTTGTACCTTAAATCTGTTGTATATTTTTTAATGGAAATACAAGTCTATGAAGATTCTCACTGTTATGGTCCCCCAAACCTTTTAGTCTGAGCTGACAATCTGTAGGACTTATCCTCATCTCTAAACTCTTTCCCCAGTCCCAGTTTCCTTTCTTCTGTAGTATATATTTCAAATTTCTTGAAAGTGTTTGGCAACTCTGATGGCAAAGAACGTGATGACAATCACTAGTGAAATCGAACCTCTTTTGGATTCCAGGGTTCTTCTGTAAAACATGTGCCCAATTACTGTCCTCCATATTAACCTTCCTCAAAATGTTTGTTTTCAGTTGTGCATACAGAAAAAAAACCTGCTGTTGATTACGTGTCTGAGATGCTGAAGCCATTTCTTCCCATCATAATGGTCTCAGTGGTCTCTTTAGTCAGCTGTGTCTTGACTTGTACACTGAAGATCTTTGTGTACTTCAGACACAAATATAAACCCAGTGTGCTTTCAGCTTCTGACTTAACGCTTCAATGATTTAAATCTGTCTCTTCTTACAGGCTGAGACTTGAAGGCAACCTGAGCAAGTCTAATACTGCTTTTAAACATATAGATGGCTAAGCATCTGAGGAATTTTATAGCTTTCCCAAGGTGTGAAGGCTGTTGTAGAGCAGGAGCCACTCTCCTCCTACCAAACAGAAGGATGAGTTATAGTCAGCCAGGCTTTTTGGATTTTGGTAGATGTCCACGCTGGTTACTCATCCAGCGATTCCTGGAATATTTGTGATGAATTACCATGGTCTCTTCCTTTGTCAGTTCAGCTGGATATGGGATGTAGCAGTATTATTTTGTAGATGGCTTCATTTAAATGATGGATGATTGTTATGTATTATTGAATATTTATCTGTCTTATGCTGTTATTGCTGACACAAGTAATAACTAACAATTTTGCTGATAAATAACATCAGGAAAACCATGTTATGACTGAGCTGCACGTGGTGTGCAAACAGTTTGCAACAACATGTGTGCCTGAATAACATAACTCAGGCAAAACCATCTTGGGAGGCCACTGGCTTTTCATCTGCCCTCCAGGTCTTCATATCTTTGTGGAAACTTTTCTCTATAAGGGCTGGAGAGGTATAAATTTCATCCCTGCTGGTGTAAACACCACCCCAGCATGACCAGTGGGAGGTACAAGCATGGCACTGCCAGATAACTAGTATCCCTGATAAGGCTACCATGGAATACAGCAGTACCTCAACTCATCTGCATCCTCTGGAGACAATGCTTCTCTCCTCTTGGCTCTCTGAAGTACAAGGTGTATGTTTCATGGCCTTCAAATATATACAAAGAGTTTTGATGATAGGGTCAAGAATCATAGAATCAAAGAATTGTCACGAGTAGAAAAGACCTCTAAGATCATCATGTCCAACCATCAAAGAAAATGGATTTATTTTTCTTTCTTAGGGTATTTAGAAATTAAGCAGTTAAAGCCTCTGCTATAAAAAAGTTAAAAAAGAAGGGGGGGGGAAGAATTTACCTGAGATAACCTGCGGCAGTAGATCATGCTTGTGAAGTGTTCTGTACATCTTAACATTAGAAAATCTATCAAATAAAAGCTAGTGGTACTGTGCCTTTGTTATTTTTAGCAAAAGCCAATAAATTTAAGCATGTCCTGGGATGGGCATCTGGGCACCAGAATGCAAATTTAGGATTTTAAGGTGTTAAAATGGTCCATTTCTGTCATTGGGTACCTATTCTTGATGCCAGTGTATTTGTACATAAGTAAATACCTTCAATTAGGATGAGCTTATCATCCGATTCTTCTGGCTTCCAGCCCTCATTGCAGATAAACAAGTGTAGGAGAGAGGCTCGGAGTCTCCCATCAGCATTTCCTATATCCATTTGGGAATGCTGGGTCCCTCCATTGATCCAGATCCAAGTCCTTCAGCTGTGATTCAGCGTAGTGGATAGAGTTTATTTTCTTCCTGCAGAGACTGGCGCTTATTAGCTCTGCTTAAACTGTTAGACTGGTACAGAAAGACTGGATATCTCAAAATGAATGGTAATTTAAGAGTCACTGGTGATACCAGCAGTTCCGTTGTGGTGTCGTGTTAAGGGTGGTATGAGGAGCTGTAATTGTAATATTTGTAAAGTGAAGGGAATGGGCAATTCACCATCACCTGGAGAATCAACAGGGTTGTGTTTCAGGCGTTTTGGTCCAAGACCAGAAGTGGTGTGTGGGCAAGCAAAGATGAAGAGGACCTTGGCTGAAAGTGATGGAAATTACACCTACTAGCAACAGATGCTCCACCAATCTGGGTTGAATAATACTTTCAAATGTGGATGGTTTTGGATGTGGATGGTAAGCTTACTGCCAAAATCAAAACTGATGACATCCAGACCAACCTGATGCTAGTTGCTCTACTTTTCAACTTCCTCTGTTGTTTCTTAATCTCTGTTTTTGACTTTTGGACTCAAATAAATCTCCCAAATACCTCTCTCAGTCGATACTCTCTAGTTTTGCTTGGAAAGCTTTGAAAAGCTAAATATTTTTACATGGCTTCAATGTACAATTATTAGTCAGATTGACTTCTTTCAGAATTGAATATACTCTTGTCCAATTTTTCTTATGGATATCAGTAACATTGTTTTTCATAGTTGTTCTGAGAATTAGGTTAATACTCTTTCTCAGATTTTTGTAAAGATAATGCTGAGCATGAGGGAGAGGTTGATGGACAATTAGATGTGGAAATTATTTTATCTGAGATATGAAAAAATCCTCACTAAATATACCCATATAGAAGGAAACAATGTCCATTTCAGAATATAGAAGGGACAAGAATATTAAATTACAGGTCCAGTAGAAAGGACAGTAACTGAATTTGTTAAATGGGATAACTGGAAATGTACCAGTATAAAGTTAAAAAGGGCAGGTTTTGTGTGATCTCAGTAGCATACAGATTTTGGAAGACATTTTAAAGAACTGCAGAAATATGAAGCCAAATGGAAAGTGATTTAAGCACAACATCATTTTTCAAGGAGTTTAGTTGCCTAGATTACCAGGCAGCTTCTTTTTCAGACAAGTTCAATGCCGTAGATCTTATTTAGTTAGACTAATACAATGCTTATGCAGAAAACTATTCAAATTGGAGGCCATTGGCACTAGAGAAAAAATAAATAATTTGGGAAAACCTTGTTGAAACTAAACTGATTACAGACAGAGCTTTTTAGTCCATATTATTCCCCAAAGAATGACCTTAAAATGGTCTTCTTGATTTTGAATTAATTGAGTTTAGTTAACTTTGCTGATACTAAATGAAAGCTGCTTGTGACCAAAAGTTGGGAATTATTACTAAAACTGAAGGACAAGAAAGTGGATGGAGCAACAAGAATTGCAGAAATAAAAATGAGATGAAATATAATAGTAGAAATTACGTAGTTTTAAGGGTTTATGAAGTTGTTTATGACGCTCTTATCAGTTGAAAATGGCAGATATGGAGGAAGATTTTTCTCCATTAGCCGATTAGGGAATCACCTATAAACCAGAAACACGATGTGCTAAGGAAAAGACGAATGTGACACGAGGAAATGTGTTTCTAATAGAAACAAGGACATTTTACAACTTTTCTACAAAGCTGATTGAAGACTTCGTCTGTTCATCAGCTACTTCTGTTCCTCTGCATCTTGTTCACAGGGTGATCATGAGAGACACCCTTGATTTATTTCCCATCTTGAAACAAAGGTTGAGAGAGGACGTGCTTGTTCGGAGCAAATGCAGCCAAAGAGGGGCAGAGGAACAACTGAAGAACAGTCTTGGCACAAGAAGAAATGGGTATAAAATGACTCCTAGTAAGCTCAAACTGGAAATAGGAGAAGGTTTCTAAGGCCTGCAGGGGTGTGTCCTAGGGGTCTTCTCCAGTAGAAGGGTTGCAGCCAAGAATCTGGTTCATTTCAATGTAGAACTTCTTGCATCTATTATCTGTATTATGCAATTTCCTTTAGCAGCAGGGATGAAACTTCACGATACGGGATGTTTTTGTTTAGTACTCCCTTTACACTAAGAGTATTTGAACCGCTCTCATTAGAGTATTATTTTAGTCTACTCGTTATTTTAACTTTAATCATTTTCAATATTCCCAGCGAAGATAATAATGTGATCATGTTCTGATATTTGAAAAAAAAAAAAAGAGCTTTAGCACATATACAGCCATCCTCCAAAACAGATGTTAGACCTCTTCAAAGAAAAGGTCACTCAAATTTATTGAAGAAGGACAAGTGTTCATTTTGCTGATATGTATTTTCCCTCAGTCTCCTTCTCACAGATGTCTGAACTGCTTTGGTTCATTTTCTTTCTTAAAATTTTCAGGCTTCTGGTGACATCTGACATGGAAAATCTTGGCTTTAGGCATCGAAACCTGTTTAAGCTGTAAGCAAATAAAAACAAAGTCTTGAAATAGGTGACATTAATCATAAGTGGTATTCCCAGCCCCTTCCTTCAGTGTACTTATCTACATTTATGGATATAATTATTTATATAATATTTGCAGAGATTTTATATGAAAATTCCAGAATCCTTGCACAATGTTCACATAAGAAACACACTGACTGCAGGGATGCATGCAGAATTATTCATTCTGGAATTGAAATGTTTTATTATAATTTTACACACTAAAGCTCCTGAGAAGATTTTACAAAAGACTCAGAGTTCACTGAATGCTTGAAAATGAAGTAATTTTCTTTAGAAATAGCTATGGTCAAATAATAGACTGTAACTAGTATTATTTTTTTAAAAAAAGAACTATTAGAAAAATAACGAGATGAGCATTTTGGCTTGTTCTGATAATTTTTCTTCCAGATTAATTTATTCACTGGTTAAGCTTGGACTGTGGCCAGGAGTTTATGAAAATGTTGGCAAACCAGGGTGTTTTATGAACTTCTAAGTTCATGTGAGACCTAGCAAGCAGAGAACATGTGAGAAAAGGTGCTATCAATTTCCCTATAACTGGGAAAGCGAACTGGGAAAAACAAGATATAAAACCCATTCCTTCTCTAAAGTGTACAAATAGGGCAATTTTAATTTGAGAATATGCAATTGTTAATACTCTAATAATCGTTATCTTCTTATGAAAAAAAATATTCATGAAACAGCAACAATAACATGTCTCCTGAACAATTCTAGCTATAATTCTTTACTAAATATCTTAGAGGATCTTTTGGACAGTGCTCCAATGCTTGTAATCGACATTATCCACAATGAACTAGTTGATCAGCTCTGTTGTTAAATAAGCAGTTTGACTTTGGAAATCTCCAAAACTCTACTCGATCGTGTCTTTGGATATGGATATTCATTTGTGTCAACTGATTGTTTCCCTGGTGCTGTGCTTATCAACCCCACTGGAAGATCTATGATAAGGTGTTTCATCTCAAAATATTGTTTCCACAGATAATACGGCTTTGTTTTATATATATTTGAAAGAAAATAGTGTTAAGCGTGTTTTAACTTAAGTGATTGGTTTTTTGGCTTGTAGATTGAGAACAGACAGAGTAGACACACATGCCCAGATTGCTAAATGACTTCATAAATAACAGTAATCATCATTTTTTCAAATCTTTTGGGCAGCCCATTTTGATGCTTTGCAATAAGCAGAATGGTTGTCATAAACTCTGGCTCAATATAGAAAAAGACAATAGTAAAATTTAATTTATTCTTTATACATCTTTAAACGATAGTAATTTGAAAAGAAGTTTGTACTACGTTTACTCTCTTTGTGTTGTGTATTAGTCTTTCAGGTGCAGAGAGGCTTGAGCTGAGAGCAGGTTCTCATTCTGCCAGGCCAGCAGTGGCCAGTCTGTGACTCTTGAGGTTTGGGGATCTTATGCCAGGACTAGAATTAGGGAAGTAGTTCTGTCTGGTACATGAGCAAGGTCAAGTAATATTGAAAGAAATAACTTGAGGTTGTTAAAAGAGAAAAAACAGGGGTTTCTTGTCCTGACTACCATCTCAAGTTCCTCAGCTGTGAGCTGAGACCAGCTCAATACAACTTCTGAGGAACCATATTTGTTAATATTTGTCAAGTCAGGATAATGGGAATCATACCAAGATTTATCACTCTTCTGATTTAGATTTTCTTCCTTTTGGGATGGTGGGAGGAGAAGGTCAGATGAAAGAGAACTATAATGTTACCATTGTCTGTTGTTTTTTGAAATCAAATCACCATAAATTCAAATTTGAAATCTCATTTTGTACAAAATGTAAAATCAAAATTAAATGTTTTTAAATTGTACAAGAAACACTTCAACTGAACTATTCTAATTTTCTGAGTGGATTATTAGTGAATTAAAATGTTAGTGCTAGGAAGAGAGGAAATGGGCTTAAATCATGCCGGGGGAGATTTAGGTTGGGTGTTAGGAAAGGGAGTGGTGAGGCATTGAAACAGGCTGCCCAAAGAGGTGGTGGAATCATCACCGCTGGAGGTGTTCAAAAAATGTGCGGATGTGGCACTTCAGGACATGGTATAGAGGTTGTGATGATTTTTGGTGGATGGTTGGACTTGATGATCTTGAAGGTCGTTTCCAACCTTAGCAATTTTATAAGACCAATCTCACAAATTCAAGTGAGCAATCATTACACACACAAACACTGTGCTGGAAAGAAAGGGATTGTATAGATTTCCTTACTCTTATAGCTCAGTTGTCTATAGCTAGGCAGCTCAGGTGAGTAAGGATTTTTCATATAGATGAGCATCTGCCACCCAGTCCCTCATTTACACCCTTACTGCAGTAGTGCTACAAAGACAACTTTTCCAACACATGTGAATGCCTCCTGCCACATAAATCCTAAATATGATAATGATGCCCCTTAGCTGAAAAGGAAAACTGCTAATAAACAGCAGCCAGTATTTCAGGAACGCATGTTCCACATCCTGACTTCATTTCAATGAAATCTTTCGGAGGAAGCACCAACAGCCACACATGGAAAAACATGCAGGCTCAATTTACCCTTACCTGTGCCAAAAATAACAATTTAGAAGTTAACTAGGAAAAGCATTCAGCTTTATTTGTTAAAACCAAAATGATTCTTAAGCATGATTAGAATATCACTTGCTAGCTTCTAGTAGAAATAACTCAAAGCAGCCATTTTATGAAAAGTTAATCAATTCCAAACTTTTATATGTGGTCTATCAAAATATGTGCATAAACATCTTTATTCCAGAAATGAAGTTTCTATTTCTCATTATTATAAGTTTTGGAAACCGAGATCATGCATTCTCTTGCATTTAATGTCAAACAATCACTGCTCTATTTTTTTGTCAGATTAATTTTCTTTTTTTTCACTCCTAATAGCTCAGGCACTTATGGGCTCTTCTGACAGCTATTTTGGCAGCAGAGCTGCTCTCTCCTCTGACCACTGACATTTATTAATCAATTGATCAATAAGTCATTGGAACCCCCCTTGGGAATGTTGAAATAGCCGTCGTCCCTCTCAAATTGCAGAACTAAACGATTGTGTTGTTGTTTGTGTTGTAACGGGGAGTGTTATGGAGCTTTCGTTACAAACGGAGTATGAAATCTAAAGCTCACTGGAGGGCTATCAGTCGCTTTCCTACTGATGCAGAAAAGGTGATTTGTTCTTGAGAAACTGCTTCTTCTTGCAAATATGTCTGTATGAGCTTAACTTACGCATCCCGATAGCTCAGGAGACCTTGGAGGGCGCGAAACCCATGTGTGAAAAATGTAGGCACGTGAAAAGGTGTTTTTAAGATGGGTCCCAGAATGATGCTAACTATTTATTCTATTTTTTTTTTTCCCATCCAATCTTTATTCTACCTGCAAAATCCCACAAAAGGGCAGCTCAAGGAAAAGCCGGTTGGGCTTCTATTTATTTTGACGTTTTGGCATGAGTTGTTACTGAGTATTGTTTGATTTAGCTCTACTAAGGCTGCTCACTTGCCTCACAGTGAATATCTGGTCTTTATACTTTCTGAATCACAGAATCACAGAATGGCTTGAGTTGGAAGGGACCTTCAATATCATCTAGTTCCACCTCCTCTGCCATGGGCAGGGAGACCTCCCACTAGATCAAGATAATGTATGTTCATTTTCCATTTAAGTAACAATTCTATTTCCCCTACAGAGAAAGCTTACTTGTTTTTTTATTGCAAGAAGTGGCAGATACCGGCTGACTCTGCAGTGTAAGCATTGTAACATAGACAAATGGGATATGTTAGTGGCAGAAACTCCAACAGAGAGACAGGAACGTTGTAGACTTCTGACCAAAACCAAAATTCAAGCGCTATTTGGAACGGTGCTGTGCTACACTTATGCTCAGAAACATAGCAGCAAAATTAAAATTATTACTTTTTTTTTTTTTCTTCCTAACAACAATCTGTTAGATCTGCAACCAGAGAGAGCAGGAGAACAGCTCTATATGGTTTGCTTCTCTTGAAGTCTGGTGCAGATCATTTATGAATGGAGCAAAAGTGCTTTTGAAAGTCTCTGCCTTCTTCCTCGGGCAATTCAGAAATTCATTCTCTTGTGGCACCGTGCCACTAAGTGCCACTCCTAACCTTGGCACTGTCATAATAAGCAGAACACTTTAAATATGGCAGCGGTTGGAATATTTACAAATCCAGAGAAGAGTGATTGTGCACTCAGTGACATCTTCTTGCTGCTTTTCATGGGAATAGAGATAGAATCATAGAATCATAGAGTTGTCAGGGTTGGAAGGGACCTTAAAAATCATCGAGTTCCAACCCCCCTGCCATGGACAGGGACACCTCCCACTAGACCAGGTTGTCCAGAGCCCCATCCAACCTGGCCTTAAAAACTTCCAGGGATGGGGCTTCCACCACCACTCTGGGCAACCTGTTCCAGTGTCTCACCACCCTCATGGGGAAGAACTTCTTCCTAATGTCCAATCCAAATCTCCCCTCCTCTACTTTGGATCCATTCCCCCTTGTCCTATCACTACCTGACATCCTAAAGATGGCACTGCAGGAAATTTAAGGTAACTTTATTTCTCTGTCTGACCTACAGATGAAGCTGGACCATGGAAAGAAGGTACTTAGGTAGATTAGAGGACTAGAAGGTGGGAATAACCTCATATCCTTGGGTGTCTGATCCCTAGGCAAGTCACTTCCACCGGTAAATAACATGTGCCACTGCTGAAGATTGAGGAATTACATGTCCTGGTGTAGTAAAAAGAGAAACTCTAAAACAAAGAGGAAATGAGCACTGAAAAAAAACAGGAGGAAAAAACTAGTAGCAGACATTCCTTGAGAGATTTCTCTGGAGTTTCTAGATAGCAAATCTGTCTCAGGGAACACCATGTACTCCCTCTGTCTGGCAGAGGTCTCAAGAAACTGTTATTAAATATTTGAGAAATTTCTTCTCTCCCCGTTAGCAAGATCTTAGACAGAAAGGCTGTACATTTTCCACCGGAAGGGTAAAAAAGGAGGAAGGTCAAGGTTAAGAAACAGCCAAAGACTCTGGCTGTGAAACCTCCTTCCTGGGAACAGTGTAACTACAGACCACGGTATTTCAGTCAAATGTAAAATCCATCTCTACTTCCTGGCTTCTATTTAATTAGAAAAAAGAAAAAGGAAAAATGGAAAAAAGGAAAAAAAAAGAAAGAAGAGAAAAGAAAAAAGAAGAGAAAAGAGAAGAGAAAAGAGAAAGAAAAAAAAAGAAAGAAAAGAAAAAAAAGAAAAGAAAAAAGAAAAAAGAAAAGAGGAAAGAAAAGAAAAAAAAATGTATGTAGGGTTTCTCTCTCATGTAAAAACTTCAGTTTTTGTTGTTGGAGCTATTTATATGGTTTAAACAAAATATATACAAGTCTGTAAGGGCTGAGACTCAAACTGTTGCTTTGCTTCCACTTGTTTCTGTGTGCCAGTTAGCAGTTGATTCCTTTCAATAAAGCAGAGGCAGCTGAGATGTCTGACAATCACATCAGGAGAAACTCAGCCTGGAGAAAGATATTTCTGAGATTGCACTGCCTCTGTTGAGACTTGTCTTGTAAAAAAAAAACAGCCCACAAATGAACCCTTAAAAAATCAGATTGCGAGGATGTCTAGTGATCCTTCAGTTAAGTACTGCTTCCACTTGCATTAAAATAATCTTGGCCAGAAGGAAAGATAATAAAAAAAAACCTAATGCCTGGACCTCTAGCAGAACTCACACGTTGGTGTCCTCTGTTGACCTTTGCAAATAGGTGTGTGCAAATTGACCGCATGTATTTTTTAAAATCAATGGCAGTAGCTGATAATATAGAAATGTGAGACTAATGGATGCAGAATTAAAATGCCAAACCAAAGGGTTAAAATTCATATTAATATGGACAGATAAGGCCAAGTCATTCTGCAGAAATGAGGGCAGCAGGTCACTTTGACAGTTTGTCCGTAGTTAATGGAAGTTTATTGACCCAGCTGTGTGAAACCGCAGTGAATATTCCATATCACTTTGTCATATGGAAAAGCCACATTTATGGATTTCTGTTCCATCAGCAAGAGTGCAAAATCTTTTTTGAATCTCCTCCTTTTTATTTTTTCAGATCAACGTGGCCTCTTCAGAAGCTCCTACTGTAAACATCTCAGTATATTTTCTGCTCTTAGAGATTTGGAGGTTTTTCTCATTTTCAAGAGGCCCCCAGAGGAGCCCAGCAAGGAGCTGAGTTTGTGCAATGTGAAATATTGTCCCAAATACTATCCAGAGGAACTTTCAATTGCTGCCATCTTATCCCACCAACATATTCTTTGGCTGCATTAGGGACACTGCAACCTGCTTTTTTTCATGCATTAACAGCCTTGTTCTTGGTGATACACCAAAGACCAACAGTTCATCTCAGCTCATCAACTTTCATTGCAAAAGGTAGGAAGGAAGAGGTGATATCTAGTGGGATTATATAAATATTACAGTTAAGATTCCAGAGTTAGGACATGGTGTTCCTAGTTTCACAGATTGCACAAATGTAGCATAAGAAAAAAATCCTCTGGTGAAACGACGATTGAAAAACAACTAAAAAAAAACCCAGCCAGAAATACTTCGACTTTCTGTATAATTTGGATCAAGATTAGTCTGTATTCTATATTTTTACAGAATCAGTCTGAAGTGTAAGAGCTTTTATTTTAACTCTACTGACTTGTGTGAAGATTCACTGAAAACCATGGGAAATCTGGAATTTATGATGTGATTTTCTTTTAAAAGCTTCAGTTTTTAAACCAGCCAAACTAAGAAAATCTGAAGAGCCGTAGCGACCTGTTAAACATCAACAGAACAAGTGAAGCCGCTGAAATGTTCCACTTCAGGTTTACAGCCTATGAAATTAGTTTTAATTACCTTAAAATATATATTTTATGTTGTTAAATATGATATATTATAACAGCGAAAGGCAATGAAATGCTTCCACTTTTCCTCACTGAAAACTACACTACATTCCTGAAAATAATGCTAAATTAAAGTATTTTTTTTTTGGTAGAGAACTTTTCTGCTGAACATTTTTGCCTCTATTTACTTGGAAGCATTTATAAAATGTTCCAAATTCGCAATTTGGGCTGCAAAGGCTAAATGTGTGTGAGGGTGCATGGAACAGAAGCAGTTTTTAATTTAGGAGAATTAGCTTCAGTAGGACAAGACTCTGCTCACTTCTGCAGCTGCAAACACTGGCATACACTGAGGTAAACATGTTTAAATTACATAATTTCCAGACCACTGATTTATTTTTTTTTCTTTGCAACTAACTCCAGGGCAGTTCCCTTGAAAGAAAAACTCAAGGACAGATTTCTGATGCACCATTATTGTATCTATTAAAATATGCCAGAAACATTCTGCTCCAGCTCTGTACTAAACATATTGTCCTAATATGTGATTTGTGCAAGTCTTGCGCTCCCTCCAACTGGACCAAGTGGTAGCAGGCACTAATAGCCTGGGCTAACAATAGATGCATTTTCTTTGAATTTAACATGTTTGTTTGTGGCTTTTTTCCTACCAGAAATTACCTCATGGTTTCAGGATGGTTTATTTCTCTTTCATTTTCTGGCCTGACACTAAGAGCAAAACCAGTGCGTTGGTGGAGAAAACATTAATCTGCAGTATTGACAAGTGCATGAGGTGGCAAAGGAAGTTAAATATTTTTATCAGCTTAAGCAGAAAGTCAAATCCCAACATTTCTGCCCATGATTTAGAAGGTGTGTTGATCTGCACACATGCTCTCATTGCTTCTTTTCCAACTTACGGCTCTTCAAAATAGGGAACCCATCTGATTAATGAAAGGGAATTATCTCAGGGCCAGCTGGCAGCCTCACTTAGCTTGGAAGGTGTCTTCCTTTTGGGTAGTCCTACAGAAACAAGTTATGTTGATTGAAGAGCAAGCAATATCCTAATTGAGAGGAAAGGTGTTGGGCTGGTGAGGTATTTGCAAGGAATGCTTCTCAGCTAATTGTTTAGAATAGTCAATGTAGAAGAAATGTCAGTGGTCAGTGAGGCGGAAAATGGGATAGGAAAGGACAAAAGGATTTTCAAATTTGACATTTAGGCAGCATAGAAAGATACATTCCTGGATTGATAGCCGGCATGATTATTTCAATTGTACCATGTTTCTTCAAATAAAAAATGAGATATGGCACAGAAACCTCTTCCAACACCACTGTGACCCTTACCCCATAACATGTTCATAGACAAAATGTGAACTGTGGATATATTTGTCTTCTCTTACTTGAACCTGGAAACTCTTGAATTACAAGTGATAACTCTGCTCGGTGAGAACATATATCTTGATGTGTACATAAGGTAAATCAGCTGAAAGGGAGGAAGCACTGCAGGTTTTCTGGAGTGGTTGGAACTACTCACTAGGTGAGATATCAATGACAAAATAATTTTGAAGTTTATTTCACCAATATGATTCTCAGAACATTTCATGGTAGCTTTACTCCACTTTCATGGTATTAATTTGCCACGGATGCTTTTTCTTGACCTTTAAAAGCATGAATCAGTGGCAGCCCCCTGATTGCAAAGAGGCTGAGGCTGGTGCTAGGCTTACCAACAAGCCTCCAGAAACAAGAAGGGGTGTGGATCTCTTCAATCCTGTGCCGGGTGAGTGAGCAATCTCCACCTGGAAGAGACAGACATATTATAAGGCAGCTTGAGTTGGAAGGGACCTTAAAGATCATCTCGTTCCAGTGCCATTGCTATGGGTAAGGACACCACGTGAGGTGAGTGAAGTCAGCATTAGTTCAAGCTGATATAATATTAAGAGGTTTTACATGGCAATTAGTTCTTTAATATGTAGAGAGAGCATTCTTTTCTGACTCACCCCTACTTCTTTAAGCAGTGCTTGGATATAGTAAAAACACCCATGAGATAGAAAAAAAAAAAGAACTGAAAGAATTGCCCCTCTTGCCATCTAATAAGTTGTTCTTAAGATGCTGGATGATGATATTCTCTGCTTCAGAGGGAGACTACATAATGAACTTACAATGAGTGAGAAAACATAGGACTCCTTCAAGAAAACAGCTTTTAATCTCACACTTCTGGTATTTTATAAAATATTAGCTTAAATACAGAAAGATTTAGCAGAAAAGCAAGATGCACTACTCTGGGCCACAGAAGGTATGAGCAATACTGGAAGAATATTGGAGTACTGAATGAAATGAAACACCAATTCCAATGCTTTTTCTAATTATTATTATTACTATTATTATTATTCTACCAGCTCTGTTACTACTGAAGATGAAAAATACCAATGGCAACAGTGAGACAAGAGCTGCCCTTGCGGAGGCTTTTGTTGTCTAATATTTCTTGCCAAGAGGACATTTCCAGCCCCATTTTCAGATGGTAGAGCTTGTCAAAACAGTCTGAATAATTCCCCAAAGACGCATCATTTTCCTGTAAGTGTCATGACAGTTTTGTGATAGATGTCTTCATTTTCACATAGTAGTCAAAAAGGAAAGAATTCCATTTATTTTATTATTTTTTTCTCTACTTTCTTCTCAATAAGCATGAGATTTTCAAAAGTCTTTGGTGTCCTGAAACTGGTCCAATTAAATACAAGATGTTTTCTGACTGGCTTAAATGGAAAAAAGTAGTTAGGGGCACATAGAGCACTTTGGAAAATCCTACACTTCTTTGTCATGCATTATTCAAATCTCTTTATGTGCTTATGCAAGCTCAAAGGGTGCAATACAAAATGCTCATATCCACACCCTTGTCAAAGAGTACTTAACAGCTAACAATCCTCTGCCAAAAAATTCTGAGCTATGGCTTAATTTAAGAACCATTCCATTTTGTCATATTTCCTTATGGTAATTTCTAACAAAAGTAAATCGCTACCAACAAATACCCCTTTAACGATGGTATATTAATTGGATTAAGATGGAGAATAAAAGAGACATTACAGGCAGTTAAGTGTGAGAAAGCATGTTCAACACTGAATAATTAATTTTCACTCCAAGATGAAAATGTTGCCCATCGATTTACAACCCCTTCTGGCTATAAAGCCTTTTGGTGGAAACCTGATTCTTAATTATTGTCACAGGAATGCTAAGCTATCAAAAAGCTATTTCCATTGTGATGATCAGCCTTAACTGCTTGGAGCAATTTTTGTGCCATACTTAACAGCTGCTTCATCATTTGTTATCTTTTTGATTAAGCACTCTATTCCTACATGGCTCATAATTTCTACCGGGGGGGGGTAGAAACACATATGCAAACACACACATGTTTATAGAAAAGTCCATCCTCTCCTCAGCACAAAACCTCTGTTCTGCTTTATTAGGCAGCAAAGAGTTCAAATATTTCTATGAAACACTAGTGGAATATTTGTGGTGTTAAGTAGCCTGTACAGATACGCCCAAAATAACACAGAGAAGAGATTCAGGGCATCACAGCAACATTTGCTGTTTATATAGTTTTATGTCCCACCATAGTTCTGTCTGCTAAATTCATTCTGCTCCTTACAGTGACAGAACTGAAAATAGACTGATAATGGCATTAAAAAGCGTAAGAAGAAAAATGCTTCTCCCTCAGAATATTATAGTTGTGTGTTTACTCTCCTGAAACTAGATGTTCGTAAATCGTCCTTTCCTTTGTAGTGTTTGTTTTTTTCCCCACATAGCTGTTTTGTTTGGAGGTTTTGTGGGGTTGATTCTGTTTGGAGGTTTTGTGGGGTTGATTCTGTTTGGAGGTTTTGTGGGGTTGATTCTGTTTGGAGGTTTTGTGGGGTTGATTCTGTTTGGAGGTTTTGTGGGGTTGATTCTGTTTGGAGGTTTTGTGGGGTTGATTCTGTTTGGAGGTTTTGTGGGGTTGATTCTGTTTGGAGGTTTTGTGGGGTTGATTCTGTTTGGAGGTTTTGTGGGGTTGATTCTGTTTGGAGGTTTTGTGGGGTTGAATGCTTTTTGCCTGGATGAGTTTTTCAGAAAGTAAAGAGGGAAGGATGTCAGCTGTGTCTTTCTCCTATGAAACCAGAAGGGAAAACAAAAGGGGAAATTGGTCTTCCTCATCTGATGGCTTTAATTGCCAGGATGACAGTATCTCCTGTAAGTATTTTAGTTCTGCACATGCAAACGCACACAAGAAAATTTGCTGGTTCATTGGTTCACGATGTAAATCAATTCAAACTTAATTTGAGCTACTTCATTTAGACTTCTTGTTTGAACCAGTGATCTGTGGCAAATCTTGTTTGTGCAAAAGCAGAAACAGAAGTTAATAGATATAGAGTGCCAAATGATGTTGCCAGAACAACCACTTTAATGAAGATTTTACCTGCAGATTTGACTAGTAATCAAGGACATTTGTAGAAAGGTATCTTGACAAGGTATTTGAATATTATTTGCTGTCAAGTGCAAACATGAATGTGTCTTTGTGAATTTGCTAAACTGAGAGTTGGATGCCTGTGTGAAATAACTCTGTTATCCAAGTGCCGTTTGGAAGTTTTTCTGGGGATAGTTATTTATTGCCAAAAGGAACTGGCATTTATGATAAAATATTATAAACAACTGCTCTGCATTAGAAACCTGATCTATCAATGAAGCACATGCTTAGCTCTACTGCTGGAACTGTTTAATTATTTTGTTGGCTTGGAATTTAAATAAAGTTTTATGAAGGATTATATACTGTACGTGTACCTTCTAAGATTAAAACACTGTCATCAGGTTTATTTGGGCAGGACACAATGGTAGAAAGAAACAGTAACATTCCAGTCCTCTTTGCATGTATTATATATATGAAAGTCCTTCTTTACAGTTATAATGATGATAGGCTAACCACAAAAGCATTTGCATTGTATTTTTAGGTTTTAAGAGCTCCAGATGGAGAAAAGCATCCTTTTGAGCTAGGCAGTTTAAAAACGTGTAGCTCCACTAGAACCTGAACATTGCTTCTAACAACGTAGGCACTCTTTAATTTTGATTTAACGTCATCGGCCTGTATGCAAAAAGAAACACATTTTCTACAGTCCTGCAGATGATTCACTGTGCAGTGATACCAGCTGTGTCTAACAGTCCAGAGTTTCTCCACTACAAATTCAAAACAGACATATCTAAACCATTTCTCTTCAGATAACTTAAATAACTTAATTTTAAATGTATTTGAAGAATCCGAATGTGCTGGAACATTAAAAGATCTAGTACTGAATACTGAAAGGGTAAAGAACTCAAATAAAATCAGTATATTTTTGATCAGCATTTTATGCCTGTCACTGAGACAGATGTCCATGGCTAACTGGTGGGGTTCACCAGTGGAAAACTGGCATGGCACAAAAGACCACAACTGTTTTGGGTTGGCCTAGAGAGCTAGTGAGCCTAAAGTGTTTGCAAAACTTCTTGAAGACCATCTCACAATCTGCACTGAGTCACGGGCCCAAGTGAAAGATGCCACATGTCCTCAGCTGCCATTGCACTGGATGGCAACAGGAGGTCCCACTTTCAGCACTCAGATGAGACATGAACCTGGGCAAGTCTCCATCCTGCCTGCAACTGCTGACGCAGGGGAAATACATCATCCCCAGCAGTGGAGTGAGAGAAGAATACCAGAGAGATGTACACTGATGAAGACCTGAAAGGGGAGAAGGTACTCCATATAACCAACCTTTTTTCTTTTTATTTTGGTGTGTTTGTTTTTTTTTTTTCTGGGTTTGGTTTGATGCTGGCCCCAGGCAAGAATTGTGGAACTGTGGGAACATCTCAGGGCTCTGTTTCAAGGTGCAGACTCGGTGTTTTCTGTAGTCCAGACTAGATGGGTTGAGCTTTGTTTGCCTCTTGTTTTGCATTTCTTGCCAAGATGTTGGTGACCGCATTTGTTTTAAGGGGTGGAATGGTCCAGGAACCACTCTCTGACCTTGGGACAAGTTAATTGAGCTCCTCTCCCACACTCTGTCTGGGCATGTTCTCTGTCCTGCCCTGCCAGGTTGTTACTCTTCAGACATGCTCACTAAAAAGAAAAACTTTGCCCATTTGAAAAATTGGCAAGGGGACTAATCTCTTAGTTCTCTGATCAGAAGAAAACTTTTCCATCGTAACTCCTTTTAAAATGATTTTGTATTAATCTCCAGTTCTGTAACTGATTGCTATGATCACTTGGAGTCTTGAGCTCAAGCTTCAGTCTGTTTTTGATTGTTTCTTTTAGGTGTGATCAAGAAATGCACCACTTATTTAAAGGGTTTAATGTTATTACCCTGTAAAAGATAATAAGTTACATGCAAGTCATTTATAGAATTGGAACATGGGGCTAAAAACTTTTTTATTGATTTGGTCAAAGCTGAGTCTATTCATATACTACAGAAAACTCCATCATATAATGTGTCTGTACACATGACATGGGCTGCTATAAGTGAAAAAAAAAACCCACCAAACAACCAAACCAAAACTTATTTGATTTTTTTAGAGGGCTCATCTGACTTAGAGCATTTCTGTCATGCTTTGAAATGCTGAACCCGAGGCTCATGCGCTGAGTCCAGCTGAGGATCTGGCCCAGTGTTTGGCATCTGTGGGAAAGAGCAGAAAAAGCAGTAAGTGAGAGTCTCCAGTTCTTGAATGCCTCTGGTCAGACACTGCTGTCAGTTACTAAACATATAATACACGGATTTACTTGCTAGCCCCAGAGAAGGATAGAGGCATTCAAGTGTTGCTGTATTTGGGCAAAATGCATAGCTCCCACTCACAGTTGTGTGTGCAACCACATAAATGTCTTCTGTGTATTTCTCCGTAATTCACTGAAAAGTGTTACTATTCAGTAGTAGGTTTCAATCAATAATAAAATAAAATAAAATTCTAGAATACAAATAATTTCTACTCAACGGCATAAAAAAAACCCCAAACATCTTGAAACAGGTTTCTTCTTGAACAATGTCTCCCTACATATTATTTCCCATCCACTGGAAAGTGAGAATAAGAGCACAAAAAGCATTTATGTCATCAAGAAGTCAAGGAATTCAAGCATCAAGTCCTGCAGTGTTGGAATAATAGATGTGTTGAGATAATCCATATGTGTGGAATACTCATGTAAAGGGAGTTAGCTTGTCCTGGGATATAAGGCAGGGAAAGTATGGAAGAAGGTGTTGTCTTATACATCACTTTTAACATATATGCACATAAAATGACTCAAGGCTGGTGTATAGGCAGAGATAAAGGGAGAAGGGGGGAAGGTGTGAACTCTGTTAGCATTTATAGTAAGACAGCAAACTAGAAGATCAGATGGATGAGGCTCTTTGGAAAGTATCCGTCAGGGTCATCCCAAATACAGGAGTTGGTAGGAAGAAGAGATTTTAACTGTGCAGGTGGCTGCCAGGACGCACTGAATGTCTGCCAGGTTCTTGGAGAGCATTTTGTCAATATTTTGATAAGGCAACCAGAGATACATGTCTAGATTTGGAAGGAACGGCTAAAAGGTTGCTGAGAAGGGAGAAACTGTGAAATGATAAAGACTGCGAGTTGTAGTAAAGGAGCATAAAATAACAGCAAGAAAAGAAAAACTATTTCAGGAAGGAAATATCAATATAGCAGAGAATCGGAAGGCTGGTCTAAAGGCAAAAAATAACCAAAGACTGAAAAATGGTTTTGAGAAAATAAATGCAAATTGTCTCCTCGTGGAGGAAAGTTAATGAATTTAGTGAGAGGATTAGTGTATTAACCTGCTGCTTGTGAGATAAAAGATGTGGGCAATTTGGAGAGACATCTCTAAGAAAACCATCTCAGCTGTGGAAAGAATAACAAAGGTGAAGCACAGTCATTTCTGAGACTTTCCATGGTAGATCTTTGGGCACATTTCTACCTATGTGCTTGTTTCTTTTGTTGCGGTGTTCTTTGCCTAGGCTCCAAGCCTGGAGAAAAATTAATTGCAATGAAATCTTAATTTATATAATAAGAATTTTTTTAGCTGAAGGTTATGGCTTTTCCTCGTAGGACTGACTTATTCTCTTGACTGACCCAGAGCTGACATTGCCCTGGATATCAAAGACTTACATACTGCATCACTTTCAGGTCTGTCCCCAGGCCACCTTCTTTAACTGACTTGCTCTAATACAACTACAGAACCACTTAGGTCTGCCCAGGCACGTGCTCCTTTTCTGCCTTCTAGAGTCCATGCTGGGAGGATATTTTATAAGTTTAGCTGAGGCTGGGGTGGTGCAAATCCCTCTCAACAGCCATTCTGCTGTGCTGCCTCCATGAAGGTAGCTTGGGTCGAAAAGGGCTGGCATTACCATGGCAGAGACTGAGACCTGCAGCACCCAAGGAGCGTTTTGTCACTGTGTGGGAAACCAGGCGCTATCACCTAGTTATTCCTTTTTTTCTGCTGGAAATACAAGGCAGCAGATCCATAAAGTTTGCCAAAACTGCGCATTAAAAGTGTATATCTCTTCCTCGAGGAGAGAACGAGGAGGAGGTTGAAGGACTTAAGAAAGGTTTCATTCACATTATCTAATACATTCCTGGAAGATGCTTATATACTGTAGAATTGTTATTTCTTAGGATTGTATCACATCCTTGCTCATTTATTCTTATTCTGGTTTTTCATCAGAGCTCAGTCTCCCAGTTTTTGCCTGTAATCTCTTGTCTCTCCACTCCTGTTCTAATTGCTAAGACCTTTACGCTGGCTGAGGTCTTTGTCTAAAGAGTCTTTGTTTGATGTAATGTAACCTGAGAGCTCAGCTACCATGGGCAGTGGTAAGGAATTTTTTGCAGCAAAGGTGCCAAGGCATTGCTCCTTTTGGATTTCTCTCTTCCTTTTCTTTATTTCATTGTAGGGCAAAATACCGTACTTGCAGAAATGCAAATAAAACACCCCCAACTGGAAGTCTCTTGATTATGTGTCTGTGTCATCTGCTGATACAAAGGGTGAACTTGCCTCAGTAAAAGGAATGTAATTTCTGGGATCTCAACTCAATTTATTGCTGTCTTTTGGCTCCCATCCAGGGAAGCATTAAGGAATACGCTTAATTGTAAGCATGTGAACAAATGAGAAGCCCCTATTGATTTGCTTACAGTTCAGGTTGTGCTTAAGTGCTGTGTTTGGTCAGTGCTTCAATCCTACTTTTAAAAAGGACAATTTCTCCTTTCTGCTAGGTGTTAGGCACAATAGAGAAAATCCTTAGTACAATGCAGATGTTCACTGGCCAGCACAGCCTCATGGAGAGGTGGTGGGTTGGTTGAATTGGGCTGGTAGAAAGAACTACAGAGACAGAAAAGGGAAAATGATGAAAAAATATAATGAGGAGTGACAGGAAGACAGAGGGAAAGTGAGGAAGGAGACAGAGTCGTGAAGAGTCACCTACAGCTGAATTCTGCTGGTATACTCTGGAAGGTCTCGAGGGGATTATATAGCAGTGATCATGTAAGTCCTGGAAATCATCCACGTGCAAGAGCAACTGAAAGGCAAGGGTATCCTTTGGAAAGCAATCAGGTATTTTTAAGTCTCACCTCATCTGAGAGGTACCACAGGGCTGCAGTGGGCTCTGCCAGGTTTTCCCTGAATATCTGGTGTTGGAGGATTTACTTGTTTTGCTAAAAATATTTGAGAAACCTGCTAATGGGAGGCTTGAGGTAAAAGGCCCACAATAGGTGTAATTTAATGACTTGTACGTATTTTGAGGGCCTTGTAGGAGGCCTCTTACATATATGTGAAGAAGGTAAACCAGGCCTCTATACAGGCAGTAAAGAACCACATATACTGTAATTTATGTATCTATCAAAGATGATTCAAGGGCTGGAGCACCTCTCCTATGAGGACAGGCTGAGGGAGTTTGGTCTGTTCAGCCTGGAGAAGAGAAGGCTCTGGGGAAACCTTATGGTGGCCTCCAGTATCTGAAGGGGCTACAGGAAACCTAGGAAGGGACTTTTTATAAGGATGTGTGGTGATAGGACAAGAGGAAATGGTTTTAAACTAGAGCAGAGTAGATTTAGGTAAAATATTATAAGGAAGTTCCTTCCTCTGAGGGTGGTGAGACACTGGAAGGGGCTGCCCACAGAGAAGCTGTGGAGCCTCATCCCTGGAAGTGTTGAAGGCCAGGCTGGATGAGACTCTATGCAACCTGCTCTAGTGGGAGGTGTCCCTGCCCATGGTAAGGGGGTTGGAACTGGATGATCTTGAATGTCCCTTCCAGCTCAAGCCATTCTATGATTCTCTGCAGCTCATACGCATTTCTACTCAGCTGCACGACCTCGGTGGTGTGTTCCACAAAGAAATACTAGCAATTTCAAGAAGCTAAGCTCAAACTCTCCAAAACCAATACAGAATATAATTAATAAGAATATATTGTTGTGATTGCCTTGTGCCTTTAGATAAATGAAATAGTGTGCAAAAATGATAATCAGAATGATAGGCTTGTTAAACCAGAATAAATTGAGTATAATAACCAATAGGAATTATTTTCATGTGCAAACCTTGAGGAAATTTCCTCTTCGTGTCCTATTTCCCTCTCATTTCATATGCCAAACCCAGTTACTATAGTTTTTCATAAGCCAGTGACATCTTGGTAACTTCCCAGGCCCTTTCTTTTAATATTATCCTTATTTAAGGTAATTTTCCCTTGATTCTAAACACTGTTCAAACCGAATGATAGGCAGCTGAATTGTACACTTGCATTCTCTACCTAGATGACAACAATTCTTAATATTTCAGGAGTGTATAGAAGTGTTAGCTGACACCCTCACCCATGTTTCTGACTGATGCACAAACACGTCTAGATGTAGATTCATCTGGTTTGAGTGTACACAGAAAAAAAGAAAAGCATGAAAGAAAGGACAGCAGCATAAAAATACAAACTCAAACCACAAATAAATGTGTTTACTTTGCACAACTGCAAGTGTGCCTAGGAGACAGGAGTGGGTTCTCTTAGTCATTTTGACTTAAAGGTTTTTGAATATTTGGCTAGAGAAACTCTAATTGTAGACATTCATTTTTAATGCATCTTGAATACTATTGAAATTTCAGAACTGGGGAGAATGTTTATCTTTAGCCACTATCTTAAAAAATGTAAGTAGGGAATCTTGATCACCGACGGATATTGTAGCCCAGCAGTCATCTCAGGGAAAACAGTGACAATGCTGATGTAAAATGCAATCAATGAATGAATAAAGGAAAAGAGTATAATCAATGGTAGTCAACACTGTTTTGTGGGAATAGGTCCTGAGAGATGTACTTTTTTTTTGTCAAATTTAAGTATGCATGTGTGGTCAACCGCTGTTGAGACAAGGATACGCCAGTTTTTAAAGGTATTTGATTTAGTAAAGTGTGATGGTCTGATTAAAAACCAAATAGTCTATAGAAATGATAGAGTATAAACTAAGGGGACTGTGAACTAACAGGTCACAAAAAGTAAGTGTCAATTGAAAAGGAGAAACGGTTGGATTGAGTCTCTAAAGCTGAAAGAAACTGATTCAGTTTAACATTTTGTCAGTGTAAATACAGCTGTAGAAGGATTGTCGAGAACCTTTGTTGATCATGCAAAGTTTGACAAAATAGAAAAGAAATTAATTAGGATGGGGAAGACAGCCTGATAGCTTGCCCTGCATCACTGGGTAAAATGACTCATAAAAAGGACTGTTAAATAATGTCAAAAGCAGAACTAGGAACTGGAATGCAAGATATAGGACAGAATATTGTGTCCTAGAGAGGCACAGCTACTGAGATTAGAGGGCAAAGTTAGTCTGAATCAAGAGGTAAGAGCCCAAGATGGTAAGCAGAGATTGGGAGATGACTTCCCTGTGTGATTTCAATAAGACAAGTTCTGGTGGAATACCACATCTCACTTTAAAGAAGATATTGAGAAATAAGGGCTTTTTTTTTGTCAGAAAAAAGAAAAAAAGGACCATAAAAATGATTCTAGGGCTGGAAACACTGCGTTACAACGATGGTCTTAGAAGATATCATCAAAAATAAAATTTAGAAGTGGCCTGACTGCAATTTCTAAGAAACAACATGATTTGATATTGTTGCTTGCTAAGTGATTTTCTTATTTAGTAACAAGAGCAGGAGACAAATCTAAAGAACCAAGGAATATTTTTTTTTGAACAGTAGAGAAAAATAAACCTTGAAGTAAACTGACCACAGAAAACAATGAGCACAGCAAAGAGATGGAGTCCACAGCTCTGAGCACTGAAATTGAGATCTGCCCTGTAATGCTCAGTCCTTTAACCAAATGTAAATAACTGGGTAACTAATTACAAATTGGGTAACCAAATACAAACTATTGCATGGAAAGAAGTGGTATGTAATGTATAGTCCAAAATATGGTGTTTCACCAGCGGCTTTGACCTCTGCCATGAGTGCTAGTGCAATGGCACTATTTTACTTGAATGTGACAGTAGATCTGTTGGGTTTTTTTTTTAATTTAGAAAAATAATGCTTTTAGAAGATAATTCAGACATACACTTCGATTTTCAGTGAAATTTTAAATATTCTGGGAATATTTGTAAAGAGCCCCAGTTCGGTATTTATTCTTAACATCAAATTTGGAATACCTTCTATTAGTTAATATTGATAATGTTATTGATATCAATGTTATTTCATTTTTAGTTGGGAACCTAACTCCTTGTATCCAAATTCTTTTGGTCTGTGTTGCTTTAAGATGAAACATTCTTTTTTTTTTTTTCTAACAGCAACTTCCTTTCAACAGTGTAATCTCTTAACCGAGGAGACAGACTCCTCTTAAATTAGAGCGTCTGATTTGCAGGGTGAAGTTCCTGTTGTCTGGAGAAGATATGACAAGGAATCAGTACCTCTGTAACTGGCCTGGAGATAGAGTTAATATAATCATTTGCCTTTCTTTGGTCTTTTATATGATATCTTACTGCTAGCACAGGCACCACCAACACAACCTCTGGGCTTTTGAATGCTAGAAATGTTTTATAAACGCGATATTTTTCATTATGCACTGCTATCGAACTTTAGTCTGAGGTTTATTTGCCCAGCTGAAGATTTTGCTTTTTTATCAGAAGGATAAATCTTGTGTCAGTGTAATGGACTGTGTCAAATGCGGTCTGACACACACTAAGTAAGGAATAATGCTCTCCAGGGCATGCCTCCAGCACCTGAGAAATAGGATATATTGTAGGAAACATGCCCTGAAGTATAGGATTGTAATCACAGGCAAAAGATAAATTTTCTGGACAAAATCAAAGGTAAATGAAATGGTTCAATGCTTTTAAAATTCTATTTTGGGATAAATGGAAACATCTTTCATCCTTTTCAGGTCAGAGGCTCATTTGGTCGAGAATCAACCTAACTTCACTTAAATCAGTAAAACTGTGCCAGTTTTCATGACATGATAACCTGGATTATCTTTTTCATTGACTGAATTTGGTTTCCCATATGAGAGGAGCCAAACTGGTAACTGAAAATTCATCTCTTTTGGATCTTGAGTTTTAAATTAATTTACATGAATATTAAAAAAAATCTTTAATTAGATTTAAAGTCCAACTCAAGAATGTAGTCCTGCATGCCTCAGTCTAAGGGCCAGGTTGCCCAAGGTTGATTGCTCTAGATGACCAAAATCTGTGAATATTGAAAAAATCTTTACGAGCTTAACAAAAGGACTGAGACTCCTACCTTGCCGTAATGACCTTCTGTGTCCTGCTTGCTGGGTGTCCGTATCTTAATTTTTCTGAAAGTCTTTGAAAATTATAGTCCCAAGGATGTTTCTCAAAAGGATTTAAGTACCCACTACTTAACTTGTTTTTCAAAATTATTTTAAAATTGTTTACCTTTCAAAAATAAAAATAAAAATTATAAAATAAAAATAAAAGTAAAAATGTGTAGTTCAACAGTTACAGGCTAAGAATAAATATTCAGGGCATAAAGTTTTAACTGAACTTTAGGACTTGGATGGGCACCTAAGCCCTGAAGACTGTCATGATGTTCGGCGCCATAGTCATCTAAGCTTCACTGTGAATCTTCGCCCCAGGAAAAAAAAAAAAAGTATTAAAGAATGTTATTTTTAACTAGGAAACCACCAGCTGGAGAATGGGCTGAAATCAGAACTCATCTCACCTGTAGTTCTTCGGGATGCTGAAGGAATAGCAGCCAAAGCCTTCTGTGGCACTTGCTACTAAGAACCATTTTTCTGCTGCCTTCAACTACTAATTTTGACCATAACCTTCTTCATAAAATAGAAAGATCCTTTATTTCCCTAGGCCCTTCTAAAGGGAAATACTTCTCCTGTATCAAATTCTTGTGTCATACCTTGCAGCCCTTTAAATCAAATCTGCCAATGACTTTATTGTGCTTTAATTGTTATTAATTTACATAGTGGGTAGCTAATTACAGCTCTACAGCTATTAAGACAAATGAGCATCACGTTGCGTGTGCTGTACCCAGAGATGCCTTTGACAGTGCTGGGAATTGCAGATCTGGGTGTGAAGCCGAATTCTCTCTGAGATATTGATTTGTTTGCTGTGGAACCTTTTAAATTGCTAAATGCAAAGTGCTCATAGCCACAGAGCCACAAGAAACCCTGATTTTTCTACCTCTTGATATGGCAATAGCTGTTCCTACGGAGTTTATATTGCACAGGCCAACTCAGTCAGTCTTGCAGCATCCCTTTCACTCAAACTCCTCCCCTTAGCAGAGCTCAACCTTTCTTTGATGCATTTTCAGCATATTATCCTTCTTTCGGGGTAGTTTGTGGCTAAGATGTGTGTGTGTGAAGGATTGCCTTTAAGTACCCACATGGAAAATCTACAGGTTGGTTGCTGAAAGCCACGGGCTTGAATGTTGTGTGTGTGGCAGTCTCACTGTGTGGTGGTGGCTTGACTAGCCATTGTGGCTCTGAGTTGACCCCAAGTTCAGAGTTTCTACTTTCAGTTGGGCTATTCTGGCCAGAGGGTGCCAATACAATCCTACAGAAAAGGAATGGTCTGGTGTTTCCAGCTCAGAATCATGGGGCAGGCCATGAGAGGGAGACTTGGGCTGCTCTGAGCTGCCTAGTGATCTCCTGTCCCCATGCTGCCACCATGGCATCGGGCAATTCTGGCTGGTTGGGAACCTGTGTAGCTCCAGTGCTGCACTGGAACTGTGGATGATGTGGACTAGGGGAGCAAGTGTGAAGCCATCCAAAATCATCCTCTCACAGATTTCTTTCCTGACCTTGAAATGGTTTTAGAAAGTTTTCTAGATTAGTAATTACTGGTATGATTCCAAGTTTTCTAGATTAGTAATTACGAGTATGATTCCAAAAAATTGCATCTTATTTCCCAGTGACTAATGCATACCTCACTCTAACATTTGTATTCAGTCCTCAAGGTAGGTCTCACAATACCCAAAAATCTTTTACTTCTTTCCAGTTATCCTGTTTTACCAGGTGAGGGGTAGAAACATCTCTATGAGGTGCACTGCTGGCACAGAAAGAGACAAGTATGGAGATAATGAGGTCTTTTCTAGTTAAGTCTTTCCTTGGATGGTGTCACGGACTTTCCACACCAAATTTGCCTGATGTGTTCAAAAAAAAAAAAAAAGCTTCCCCAAATGACATCACGAAGGATTCAAAATGAGCCGTACATATCATTTGCATTCAGGAAAATCTTTAGTGAAAATTGCCTACAGCTTTCTCTCCCTTTGAGAAGCACACCAACATAATCCAAAAGGAGTGTCTTAATTATGGTAATTATAGGATTTAAAATTCATTAAATAAAATATTGAGGCTATTCAAACTCAGAATTTTGAAGGATTATAGTGTTTGACAACACTATGAAAGGTTTAAGTGCGTAGTTTAACTGCCAGAATTGGTTTGTGTTTTGCCCTCATTATTCAGCATGAAAAACATGTTTTAAGTGGAATCTGCAGCCCACTTTCAACTGTCAGTTGAAATATGTCGATTCGCAAGCTGAGAAATTAGCACAGCGCATGATGCTCTGGTGACACCCATCAAGCAAGAGCAACTCGTTGGTTTCGGCATAACTATTTGCACTCCATCTCACATCCAGTTCAAGGATTTCTGTGGTTTGCTTTAGAGAAAAAAAAAACAGAAAGAAAAGAAGGAGCCCTGTTGTGAGAGGTGAACAGTGGCTTAAAATGACTGAAGTCAGCAGTGAAAATTCCTGGCTTTCATATTCTGCCTTTCTGGCCATTGACTGTGTTGTAATGGCAGGGGAAAGGTAGGAGGCAGCTATTGGCTTTTCCTCACCTGTTTTTCCCAGGCAGCCTCTGGCCAGTACAATGACATTGTCCTTTCACAGTCCCTGGTGTTTTCTAGGCAAAATTGAGGAAAGAGAGAAAAGCGAAAAACCCCTCTGTTCTTAAGCAATTTCCCAGAACAATCTCGTTCCTGGAGAAAATGACCCTTAGAGGTGGGTCATACGCTGCCCACAGGGTCAACCCAGTACTGAGCATTGGTTTATCTTTCATGTCACAGGTGTGCACTGAATAATCCAGGGAGACACTCTGCTCTCCCAATTATTCTGTAAGGTAAAGCAGCTCTGTTCCTGGCCTTGTAAAAACTACATCCTTCTGCCCTTCGTGATTCAGCCTCCACACTCCACTCAGTGCCGTTCGTTCCTGCCTCAGCTCTGCCTCACTGTAAAACCCCCACGTTCATCTTGGAAAGGGAAATTTGACCTTGGTGGAACTGCTATCCTAATGCCTAGACTTTTTCAGTTATTCCTGCTTCTCTGTGCCTTGTTTCATGGAAGTGTGTATGATGCCCCTGTTCATCATTAAAACAGTGACTAAATCCAGTGATGCGAACGGAACCACGCTCATATTAAACCAGTGAATGTAAGACCATTAGGGTCATAACTGCCAAAACCAGAACATTAGAAATACATTTATCATAGATATATTTGTGGTGAAGGAGGTTTTATTTCTTTGCAGTACTCATCCATCACAACAGCCACAGAGCAAGGCTAGATCTGATTTATCATCCCTGTATTTAAGATCGGCCAATCTTTTCCAAGCAGAGTGCAAAGAACAAATTTTTAGTATCTACCTTCAGGTTGCTTTGCAACCCAACACTAAACCTGTGAGGACACCTCAGCTTCAGAAAGGTGCCTTAAATACCTTGTGTCCACAAATCAAAGTCTCTTCATTTAAAACTGAAGTATTACAATTTGCATTCCAGCTCTCCACTCTCTAGATCTTCACCCAAGACCAGACCCCTATTGGATGTTGCATGGATAGGAAAAGCAACAGGTTTAAAATCCACAGCAATGCCTCTGATGATGGTACTGTCCGTACGAAAGCCATACCTAGGAACTAAACATACATCAGTAATGGATGGCACTAGTTACATAGGCAGGGCACCACTGTGCATGCTTGGAAAATGCAAGAAAGTCACAAGAAAGGTATGACGCCGACACAGACAAAGCCCAAGCATGGCATTGGTTAGAAAATGAGGAGCAGACAGCATTCTTGAATGTTTTTACAGAGTTTTAACCAAATATACCATCAACCTTCTTGAAAAAAACCAAATTTATTCTACAAAAAATCCAAGGGAATGATAAATTTCAAAAAGGACTTGCAGTTCTTCAAATCGAACAGTGCATTACCACTTTTTTTTTCGCAGGTTGATGAACTTAGTTGTTCATTAGGGTATTATCTCAGCAATTTTCCAAAGAGGATTCCACACAAGAAGAAAGACAATAAAGATTCTCTCTATAATGATTTCTGTCTACAGTGTTCTCATAGGTCACTTGTGAGTATGAGCTCAAGTTTGCAGCACTATGTGGTTTGCTCCAGCTGTGTCCATCCACTCTATTGGTAGCCTTTGAGTTCCTTTCCCTGCTCCTGAGTTTGTTTGGGTAACAGATTCACTTCAGCCCTTATCTAGGGTCTAGCCAACGTAAAAGTGATGTTAGGGATCAGGGAGTGTGATCATGCTGTGAACCCAGCCTTGGAGCTGCTACAAGAACCAGGAGGCATGGAAGAAATTGGAAGTAATTTTCTCCAACCAGGAGAGGGCAGAAACCTCGTTGTGCAGTAGTATGAAATCACATGTGCAAATCCACAGGCAAAATTCATACCTGATTTCCCAAAACTCTTAACATTTACCGCATGTCTAAGTAATGGAGGGCCATTTTTCTGGTAATCCTCATGTTCAGTGGAATACTTTCCTGAAAGACTTCAATCAGAGATCCATCCTCCTGCTCTTCATTTTCACGTCCATTACATGCCAGGTACCTTTTTAAATCCATCTGCTTCTCACCAGATCAGTGATTTCATTTTTTTTTTCTGGCAGACAGGTCCTCAGAAGCCTTGCCAAAAATATCCTGAGTCCCAAGATATTTTTAAAAGGTGAAAAGGGGTGAAAAATCAAAGTGAATCCAAAGTAAATAGTTTGCATTCCTTTCTAATTTCAAATTCTGTAATAGTTCAATAGCAGGGTAAAAATCCTGAAAGCTAAAGAGTTCAGAGCAGACATTTTCCATTCAAAAAGAAATAAAGAAACTTTTTGAAATTGCCTCATTTCAGGAAAGAGCAGAAGGACGAAGCTTCTTTCCAAAATACCAAGCACAGTCTTAAGGGGAATAAAGCCTATGAGCTTTTGTAAGTGGTTTTGAAATACTAGTTTTGGTTTATAAGTTACCATGCTGAACTCAAACTCAACTGAATTGCTGCTAATGAGTGAAAGACAGTCTCTTCAATTTGCAGTAGACAGATGTCAACACTGCAGCTGGAGCTAATCATAAATTGTCATGGTGACTGGAAGGAACTGCAACTTTTCTTGACTGTAGATAGCTAGGACTGGACGGACATGAAAACTAATTCATCCTCTCACACTTCATATCTCATTTCTCCAAGCAAACAAGGAAGAGGGCAGAAGTTCCATTTCACAGGACATTGGGCAATTTTGACATTTGTCTCCACGCGAATTACAAACAGAACTTGAAAATGTCAACATTTTCAGTGTAAGTAAAATAAATCCTTTACTTTCAATTGAAATGTTTCATTTTGAGAAAGTCTAAACATTTGAATTCTTTTTTTCACTCCTTTTCAGTTACACAGGAAAAGTACTGGGATAAAGTATCATCCATATATTTCATCCCTATGATAAAATCCAGAAATATTTCCTTCTGAGGATATTCAAAAATTAAGTTCCTTCCTCTTCCTGCCTTTAGACAAACCTTTGCTGAAGTCAATGCAACTTCAGGGTGTGTTTTGACTTAACCAAGTAGAATTGTCTTGTTAGAAAACGTCTCTATTAATGTTTTCCAGACTGAAAATCTTTGGGGAACTTTAGCTGTGCTCCATGGGCAAGTATGTAAGGATGTCATCGATAGCACCATTTATGCCACTTTGAGATCTGTGGGTAAGTAGGAAAAACTTCTTTGCTGTGAGGGTGATGGAGTCTGGAACAGGCTGCCCAGAAAGGTTGTGGAGTCTCCTTCTCTGGATACTTTCCAACCCCCCCGGATATGTTCTTGTGTGGCCTGCCCTGGGTGATCCTGCTCTGCCAGGGAAGTTGGACTTGATCTCCAGAGATCCCTTCCAACCCCTATCATCCTATGATTCTATGATCCCACTGGGGGTAGTAAGTGAGCAGCTGTGCGGTCCTTAGTTGTCGACTGGGATTAAACCTTGATAGGTTCTCTGAAACAAATTTCTGTGAAAAGAAATTTCAAATTTACTCAGACTGACATGCTTTGAGATCTGACAAAGCAGTGTCAAGTGGACAGAGGGATTCTCCTTCAAAGATCTACTTAGTGGTCACAAAATCAAGCATGATCACATTATTTCAGTAGCGTGTGAAGGTTTGTGTCATGGTAATGTGTTTTAGCCATGAAGGTCTAAAGATATAAATAAGAGAAATTACTTAAGGAAAGATTACACTTTCTTTAGCCTAACTGCTGTTGTTGGGAAAAGGATACTTGTTGAAACTGAAGATAAACCTTTGGGATCCAAAGGAAGGACAGTATGTTTTGCAGCTTGTCTGTTTTTTTCCATCTGTTTTTGGTAAAAGAAGATCCAAGTCTCTCTCCCTACAGACCTATCTTACCAAAAGCCTTCATATGACTTTAACCCAAGTTGGACTTGATAAGAACTAAGTCTAAGTTCTAAAGAACTAACAAGTTGCATTTGTTGATGCTACTCATATGAAAATAAAAGCATATTTTGATTTAAGGAATAATTTGCAACGATGATCGCGATGAGCTTTGCATCACCATTGATACCAAACTATACGACCTCTTTGTTTGAAGGTATATTTCAGAATAAGAAGAGCTTGAGGAGGTGGTTTGGTTTTTTTTTTGTCTTCTAGCTGGCTCCTATTTTGTGTTGTAGCTCGGGGAGCTCTGCAGAAAAATCACGAATGGAAGTTTGATTTTATCAGAGGACTGGGATATTTGCGATGTACTTCCCTGAGGATAAAATCCCATCTCATTTATAAGGATATTAATTTATTTTTTTTCCTAAGGCTTTTAAAAACAATTATTGCCTACTCAAGCTTCCATTCAGGCAACAGTAAAAGAAGGCTAAATATTGTCTGTAGAGTCTTTAGATCTAAGTGCTCCTCTGCGTCTTCTCTCAAACTGCCTTTCAATAAGTAGCATTTCTACCACTTTGCCAAGCAGACCAATGTAGAGAAAATCTGTAGACATATAAAATTATTGTGCACTTGCCAGGTGGCTCAGTTTTATTATTTTTAGGCACAGAGACCCTCCCTATTTAAATTCTTAGGAGCCACTGGCATATAATGCAATTCATTTTGGTAATGATATCAGAATTTTGCCTGGAATCTGCTCAGGGACTACACATACGAGTATTTTTGTAAGACTGTGGGCTTTTCCTTTCAGCCTCATACCAATTCTTTGTCTCTCTCTTGCAACGACAAGTGAAAAGACAGAAATGCCACAGCCCTCCATGGGTGGTTTAGTGCAGCTTCCACAACCACAAAGTTTCTTCAGCCTTTATGTGTAACAAGTTAAATAAGAAATTTAAAAGGAAAAGGAGCACTTACAAATGCCCTGTTGAGGCTGAGTCTAGTTTTTCTTCTCTCTCTCATCTGCCTTTCCAGAATGATTCCTGAGGGGAAAAAAGCACTTAAAATACACTCTTGGACCTGATCCAAGTCCCACTGCTTCCTCATTCCTCCCATGGTCAAGACAAAAAGCACTTAAATGGGCTCTTTGGGACAATTCATGCATCTCCTTTCTCTCATCTACCTTTATGCTCCAGGAGGTAAAGGTGCTTGAAAGGAACAATTTTGTTGATACTCAGCTCAGTTTCCTTCTCTCTGCCCTGTTCGTGTTTTCAGCTGATTGGGTTTTGCAAGCCTCCTTCTCCTCGACAAAATAAATCTCACAGCATATGATATCATGCTAAAGATCTTGAACTGAATGTTACCTTCTGGCTTCCATTGCAGTAACGATTGCTGTGTGAGGGAGATATGGATTTTGCAATGACCCAGTAAAGTAGCTAGCGTGTCATTTTCTGTTTCCTCTTTAGAGCAAAGATACATCGAGATATTCAAAATATTTAGACTTACTTTTTTTGCAAGGCACTGAACCATTGGCCAGGAGCGAATTCAAAGTTGTGAAATTATATAAAGGCCAAGATTTTTTGAGGGCTGTGCCGGGGTGGTGGTGAAAGATACGGCAAACAACACGAGGTAGAGGCTGCTCTCTGGACTCCGGAGCTCCCTTTAGTTGCTGAAGCAAAGACATCTGCTGCTGCTGAAGTGCCTTCAGGTATTCTTCATCCCTTTCAGCTGCCAGTTCAACAGAGTCCAGGACTCTGTAGGTCTTCAGCCCATCTGCTGGCACATCGCATGTCCCAGATCCTCTTGGGGCATTTAGGGGCATAAGATGTTTGGGCAACTTCACTGTGCTCTGAGCTGTTTCCATCTGTCTGAGAACTATCAAACTCTTCTTTGCAAAGCTTAGATAAGTACGGCTAAGAAATAAGAAGAAATCTCACTTTCTTCTTCTTATGGGTACATAAAAAGGGGAGAGGAAATGAGGAAATACCATGAGAAATAAAGCTTTGCAATAAAATGGTTGCAAATGGTTCCAGGGGAGATTCTGGTTGGAGTCCAAAAGAAAATTCTTTACAATGAGAACAATTAAACATTGGAATAGTCTCCCAAGGGAAGTGGCAGACTGCCCTAGACTGGGCACTTTTAAGACTCAACTTGACAGGGTGCTAGGCCATTTATTTTTACTTAAAAGGTTGGACCAGATGATCCTTGAGGTCCCTTCCAACCTGGCATTCTATGATAAAATTGGATTATTAGCCATTGGCAGGAGAATAGGGAAGAAAAGAGGGCATGTTCAGTCAGTTTTGTCTATTTTGTCACACTATCTCTAATAAAAACTATTTTTTTTTACTTAAAAAAGCAGTTCAAGTTTTAAATCTCATCAAAATCAGAATCAATCCAATCTAAGCAATAAATCAAAATGCTCCACATCACACTGTGATGTTTTCTAGGAGTTTTCCTGTTTTATAAGAGTTTTCACTGAATACAGTGTTTTAGAACCAGCTCTACCATAGAGAGCTTGTCCGTGCCAGCTTGCCTCACTGGATGGAGACAGATCTGAAGGAAAGTGTACGTGAGAGAAACATCTCCATGGAAGGGAGAGACTCAACAGCAAGGAACCATGCTGTGGGAGTGAGCCTTTAACAGCCATGAGCCCTTTCTCTGAGACATGTGCAATGCACCACTGCCACTAACACAGGACCAGGGTGGTTCAACACCAAACTGTCCTCCCTTATGGCTTCAATTAAGGAATCAGCTTTGCTAGCTGGGCGGAAGGGTAGATTTTCCTTCTCAGTACAGAGCAGCTCTAACAGAAGAACACAAGGCGATTTGCTAGAGCTCCAAGGAAAACTGTTGCCACAACCACGTAGCCTTGTTCTTTATGGGTCCCCAGAGCAATCTCTGGGACGTGTCCAGGTAAGATGTGTGCGCCGCGCAGCCACTGCGTCCCAGCTTTCTGTTGCTACCACAGGCAGAACCAAACAGCTCCCCTTGATTTTAAGAGAGCCAGTTGGGGTCCAAATGAGTATATCTAGCACAGCAGCTCTGGATCTGTACCAGCAAAGTGAATGTTAAGAATTATGCAGATGTGAAGGAGGGCAGTTTGTCATACAGTTCTGGAAAGCAGTTTAAAAACTTGGCTTTAATAACGGGCATGTTGACAGCAACCGGGCTTTGCTGGCCAAGTCCCTCAGATATCAACCACTCTAGCATCAGAACTATTTTGACGTCAAAACAAAACAGGCTATTTACTTTTTTGAAGTTAAATTAAATCCAGAAAGTATGATGCCATTACAGAGCTGAAGTCCTCGGCCATTTCTTCCAAATGAGCTGAGCAAGGTATAAGTTATGAACAACTCCATAAAACGCAGGGGCCACGGTTCATTCCTGTGGAAATCAAGAGCAATATCAGTTAAAGAAAGAGGGTATCAGGCCAGCGATGTTAGAGAAGAACAGCACTGGAGAATTTACAATGCAGAATACATTTCAAATTTATTTCCTTTACACTCCTCATCATTGCAAATGGGATTGTTGGCAAAGAATTTATTCTGTAGATACTGGTGTAATAAAGGATGATTCTTTACAGTGAATGAAATCAGTTAAATCATGCTGCTCCAAGTTTCGGTGGGGGGATTCTCCTACCCGCTGTTGGGCTCAGAAAATTCCCTTGGGTATCCTCAAGGGATCCTATGAAAGTACCCTGGAGCAGAACAGCTCTTGCAGATGTCTGGCTGCTTCTGTTCCCCTTCCCAGAACATCTTCCTCTTCATCACCTGATGAAAGCATCATCTCTTGTCCCTGTGCTGTTTTCTTGTTCCCCAAATCTTGTTCCCTGACTTGCTTTATGTTTCTGCCCCGCAGCTGCAAATCTTACTTGGGATTGCTGAATACTACTAGTACATGAAAACTTACAGTTGAGTAATAGAGTCTTTAAAACATGCACATGGCTGCCTGCAAGCCCAGAAGATCTAGTAGAACCAGTTGTGAGTATAAAGGCTCTTGGATGGTAAGCGATGCAAGAATAGGTCCTGTAGCTCTTTCATTAGTCCTTTCCTGTAGTCTCTAAGGCTTCCAACAACCTTTACGGATTGCAATTTTATACTTCACAGGGCTTCCACTTAAGGAAACCCAGTCTTGTACTCTCGTGATAAATAAATGCTTATTCTCTTTGTAAGCACAAAAGAAAAATGCACATGCTAGTATTTTATAAACATGCTGTGAAAATCTGTTTTGTAAGTTAGAGAAGTTAAATTTTACATCCTTCTATCCCAGTTGCAGAATAACAGAAGATGATAGCTGGACAAAAATGCTATTGTTTCTCTGGGAAGCAATTAGGCTGGTGATGGCAGGTCTCAAGTGAGAATGTAGTTCCTCAGTGAGCTATAATTACCTGCTATTTGCCAAAATTGCCATTAGAATAAGAACACTGTCATGATTGAAAACCCTAATTACCTCGGATTTGGAGGTTTGGGGAAACTGTTGTGCTTTTAAAGGGCTAACGACTCTATTAATACAGGTTTTAAATTGGAACTTGATTGAAGCATCCCACAAGTTTTATATCATGTTGTGCTATCATTGCTTAAGATGCTGAAGTGTTAGACTTCTTATAAAGTATTGATCATAATGGAATAATTTTTCTGGCTGAATTGGACCCACATTGCAGTGTTTTCTTTCTCTTCCAAGGGCCACATGCTTTCACACCGAGAACAAATTTCTCCCTTTATGTGAGACAGATCATGAATAAAAATGAAGTGTTGGAGAATGAAAAAGAAATGTGTCTATGATTATGTCATGTTTATGTCCACAATGGACAGATGAAAGCAATAACACAAAGCTGCTATTTTAGCAATTATAAACCCAGAATTTGCAATGATTTAAAAGCTAACTTCGTGAGAAATATAAGGACAATGTGCTCTGGAGAAGGTTTCAAAGCAAGGATCGGAAACTGCATCTAACCTTCAGTTTCTTGAAATTGCCTGAGTGGAGGCTTTTAATTTTGTAAAATTGAGGGACCCAAAACTGTGGTTGACCTACACTCATACCCCTGGTACTTGAACATCCAGCTTGTGTAGCCGTGGGTGAAGAAACTTGTGCTATTTACACACTTGGAGATGGAGACTGGCCCGTAGGCTTCAAGAAAGATATATGGTCATGAATATAAAATAAATATCATGTCCATAACCTGTTAGATTATAGTGTAATGTTAACACAGGCAGTTAGACAGGAACACTAAAAAATACATCTGAAGAGGTGAATGGTATCTTCCAAAAAGTACTAAAAACTTTTAGCAGCTGTTTACCACGTTTAGTAGAATGAAAAAGGTCAACTACGTAAGAGAAGAAACATCTTTCCTCTTTAGTGACTTCTAAAAAGCACTTTTTTTCTTTTTTCTTTTTTTTTTTTTTTGACTTGGGAAGCTGTATAAAGGGATAAAAATGTAGCTTTTTGAGATGACCTTCTGTTGTGGTTTAACTCCAGCAACTAAGCCCCACGCAGCCCCTTGCTCACTGCCCCTCGGTGGGATGGCAAAGAGTATTGGAAGAGTAAAAGTTAAGAAAAATCCATGGATTGAGTTAAAGAGAGTTTAACAGGTGAAGCAAAAAGCCATGCATGCAAGCAAAACAAAACGTTATTTCTTGACTTACCAACCAGGACAGAAAATTAATGTGACAGTCCTTGTTGTGAGAGTGGCCCTGAAGATGTCTAAAGGTTGCTTGGAATTTAATGACAAGGCTGAGCAGAGAGGAGACATGGAAAGTGAGATGAGTGGGAAATGAGAGAGATGAGAGGAAAACCTGGTGCAGAAATGATGATGATGTTGTGGATGGATTTGTGAGGGTAGTGTACAGAGAAAGAGAGGAGGAGGAGGCTGACGTTATTTGAACTAACACAGTCCAACTCTTCTCTTTTGTACTGGGATCTCAGCAGATTCGTACCCCTGCAGTGGAATTAGAAAAGAAACTATAGTTTTTGAAATGTGGGAGGGGGCTTTGGTAGCCACTGCAACAATTTTATGAGGGTCATATTGAAGTTCACTAACAGAGATTTCAAAAAAAAACCNNATTTTTTAAAAAAAACTCTTTTTTTTTTTTTTTTTTTTTTTTTTTTTTTTTTTTTTAAAGTGAAGCATTTGTTCATTGAGGAACTCTTGGACTCAGTACATGGATTAGTAGATGAGATGTGCTGGTTTCTGTCATGGGAAAGACCAGACTTCCTTTCTGGCCTTACATTTCCACTGGTGAAAGTGAGAAAGCTCCTGAATCTTAATTTCTTTATTGTATATTCGTAGAGTGAGCGAACTAATAAAACCTGTTTACAATAAATGGATGGAAATGTAAACTGAAGAGCTGAAAAAATAAATCAAGAGGAGTCAAAATAAGATCCTTCTGAATTTTTTACTTTTGTCTCCCTTCACAGTCATACTCGGGAAATAGCATACGGGCTACTATAAATCTCACCTTCTGATAGAGTTCATTAACGCTGTCATCACTATGAGACAGTTCTCTAAAAATGTACAAAATTAGCTGCAAAAAATTATGTAATCAGTTGTATTCTGTGGATTCGTATCTGTGTATCATTGAAAACACAGTTTGATCCATATTCAGTTTTAAAACCACTGGCCGTAGTAAGTGGAAGATCAAACTCTACCTCAGTAATCTGCGCTTAACCACTTCCTCAGTTTATCAGTTTCACCTCCTAATTATAGTAATTGTTCATTAATAACACATTATGACTATATTAACTTTTTATTGTGTTGCTTAGTACTCATATGATAAATATTTGATGGCCTTATTAATGATTTTATTAATTAAAATTTAATTATATATTTGTGCTTTAATTAATTCTCAGTACAGATAGAAATAACGTTTCTTTAGGCTGCAGGATCAGAAGGATTGAGCTTCTTCCTGGACTCCAGTAACCAAAAGAATCCACTTTTCTATCATAGGAAGAAATACCTAATACTATGCTGGTTAGATGAGATTAGACTGGGGAAATTTTCTTAGGGAATGATCAGACAGACAGTAGAGTACTAATATCTACAACAATGGGTCTTTTGTAAATAGCTCGGGGGCAATGCAGTGAGTTTGAGCATCTCCTACTTCAAATGTTCACAGGGAAAGTTTTTGTAAATTGAAAATCGAATTGGTTTTTGTTGTCTTCTAGCAGAAGACACAGAAGAAAACCAAAAGAAGTACTGAGCAGCAGTCATATTTCCCTTCTGTACAAGATAAAGCCTTGCTGAAAAGGAAGGATCAGTAGTAAGTCTGATACTTTTCAAGATGGTGTGGACCCGAAATGAAAATTTAGCAACAGACACGCACAAATGTGTGTGGGCATCCATATGGCACAACAGAGATTTAAGAGAATGAGCAGGAGTGTTGATCTACTTGAAGGTAGGGAGGTTCTACAGAGGGATCTGGACAGCCTGGATTGATGGGTCAAGGCCATCTGCATGAGGTTCAACAAGACCAAGTGCTGGGTCCTGCACTTGGGTCACAACAACCCCAAGCAATGCTACAGTCTTCTGGAAAGCTGCTCCAAAGCAGCTCCAAAGTCCCACCCAGCAGCCATGGTATTGAACTAGACCTCTTGGCCTCAGCTGAGCTGGGGAATTTTTCCGAAAGACATATACTCTGACTTTTAAGGACATCATAGGTATAGCCATGATCAGAAAAAAGCTTCAGTTCTAGATAAAAATGTTATTTCAATGAAGCCACGAATGTACTCTTATATTTTTACTTTTCTGTGAGCTAATAACTTCCATATACCAAATACTGCCATAAAGATGAAACTAAATGGAGTCATGAGGAAAAAGAATGAGAGATTTCCTGAACTCAGCAGAAACGGTCTAAAAGAATGCCAAATGTGTTTTTTAAAGAATTTTTCACTATGTTGTACTAAGCACTCTCTACGAGTAATGTCAAATGAGCTCTTTTCCTGGCAAGTAATATGCTGGACGGCAACCACAAATTTGATAATTGCTTGTACCTCTTGATGATGAAACATCTTGGCTTTCTTTGAAAAGAAATATAGCTTTCTGCTGTGCAGAGAGAGAGCGAGACAGAGGTTCCTGAACTTCAGCGTCTGAGGCAAAAACCTCGGAATATTCAAAGCTCATCTGTGAGGCTCAGTCGCTCCTGATTGTGTCCGTCTCCCACTTCTGCCTGGGGGGAGAGTGGCAGATGGGAGAGACCAGGGAACAAACTGCCGGAAAATATCTTACCAGTGCCAGTGATGTAGAAAAGGAAGATGGGGGAAATGACTGATCAGTGCAGTCGAAAGGGGCCAAGTAGAGTTCCTACAAGGTGGCGTAACTGTGGCGTTACACAACCGACATTTAATCTGCCGGTCCCAGGAGGAATGTATTCCTGCGGTTTATGATCGACGTTTTGCCGTTTGATGGGGTGGAGCGTTGCAAGGTGGTACTTGGGCAATACTAATCTCTGGCATATAAAAAAGAAAGGTACTACAAATACCTTTCTTAGCTTAAAAATTAAAAGCTATATTCCATTATTACGCATTTTAGGAAAAAAAATGCATGAAGTAGTCAAACCTGAACTGGTATGAGTACCAGTGCTAACCACAGCAATACGTATGTAAATCAGCCTTTCAGAGATCATTAAAATTTTCAGAGTATGTCTCCATTCAATGACTGTGTACATTATGTGTGGTGCAGCAACATGGTAAGGGTCTATTAACCAGTGCTTAACTAATGCTAAATAACAGTGACATTCACAGGACTGCATCATGAATTTATTATGATCTGGGCTATTACAGAGAATACCAAATGAAACTGTAATGAAGGTACATATAAGCCTTTATTCTATTTTTTCTTTCGTTTTTTGTATGCACAAATATTTTTTTTTTCTGGAGATCAGCTTCTGCATGGCAGGGCAATGTGCTGGCTGGCTGAAATTCTGCTAAAAGAACCCTTGAAAAACAGATGACAAGCAATTGTCCTCCAAGCAGCGATCTGCAGTGCACACATTTAGGTTTGACTTCCAGAAACAAGCTGAGGGATTTTCTTAGTTTCTGCTCAGAAATGACAGCTGCATGCAGAACAGCCCAGGCAGCATGATGAGCTTATATAACATCCGAGGAAAGCAGTATCTTTATAATTGTGTCAAACAGGGAATTTTGGTTGTTTCCATTTTAGAAGCTAAAAGAATAAAACCCACACCAGCTTAATGTAGAGTGTGGCTGAAGTGCTGGGATCTGAACCCCGAGCCCTAAAGCGAGCTTGACACCTGGATGAATTTCCCAACCAGGTAAAAGGGGCTAAGGCTGCCCAGCTGCCTCCTACTCTAATCAAGAGCAATACTGGGTTGACCTCTGTGTTTGCCACCAAGAAGATCTTTTAGCTCCGCTGCTGGCTGTGACCCAGTAGGCGTGGAGTGGTGGGGACACATGTCATACCAGACCTTGATATGAGGGATGGGCCTCTCTGTTGTGAGAGAGCCATCCAAGAGGGGAAGCCAGGCCAAGCACACCCTGAAATGCTGAGAACTAAAGTAGAAATGTGAAACAGCTGCCATTTAGGTGGTAATTAGAGGGTGGAGATAAAAGGCCAATAGAGCTCCTTGTTAAGGAGCTGCTGCTGCTGCTGGTGGAGTTGGTGAGAAGGAGTTTCGTGGAGCCAATGAAAGAGTCAAGGGTAATGTATCTTTCTGGTATTTGTTGGATTGGTTTGTGCCTGGCTGTGTTGGGTTATGGGGCATGGTTGATGTCTCCTTATGTTGTATTTTTGGGTCAGTTTGCCTTTTACTTGTGTTGTGTCACCTGCAGTGAGTGGGTTTATTGCTTCCATTGTTCCCCCTGTGGTCAGCCAGACTACAGCATTTTTGGGGACCATAGAAATAGATGATAAAAACCTGCATGAGTTTCTCTGTATGTTTTCTGCTGATGGCTGCCTCCTTTTTGCTGGGCCATGTAGTTAGCAAAACAGTGACCCACATCTCGTAGAGCTCATCGTGCATCCTTTGTTTCCACACAAGGGACTTTAGACTAGATTGATTATATAGATGTGAAAAGTAAGATCTAAGCTTTGGGATTTCAATGTCTGGAAGTAGGTGTCCAGCTCTGGTTAGCTTACTAAGCAAGTAGGTCCCTTGCAGAGCAGAACCTGGCTTGGGACCTTCTCACAGGCTGGGTGGACATGGCAGGTGCCCGTTCAGTATAAGTGGATGTATGTTTAATGTTGTGACTTACTCCGGCATCACGCAGGAAAGTAGTCATGGGTGAGAAGGGTAAGAGAAACAATTATCCTAAATGATGAGGTTTTGCTTCAGTCAGCAGCCAGAGAGGTGGGCAGGTGATGTAGAAGAAAAATCTGTGTTTCACATGGCTTTGGAGCCCTCAGATCCAGGTCTTTGTTCCATGGCCAGCTCCTCACTAAGGTGAGACATACTCTTAGGTTGTCTGTTCTTGGTCCTCTCACCAAGGGAAGGGGATGAAGACATGCAGCCCAGGTGGGAACTGTCCTGGCTTGATTTTGAACAGAATAATTCTGCTGAGTGATCTTACTTTTCAACTCAGTCACTTCTAAGTGACTGCACTGTCTGAAGTCAGTAACACGTTTTCGCAGGCGGTGGCTGCTTCTAGCAGGAACACTCCATGGTTAGAGGTAGTACCAAGGATTTGTGTGCAGACCAAGGCCACCGGTGGATCTTGCGCACCATGTTGAGGGTGCAGAAAGTAAAAGGCTGCACCTGCAGGGACGAGTGGCCAGGACAAGTGACCTCAAACTGACCAGAGAGGGATTCTATCCCATACACGTCATATTCGGTGTAAAGTTGAGGATCAAGTTCTTCTTCCTCTCTTCTTCAATGGCTGGTATCTGAGGAGGACTCCATCTGTTCTGTGTGTTCCTGAATCCAGTTCCAGAATCCAGCTCCTGAACTCAGTTGTTATCTGCTGCTGGACCCAGTCCGGGACTTTCCCAGTGCCTGCTCTACAGCATCAGTGGTGATGGTGATGTGATTGTCATCAGGGGGGTTGGGTTTTGTATATATTTGCATATACTCCATTTTATTATTATTTTCATGTTCATTGAAGCTGTTCTCGTTTCCTTTTCTAATCAATAAGTGTCTCTCCCTTACTCCCTTCCTCTTCCCCTTTGAGGAGGGAGGGGAGTTAACAGAGAGCGTCTCTTACAGCTCTAGTGGGCTGCTCTGACCTGAAACCTTGGCAGTGCGATCCAGGAATGGAAAGTCAAGACACAAGAGCTTGAGGCATACCCTCGCCTCCAGCCAGGATTGCTGGTGGAATCACCACAGCAATTGAAAGAAATAGGGAAAATTTCAGAATCTGGATGCAATGTGCTCCACTCTATTCTGAGGAATTCCTGAAGTGATGTGAGATTATCTGATATTTCTTACGTAATCAATAATTTTCTATTAAAGATAGAAACAGTTTCTTAGTAGAGTCAAGCTCTCAGTTGCTTAAAAAGCAAACCACCCCCACCCCCCAACCAAAATCCAGACATTAGAGACACAGTAAGTAGAGTAAACTCTCTTTTATTCCATTCATCTTCTCAGATAATCAAAAAGACAAAGATAGGTGAAATAAATAAGCTTAAAGATACAATGGGGTTTGCTTTGCCCAAATTATAGTTGTGTAACAGCAACTGACAGAAAGAGATGAAAGTCCCTGAGAGCAGAGGGAGCAAAATGGTCTTCGGGATAAAGCCACAGTTTGTAAACTGGAGAGGAGAAAAATATCAGTGCAACTGAACTTTAGATCTGCTGTAGGTGATACTTAAAAAGACAAAGGAAATCATTAAAATAAGAAACATATTTGATAACTAAAGAACAGATGTGGTCATTATCTTCAAAGACCATAAAATTATAGGAGGGGGGGGAAAAAGAGGGAAGAATTTGAATTCAGAATTAATCTATAAAAGACGACAGGCATGTTATATGGGATGGATAAAGGAAGGATAGCGGTGAATGAAGGGATGGAAATAAAAACAATATGAATATCTTTAAGTATTTCTTTCTCAGTTCATCCATCATGGCTGTCAGTGATCACCCAGGCTTGACAGGCAACAGATTAGGCTCTGCTACAGGAAGAAGAGAAGCAAATCTTACAGTTAAATGCTCTTGCCGCTGCTATAGCTTACAGCCTCATTCATTATAACTCGGAAATTGTTAAGTCTTCTAGACAAGGATAAAAATATATTCCAATTACTACGAATTTTCAGGTGATCAGCCCCATAAGAATATAAGCTGGAGCAGACCATAAAGCTGTCAGGTGATCTTTGAATTAGGTGCTACGAAGCAAATGCACAACTGCCTCATTTGCTCTTTGAAGTTTGCTCTCTGAGTACAGCCCTTGTTGGAGGGAAAGGCCCTAGATCCAGACTTGAAGTAAGAGATGCACAGAGCCATCACCAAGCAGTCTTTCACAAGAGAACACAGCAACTTCTTGTGTCCAAGTAGCTGAGGAGTAAGTGCTTCTTGAGCCTTTGTTCACTGGGTACCAGGTGCAGACTCATTTCCTACAAGAGGTTCACGTTGGAATGGTGCACAACAAATGGGAGAGGGACACTTTGCAGTCAAGGAGCAGATGAGGGTGCCTAGAGCTTTGCAGGTGCCCAGAACTTCTGAGTTAAGCCTCTGAAAAATGTCAGTCTTGATCAGCGTAGGTAGACTGTACCAATTTGCGTTCTACTCGATGTGCAGGTTGTTCTGCTGAATAGACCTGACTGGATCACAGAATCACAGAATGTTAGGGATTGGAAGGGACCTCAAAGGATCATCAAGTCCAATCCCTCTGCCAGAGCAGGAACCTAAATGACATCACACAGGAAGGTGTCCAGGCGGGTCTTGAATGTTTCCAGAGAAGGAGACTCCACAACCTCCCTGGGCAGCCTGTTCCAGTGCTCTGTCACCCTTACTGTAAAACTCTATTAAAGTTGCTTTTCATCAATACCCAGCACAATCACAGAACTTGTTTTCATTTTCCAGCCACTTAAAACAAAAGCTACAACATGAATTGGTGGTTGCTTAGGTAAATAATACAATGGCAGGAAGGCGAGGCTTGCAAAGTACTGTGACATGTCCTGACTGCTTTATTAATTCCAAGTTAAGCACACGCTTAAGTGCTTCACAGAAGTGGGGTCAATGGCACTGACAATTTGCAACGCTGAACCTTGTGGCAGTGATGCATAAAGGTTGAGGCACAAGAATTATTTCCCCCACCCCCTCCTCCACCCTGAAGCTGTGGAGAGCTGCATGCTAGCAGTGCTTTCCTCATGGCAGTCCTTCCTCCATCAGTGCTTCTGCTTGGCACTGAGGATCACGGTTGTGTAGGATGTGTTGTTTTTTGGATTACTTGCAAAACAGAGGTCATGACCATGTCTGGTCGTTAAGAATCCCCAGGCACTCTTTGCTAGCAGAGTGACAACTTCAGTACTCTGGCCAAAGTCCAAGAAAGGATAGAAATTCTACCTAGTCTACCTTAAATCCCCTTAGTGTTTCCGTCAGTCACTTCATTCCTTGCTTCTCAGTCTCAGAAGGAAATTTTTAGGATTGCTGCTACAAAATGGCTACGCCAGAAACGTCTCCTCTGTGACTCCAGCATTTGCAGAGCCTTCTGGGTTAACAGCCCCAGATGACTTGAAGGCATCACTGAACTAATTGATTAATTTGCTTATTACTGTGTATTCACATTCTTCACTCTTCGCACTTTCTGGAGGATGTTGAGTAATTTTACTTGTTCGTTTCCAAGGGATTTATTAAGATATGCTCAAGAATACGCCACCAAGGAGAGAGGGAGGGAAAAGATCCTCCCCAGCTATAAGCTATTCTGACTGGTACCAATGTAGCATATAATCGAATGTTATTTCCATACATTCCAGCCAAATGTAGCCATCTATAAGAAACAAGGGCATCTCTAAAGATTTTAGATTGTTTGTGAATGTGAAAGAATTCATTTCTCATAGATAGTTTTCAAACAGGGAGGAATATTATTGCTAAATTATATTTTAATAGCTAGTTTGTTGTTTCTGTTTCTGAAGCCATCATAAAGCATCCATAAAGTGGTATTTCTCTTGCATTTTACATGACTCCAGGGCTTGCTGTTCTCGCCTGTCAGGTCTTTTCAAATCACTTAACGTTTACTGGAACAATTCTACACTGCAAGATTTGCTGCTCATCCAGCGTGGTGTTTGTATCACAGCTGCTACACCATTGCCATCTCAATCAGAGGGAGCATTTCTCACCACTTTGTTAGTATATAGCAGCACGAAAAGAATAATTTCCTTTGAAAATAAAATCCACAAGCCTTTCATCTGGAAAAAATCAAGCAAGAAGTTATCTTGGTTTTATTTGGAAATGTTTGTGGTCATTAAGGTAAACTTACAACCCGTAGTTAATTTAATAAAAATGTGGCATAATTGTCCTGGGCTGTGATATTGTTGTATTTTTTTTCTTCAAGAGCGGATTAGAATATTCAGACATACTGAATAATGAAAGAGTTGAGTATTAAGGACATGTAATGGAAAGCTTTCACTGTCATGCCTGGCAGGGCATTATCCAACCCATTATAAATAGTGAAGAAAATATAGAGTTCTTTATTATCATTCAATTATAAAAGTAATTCTGGTTTACTGACATATTATTTATTTTGTTGTTCATAGTTCACAGACAATTTACAGGCACCAGAATACACACAAACAAGAGGAAGGGACAATGTCTTGCTCATGTCTTACAAAAAAAAAACCCAAACAAACCAGTTTAAGGGCAGTCACATTTTCAGGCTTTGTAGTAGAATGTGGTAATTTATTAATTAGCTTTTTTGTTGGAGGCTAACAGTTTGTAAAAACCTCATAAGCTGACTACCTCTACTCGTGGAGAATAATATTTCACTCCCAGATGTATCTCTCAATTCCATGAAGCAGATTAAGATTCTTTTCTTCCCTTTGAACTAATAGTAAACACCTTGCTTTAGTATTTTGAATTATGGAGAAGACATAGTAGCCATGTCTTAAACATTACAGCAATGAATTCTTCAAGTTTTGTTTTACAGCATTCGCAGAATTCCCTTTACTTGCCTGGAGATCTATGCAGGGAAACCATTGAAAATTATAACCCTGGAAGCACTTGAAAGGGATATTCCTCCCAAATACTTTTCACTGCAACTCCCAGGATGTAACTTAGTAAGGAAGGCGTTCAGTAAAACGTGTGTTAACGTCACAGCTCAGAAGGAATGAAATTAATGCAGGGAACCCCTGCCCAAATTTCCCCTCTCAACCCAGTTATAGTCACCTCACTGTATACTTAATTTGAAGAGCAGATCTAATTAAAAGTTAATACTTATTACAAATCATTTTAATGATGTATACTCAACTCCATGTGAGCATGATACGCTTGTTACCAAGCCCAGACTATGCCTGGGATCCTTCGCAAAGAAGAAAATCGTTGTTCATAACAGCTGCCTTGCTGGTGACGTTCATTCCATACACAAATGTGATCTAAATGTTTGATCTTTTAAATAATTTCAACATTTATCAGGACTCTCTGCTGAATAGATTTTTACTTGGATGGTATCTGTCATTAAGAGGAGTATTCCTTTAAATGGGTTCGACAGTGTTTTTTCAAGAGAAGAAAATAAGCCTACAGAATTAATGAAGCTGGCTTTTTAGCCTAGGGTAAAAAGCTGGCTAATGAAGTAATTCGTAGTGACAGCCCATGATCTGAATTATATGAATTATTGCTTATTAATGGGATTAATTGCTTCTCATGCTATAATACAAAATTTATACACTTGTCCAAAATCTAGGTCTATAATCTGAAAGAGAAAGGAGGAAAAAAAGAGCTGTATTAATTATATGTCATGTCCACGTCTCTGAGAGTACGTTCTACAACAAAGACTGAACGTAGCCGATTTTATTAAGAAATGACGTGAAGTGAAATGTATAAAATGTGGATAAGAAAGGTAACGGTAAGTTCTACTCAACTGAGGCAGTTTATCAGACTGCACTACTTTGCTAAGGGCTTCCATTATCTTTATGCTCTCTTTCAATATGTAATAAAAAAACGTGTTTTTTTTATACACGCCATAATTCCATGCTAAGAATATACAACACATCTGAGGAATAGCTAGAAAACCAAAACATTCAAAATCACAGAAAAACAAGAGCAAATTAAAATCGTACTAAGATAGACATTTTCATGCCTTAAAACATGATGTTTTCTTTGCATTTCACATGGTCACTGAGGACTTTGTCTGGAAGGAGAAGAACACTCTGCCTGGACCAGACAGCAGAAAAATGGGCTCTTGTGCCCAAAATTTCTGATGTGATGAAATGGAGAAAAGGAGTGAGGAAGACAAACTGTTTGAGGTTTGATCATTCAGAAATGTCATGTCAGCTGAATCTGTTTTACCTGACTCTGTGTGTATCAAAGATGCTTGTATTCGCATAATCTTACTTGCCATGGCATCTGGGAGCCATATTTAAAGATATTTGAGGACCCGATCTTAACTCAGATCAAATCCATATCTCTCAATGATCAAGAAAATCACAATTATCTAAAATAGCCAAGCACTTGGGCAAATATTTTGGAGACCTCTACAAACCAAGGCACTGCTGCAAAATAGAATATTTTTTCTTTTGCTGAAAGGAACTTTATACCAGCGGCCCCCTTGTGATCCTGATTGCTTGTGGAAATATCTGGATCATTGGGATTTATCTTCCACTTCCCCAGAGCTGCTGGAACCATCAATATTGCTTCAGTAGGTTTTTTTCTGTATCTTTTTTAATTCCACTCTTACAGTCTGTTGTTTAGAGACCACGTCAGTAGTGTCAATGATAATATTTTTCTAGTTTTGATCCTGAGGCCTTCTTCATGAAAACAACCTTAGGGCTTCTACCACTGTAATCCAATTTCAAAATTAATCCCCTGGGGATAATTTTCTTATTTTCTTTTACTGCTTCTTCCAGTCCCTGACTCTGAAGGTGGTGGGTAGTTCTAGCCACAGAGGTCCAATGTATACTTGTGCTTAAAAGAACAATTTTTTTTTTTACTCTGCATTTTATATTGACTATTTACACCACATGTCCCATAGAAAGGTGGCAGGTGGGAAGAATAGATATGACTATTTAACAGGACAGACAAAAGTAAAGTGTTTGAAGGTGAGAGTGGTAGGAAGGAGAGGAACAAAGGTTGTCTTAGTAAGACTGAAGAGCAGAAACAACTAACCTAGGTACAGATAATGGCAAAGGAAAAAGAAGAGCTTGTCTCTATAGATACATGATTTTTTGTGCAGATAAATGAAGCAACCCCCATTTTTTTTTTTTGGTTTGTGTTTTTTTTCTAGATATACTTCTGTCTTTTTAGGAAGATTCTATTATCTTCTTGGAAATATTGATACAGTGTATGCTGAAAGCATCCTTTATGTAACCCAGGAGTCACAACTCTTCTCAAGAGCAATGAACAGACCAGAGTGTGACTTAAGTTTTGGTTTTTAGATTTAAATACATCAGCAGAGTTTTGAAAGCAGTTTATTTCTCCTTATAGTTTTGGAAATATTATTGATAGAGTTAAACTATTTTTTTTATACTGAATTTATGGAAGAGTTTTGATTTTGTTTTCTGATGTATAAAAGTGCTATCTTTTTCTTCCTTATTCTTAAAATAATTAGGCAACTGATAAAGTAGCTAGAGCACAGAGCTATATTTGCCTATTCATACGTAAATGATTCTATATATTTGCTATTTATTTTATATATATCTATTAGATATATGTATTTCTAGTAGATATATAACATATGTTATATATATAT
>VWZK01002005.1:322763-399361 GCA_013396935.1 Baryphthengus martii | reverse complement strand
CGAGCCAACCCCTTTCGCGCCACCGTCTTCCCCTCAGAGAGCGCAGTGAGGACGTTCGTCGTTCTCCGTCGGTTGAAACCATGACAGCTCATTTCCCTGTATACTTACCCTTTAGTTGCTTGATTATTATGTTATTTTCATTTTTTTTTAATACTCGGTAGCCAAGCTCCTCCGGTTTGGCTGCTGATCAGGGCAGGAAGGAGTTGTCTCCTAAAGGAAGCCTCACAATGTCACCCCCCTCTCCATAACACCTGGCACCTCTTTTCCTCCACCGACAACCAGCGGAGTAAATCTAAGTGTGATCTTGCCACCCTTCCTTTTTATATCCCCTCTATAACAGTTTTTTGGGTTTTTTTTTAACCCAGGCGGCTGCATTCACGTGCAAGCCGATACCGATTCATTTTTTTCAAGTAACATCTTACAAGGCAGCATCTCAAAGGCTTTACCAGTGTCCAGTTATATCATGTTTGTGGCATCATCTTTGCTAATTCTGTTAATACAGCCAGAGAACGTTATCAGGTTTGGCTGATGTGGTTTGTGCTCTATAAATCTACGTTGCTGCTGATTGCTCACAGATCTGTCACCCTTTGTATTTTTACATTTTTTTTCCACCTCTCTCTATTTCATTACATTACCAGGAACAGAAGTTACTCTGATAATTGCCAAGATCCTTGCCTCTTTCCCGCTCACCCCTGGTACGGTGCTTGCTTTTCCTCAGTCCTCTGGCACCCTCCCTAGTTTGTCAAGATACTTCAAAAATACCTGAATCCTTGAGTTTGCAGTTGATTCCTATACCCGAATAGAACAGTCGTCATTTCGCTTCACTGAGCTTTCCACGTGCTGTTTCTCCAACTAGTCCTTTAGGTCAAGTCTGAGCTGTCATATTAACATTTTCATTACCTTCTAGCTCTCCGAGAAATTTCCTTTAAAAAGAAATACTAAAACAAAAACAAAAACAAAAAAAATCATCATTAGGTAGATCATTTTTCTCCCATTTCCAACAGTTGAATTAATTTCAGGTATTTTCTGCTCACCAATTTGTCTGTAAAATTCTGTCCTTTTGTCTCTTTAACCCTTTCAGTGGCAGTAACTGACCCTACTTGCCTGCAGTGTTTTGTTTTCCCTGCCAGTTTCTTATTTCTAACTGAGGGGTTTTCTTTTTACTCTCAGATCTGAGAGCCAATCCCTCCTAAAATCTAATCCTGTTTCACCGCTGCAATCCCTTTTCATGCTTCAGGATATAAAACGACTGCAAAAATGTCTGGGTTAGAGAGAAACTCCCCTGATGGGAAGGTTATTCCGTAAACATCCACTTCAGAGCTTCTTACACCCCTTCATTTCAAGCGCTCGGTACTGGCTGCCGTTCCAGGCAGGATAACAAACCAGACAAACAATTGTGTACAAGAAATCCTGCGTTTGGATGTCCTAGGGAGAGGGCAGCAGATGCCCACTCCCATTTCTCTTCTCCCTTCGTTTTCCCAACTAGCTCTCTGCTATTCTGTTGGGCAACAAAAAGTTTTGCAACTGGCATAAGCTGTCTATTTGAAATTTTTTTTTGCTGTTTTCAATAGTTCCAACCAAATTTCAACAGATGCTGGCAGCATTTGGTCTGAGTAAAGACAGACTGGTGCACAGTGTTGATTTTCTAGGAGAGGGACAGGGCAAAAGTAAAAGATAGAGCAAAGCTGCTTTCGCTTGCAAGAGTCCCAAGAACTCAAAGGCTATAGCAGTAGAGAATTTATGCGTACAGGAAAAAAAAAATATCAGTATATTGAGAATAGGAATTGGAGAAATGTAACAGGGCAGTTGGGATGATCTGGTTTTGAGCTGTTTATGGTATTTCTGTCCTTACTTCACTCTGGCACGGGTCAGTGACCATAAAACTTCGCATCTTTGCCTGCATTCAACTCCATCCCCCAGCCCTGACAAATTATTTACTCTCTGGGCAGTTTTGCAGATAACCTTGTGAGGACAACAGGAACTAGTCCATCTTCTCAGCGCTAGTTTTGCTCATGAAATTCTCTAGGAATGCAAGAACACCCAGCACTCTTATCCCAACTGGATCGTTACCCGTCCCTGGGCTTTGAAAGCACAGGTTTCTTTTTCCTGCTCAGAGGCTGCGGCCACCAGTACCTAGCTGTTGCTGGGCCTGGAGGCAGGAGAGGAGATGTGAGTGGTGAGGGATGTTTGTGAGGCAAGCAGGAGAGGCAGCTGGGCTGGATGTTAGCAGCGTGTTGCTGTGGCGCAGCGTTTTTGCTCGCCTCCCTCTCTGGCAGGCGGCGGGGAGGTACAGCCCCGTAGGACAACGAGAGTAGAGAGGTCATTGCTCTACCCCAGCAAGCGCTCTGCCTGGTCCCACGGTGCTCCTCGGTGAAACCTTCCAGGGGTTAAAAGGAAAAAAAGAAAGAGACAGAAAGGGGACAAGAGACAAAGGGAGGAATAAAGTCAAAAAATGTGCCGTGAAGCTTCTTGCAGCAAAACGCGGAGAAAGTCATTTCCAACTTCTTTCATCTCGGAGATGAAGCCACTAAATAAAAGGGCAGCGCAGAACACAAGAGCTTTTAATCTGTCTCATCTCCTTCATAATAACTGCAAATTTTCCCTGGGCTCCTGGGAGTGAGCCTCTTTCCTCTGTCTTTGCCTTATCTCCCCCCTCCATATTTCACAGCCGGCTCGGCTCCCCTCACTCGGCTGCCCCCGGCCGAGTCTCCGAGAGGCCTGTGGGAACCGCCAGCTCCCAGGGCCTCATTGTTCCCGGCTTGGGAGGAAGCTCAGTGAGGGAATTGAAGGCAAGTCAAAGGGAAACGGCATCATCGCTGCTTCATTAATGGGAACCTTTCAGCAGAAAACATATCAGAGCGAGGTCTTTTCAGAGGCAGTAATTAGCAATTTGGAGCCTTCCCCCCTCAGGAGATGCAGCTGCGATCTAACAAGTGGGAGCAGTGCTCGCCTCCTTTTACGCTTCATATTTATTGTTTTTCATTTTCTCCATCTTCCTCCCATTGTCCAGCCTCCTCCTCACTGCCAGATAAGGGCCCTTTATTAATCGCTCCCTTTTAATTCTTCATTAATGATAATAACTTTCTCTGGTGCACGGAGAGGAGTTAATCTTTCCTGGGTATTGAGAAAGGACAGGGCTGAAAGGGAGGGAGTGAAGAAGTGCATGGTGGACAAGGCTACACTGCCACAATTCCCTCCCGCCCCACCACCCGGAAGGACTTTCTGAATAACTTCAGCTCTTGAGCTGCAGGTTCCCCATTGGAAACTCTCGAGCCATCAGTTTGGTCAAGCTGTGTGAGTTTGGTGGGATGAACCCTGGCTCAGAGATCCAGCCCTCACCAGAAACAAGTATGTGTGGGCCAGAAGGAGCCACCTTCTCTGCATGTCTTTGCCAAGAAAAAAAACACAAAACAACCAACCGCCAGCATTTTGGTGTGACTAACCAGCTGTGTCTACTTATCTTGTAAGAATGTTCCCTCAGACACCCTCAAAGCCCAATTTCCAACACTGTCCAAGCATAAGCAGCACCTGAATGTGGAAATAAATGTTCCCTGGGAGGCTCTGTACATGACAAGATCCTCCCTGGTGCCTCACCCCAGCAGCTGGTACAGTCTGCCTTGGATTACTCCCATCCAAAGGTGCCAGTCCACCAATATGGACATCTGTGTGAGGCAACTGCCTCCAGGCTGGCTCGGCATGGGCAGCTCAGTGAGAAATGTTCTAAGAAGGCGAGGAAACTGTTACACAGGCTGTGGCCACAAGCGTAGGGCTACAAGCAGTGAATATCAGCCCCAAGAACACAACTAAGGAGGATGGTGCCACGATACTCAGCATACTTGCAGAGCTGATCTTCTCCTCCTAGCCTTTTGTACCCCTGGCTCCATGGGAAGCCCTGCTTGTAAAGGCCATGGATCTTCCCTTCAGGTGGTAGCCTCAGCACTTTCTGGGTAGCTGGGCACATCACCACTAATTAAGAATACTTTACCAAACTGCTACCAAATATGAGGAAAAAGGGACAAATGCTACCAGGACAGGTGACCCCACCTGCAACCTCACTGAGGATTGTCAGGTTGACAACAGTGGGCAATGCTGAGGGAAGTGAACGAAGGGCATGAGGAGAACCAGTGCCAGTGCAGGAGCTTAAGCTCATCAGTCAGCTGTAGAAACAACTGCAGCCTTTCCTCCTGCAGTGATCCCATCCCAGCTTGCCACCCCGATGCCATTCCCTGGACGCTGCCAAAGCCAGTCACGCTTCCCATCAGTGACTCCTGTGGCCCAGGAAGCACAAGTCACCCTATGCTCACCTGTGCCAGAGGTTACCGCACCACCAGCGGCATCGCTGTGTGCCGACCTGAGGCACTCCTCGGGCACTGCTGGGATATGGAACCAAGCTGCTGAGATGTCAGGGCAGGAGGGGAAGAGACAGAAAAATCCTGAAATTCGGTATTTTCACTTGCTGGTTCTTCCATGCCAGTTACAGGGCAGACATCCCCTCTGCATTCTTTTACAGACCATGGCAGTAGGTATTTTTTTCTCTGCAGTCCATGCTCTTTCTCGGCCCAATGGCTCTTGCCAATGGCTGTGGAGCAGAGAGGGTTAGTTTGTCTCTGATTACTGTCCTACAAGCATCAGCTGGTGTTTCCCAAATATGCTTTGGTTCTCAAGTGTCTTTGAAGGTGAAGTGAACCTCAGGCCCACATTTATGTCTCTCTGAGTTATCTGCTGCCAACAGCTTTGGTGTTCATTTGATGTGGACTTTGAGGGATTCCTGATAGACCCGATAATCAGGGATGACCTGTATTTCAGTGTCCCGTGACAGACCTGCGCTTCATTTCCAGACACTCTGGCACACACACTGTGGGGAGGTATCTGAAGAACCTTCTAGCTACAAACTTGAAGTAATATAGAAAGTGAGGCTGGCCTGTCCGTAAATGCTGCCTTTTAACTTCCCCGTGGGTCAAACTATTCCCATTAAATGTGCTGAGCAACAACTGTGTGGGGGGTACACGGTTGGGATTTCTGGCGTTCCTGATGAGACAGCCAAGTCAAGCTCCTGCTCACTGTGGAGAGGACACTGCACATCTAGATGTGAGGCAACACAAAAACCATACAATTATTACTGCGATAGGTAGGAGACAAGGCATCACAGATGCAGAGTTCCTCAGGTAAAAAAAAAACATTAAATGAAGATAAATTGGGTTCACTTGGATTCTTCCATGGAAGGGACATTTAAATATAGCAAGCAGGATGTTAATAATGCTGTAATTTGGAAGCAAACACTAACTAGAAAAAGAAACCGAGCGCAAGCAAGGCAGGAACTGATGAATTGCTGAACAAGTTACAACAATCCCCTTAGCCTTGCAAATGAAAGCCTGATCACAAAGCGGCTCATCTCATATCTGGCACATTTTATTTGATAATTTCATGTTATTTGGCAATAGACCAAAGACTTCTGTAGGAATGGGGTAGTCTGGGATCTTACTACGGTGCCTGTCCATCTGCCATCGCTGTTGTGACAACAGTGGCCTCTGAGCCACCCAAAGGGGCACTCGGCAGTTCCCCAGTGAGCCCCAGGGACCCAACTAAATCCCTTGAGGATGTTTTCATGTTCAGGAAATAAACGCATTTGCCACGGCAGCAGAGAGCAGGCAGTGATAGCACTGGTGCTGGTGAGGGCTGGAACATTGGGGATGTTAACGTTGGGTGGCGGGAACGGAGTGCCAGCTCGCCCTCACCAAGAACAAGTAGAGTTTCAAAAACAAGAGGCCTCAAAGCAAGCCAGCACAGCCTAGGGTGAGCATCGCCCACCAGGACTGGCGAAGCGGGGAGGAGGCTGGAAAGATGCCTTTTGTAGTTATAATGATTGCAGGTTTTGCTTCCTAAAAGTCCTCTGTGGAGTCTCTTGCTCCTCTCCAGCTGCCCCTGCACCTTGTGGTGATCTGCCTGTTGCAGCAAGATCAACAGGTGCACAGAAGAACATCGGGTCTCTCCTAGAGCTGCAGGACATGTCGCAAAGTCTGCCTGAAGTAGAGAAGCAGGGGTTGCCATTCCTTATTTAAAGGCAAAAGGAAGGTGCTGGATATATGAACGGGTGTTTCAGCCAGAGCCACAAGTGCTACTGGAACTCGGTTACACGCAACAGAGGCCAGATCGCTGCCCCAGGATGCACTTATCCACCCCCTGCCCTCCAGACCGGTTTGCAGCTAAGCCTCTCCTCTCTTATCTCCACATGCTCGCTCGTTCCTCCTACCACCGTTTGCTTTCTGTGCGGCACGTTTGCCTGGTCCTTGCTTGTTGCTCAAGACCCATTGAGATGACCCTGCTCGCTGCCTTACCTGGCTTTTGCCTTCCATGGCCACCTCCAGCGCTGGGCCCAGGTTCCCCTGCTCTGAGCCGTGCCATGGCCAGGGAAGGCTGCAGTGCTGACATTGCCCAGCCTTTCGGAGGGCTGAGAGCACTTGGTGGTAAGGAAGAAGGCAGTGGGTATGGATCTGCGGGGAGGGGGAAGGGAGCAGCCTGACAATCCCCTTCGAATTATAAACATATCCTCTTTAAATACATTTCTAAGGATAACATTTGTATTACTGCGTCCTGTGGCTGCTGATAGGGCCCCGCTTATCGCCTCGGTCTCTCCTCCTTTCTCTGGGCCCTGCTGGGAGAGGTCCCTATCTGGAGCCGAGCTGGCAATCCTCCACCAAGCAATTGTTTCAGTCCAGGGGAAAAATTAATTTCTGCCTATCGTTAATTGAGAGAATTGTGTGGAGAACTGTAAGGGGGGCTGGCGGGGGGAGTGGGGGATGGAGTGGGAAAGAGAAAGACCGTGTTATTAACAGTGTCCTTTTCATAACCAAATACCCTGATTTTCATCAGTGAGATGAGAGGCTCATTACAGCAAGAAGGTGATTAGAGAACTTGGAGTAGCTATCAGGCTAAGCAGGAGAGTGGCAGGGAATTCGGGAGGGACTCCCAGCAGAAGGGCAGCCGCACCAACCAACCATCCCCTCTCACCCTCACTGCCAACTCCTCCACCCTTCCTTTCCCCATCAGCCCCACTGATCCCCTACCTACATCTGAGGAAAAAAAAACCAAAAACAACGAAGTTCCAAAAATCAGCAGTTTCAGTGGCTGGAGGGATGCTTTATGTGGTGGTAGAGCCTGCACGCTCCTGACCAAAAGCCCGCAGGACTTGTTCAGCTCCTAAAGACCCAGCTCATCTTAAACACCTTTTCCTGATGGCCAAAGATGCACAGAAGTGTTGGCCTTCCTCCCAGCTCCGTGGGGAGATCATGCATGGCTACTCACACTGTCTCTCATCAGCTGATTCCTCAACAGGCAACTAAAAACTAGGAGCCCTGTCTCCCTCAGAGATGGTGTACGAGTGCAAGGAAGATACCCCAGACTGCACTGGGATCCAGCTTTTGCACCGCTCTTTCTATCCGTGTCTTCTCCTGAGATATTTCCCCTGTTTGAGCAGTGTCACTGCTGTGATACAGCCCACCAGCCCCCAAGATGCACACACCACGTCTTCGTGAATTTGCTGTCCTTCAGCTCACAATCACTCCCGCTGACATTGCTAGAAACAACCTTCTCCTTCTTTGGGAAGGTAAGCAGCTCTGCAATTTCATCCAGCCCACATAAACACTAGGGGATGGGACTAGGATAAGGAGTTGAACTTCTGCCTCGAACGTGAATGATCCAATGGAAACAAACTCATCACTTCATTTTTCCTTCTCTTTTTTTTAAGTATAAACTTTTGGCATCCCAGACAAACTTGCAATAGTTTGAAAGATAATAAAGATTTTGCTGAATTAGAATAACCTAATCGATTACTCCCACAGTTAATGTTAGTTAATGCTTTAGTTATTAGGATTACTTTGCTGTTAGGCTATTGCCAATGCTGTCCTTAAGACTGTCAAAAACTCCTATTCTCTGATGACAAAGGGGTCTTTGACAAGGTCCATACTGGAGGGGAAACCTGCAACAGAGAAGTCAAAGTGTCAGCTGAGCTGAGCAGCTGTAGATTGAAAAATGTATGGGGACTAAACTCTCCTCTTCCTTTGAGAAAAGCCAGCCCTCTAGTCTCAAGATGAGGGACAGATTATCTCACTCAGACTCCAGGAAACTCAATCCAGCACGGCTCTCAATAGGTTGATATTAAAACAGAAATACTTCTTGTCTAAATCATGCAGGAGCAGGTGGCAAACAGAAGTGCTCACAGTGTATGGAATTCTGCACAAAATAGTGCAAACAACCTCTCTAACTCCCACCCCAGGCAGATCTCCTACCTCTTCTTAGCCTAATCCCATCTACCCATGACCATGTGTTGAGCTCTAGTAATTTCCAGCTCCTCTGGGAGGTCCAGACAGCAGCAGACCCTCCACACAAGGCAAGGCCTCCCATTTAGCACCGAGTTTCATTGCTGACAAGTAGAGGACACATCCAGGAACAAAAGGTCTCTTGGAAAGCTCACTGGAGGGCAGAGTGGTCACCAAGCAGTTGCCATTCAATCCTTAGCAAGTTCTCTTCATTTACTTGTCCCTGTGGGGCAATTACTGGCAAAGAAGAAATTAACAGGCAGCTAAGAGTAGGCCCAGAGCCAGACTTAGAAAGCTTTGAAGCCAGAATGATTTGTGAGAGTCTGTATATTTAGCTTTCCCTCTTTAACATGGGTGTCTGTTTCTGGCTGATTTTGTGTTCACATCACCGGTAAAATGGAAACGGAGAAGAACGCTCATCACAAATTGTGTGTCGAAATTCTAGGTTACTCTTGTCATCATCTTCTAAAGAGGCCAAGGACTTAGGCTTGAATTTCTAGTATCCCCAGTCAACTAACGACTAAAGAGGAAGATCCTGTGTAAATAGGTGGCTGTGGTGTAATAGAGTTGATAATGAAGCCAACGTAGGCTTCATGCCAGCCCCTCAGCTCATCTGAGCTCTGGCCAGAGGGCTCTGGAGACAAAATACACTAACATGACAGGCAGCCTGGCCCAGGGACTACGCACTCAATCTGGGGTAGCTGGCCGCAAAAGCCTTCTCATCCAAGCCTGAAGCAGCAGGAGCTCCACAGAGCTGGTAGCCTCCAGCTTTGGATACCCCATCTGAGCCATTGTTGGGTGCTCACGCAGCCCAGATTGCCTTCAAGCGGGGACATCTAGACCTTGCATCTCAAATCAAAAATGATCAGACGTTTTCAAAAACCGTGGCTACTAGTTATTTTCTCCCTCAAGACAGTTTTCTGCCACCAGCTTTGCAAAGCTGCAGCAATGAGGTCTGAGGAAGATGTTGTATGGTTGCTTCTCATTCTGTCTCTCTGGACAGCCTCTTAGAAAGTAGAAAAGGGGAGAGACTGCACAGCCAACCTCCTGCTAAACCCATTCCTATTGACAGCTCTGGAGTGTCAATTATAATGACTAGAATGGAATGATACTGGGAAAGGGGACAACTGGAATATGTAAAAGGAACAGAAAGCAGAGGTGGGGAGTGGCGGGGGGAAAAGCCAGGCAGTGACAGTGAACCAAGGACAATGACTGAGATAACACGAGAAGATGGATAGGAAAGAAGAGAGGATTGCAACTTCTCAAAGAGGGGAAAGCACTAAAAATAAAAAGAAAAATCAGAACTTAAATATTACAGTGATACAGAGCTACACCATCATTTCATTAAGTGGGTCACTGAGAAAACAACACGGAAGTTGATAGGTGGTATACAAAGAGAGAAACTAAAAACAAGCAAATTAACAGAGGGAAGGTGGGGAACCAAACCTGCAGCTTCGGTGCTGCCGAACTAAAATGATCAACATTCCTATTTACTGTTACTTTCTTGGCCATCACCCTGCATCTAAATTCTCTTTGCCTCTATGTGTTTGGTCTGTCAGCATGGGATCCGAAAGGGATAGCATGATTATTTGGACCACATGGTTCCATCTTATGTATTACTCTAGGTTTTGAGTCAGCTACNCAGTGAAAGAATTTTTCCTCCAAAAAAAAAAAAAAAAAAAAAAAGCGCAAGCATCACTGAACCTCACCAAAGCACATGGAATTATTTCAGCAACTAAGAAGGAACTCCCTCACCCACACAGTCAGTCCTGCTGAAACCCTTCCTGGTGCTCACGCTGCCTGGGCACTGCTGGGTGGTGTAGGTGAAGCCCTTGAAGAGAATGGGATAGGGGTGAAAATGCTGAAAAAATCAGTTTGTAGAGCAACTCTGAGGTGCTCTGGTGATCTCTGGTATCCCAGGGTCTCCCAGGACAGGGCAAGGTGACATAGACCCTATGCTGGCAGAGGGAGCACAGATTTCCTAGCGTCTTTCCTCCAGTTGAGCACAAAAAGAAGTGAGATTGGCCAAACTCATGGAGCGAAGGAGAGCGTGACACCTGTACAAAGAGAGACAGGCAAACAAGCAGAGCTGCAAGCAAAGAATGACAGCAACTCAGGAAGAAGAGTTTGAAAAACAGAAATGTGGCTACGCAGAGGGGAGAGTAAGGGTGAATTGGACAGAGATGGAGACATGGGCTGTGTTTGGAGGAAAGATCATAAGCGGGGAAAGGAGGGGGCCAAGTCTGAGGCATTCAGTGAGTTCAGAACAATCTCCATTCTCTACAGCGCTTTATGCTTAAAAAAAATAAAAAAGGAATGATGGAGAAGGGGAGAGAGTCAGACAAGTTTAATGATGTGTGTTCAAAGCTCAGATTGGAAAAATGACAGAGAAAAGCAGCCTGTTTCGGCTCTAATAAATTGTTCTTTGCTGTAAGAGACGCCTGTCGCAGCATTAATACAGGGCCCTAATACACGGGTCAGGGTTAAGTAATTTTCTCCGGCAACTTAAGCGAATAATGAAGCTGGCAGCGGCTAGTGGCGCAGTGGGAGAGATGGCCCGGGCCGCCGGCACTTTGTCTTCATTTATTATGCCAGCTCTCATGATTTGGGTACTGGCTGCAGCGACGGGAAGCCTCCGCCGAGGAGATATCGCTTCATTTCGGCAAGGTAATGAAAGCTGGGATGGGGGGAGGATAAACCAATTTGCTGGCTGACATGGGAAGGAGTGATTTGCAGACCTGGGTAAGGGAGGGGGGCGACCAAGCAAGAGGAAGCACAAGGCTAAACCAAAGGGGGTGCTCAAGGCCCTTCTCTGAGATAATGCCACCATGGGTTTGTGGGGAGGGCGACGGAGCAGGACCGACCAGGAGCGGGTGATGGGGCTGAGCGCAGCACATGTCAGCACCTGAGGGTGTGGGGAGGAGGGAAGAGCCACCAGGTGCAGTTGGACTTGATGATCCTAAAGGTCTTTTCCAACCTAATTGATTCTATGAAGAGCAGCATGGGCCACAAAGGCTGGTGGAGGAGGAAGCAGCAGGAGCAGGTGCAACAGCTGGTGGAGTAAAGTTGAAGTAGAGGCACATGTAACAGTGGGAGGACAGAAGACAGGCAGAGAGCAGCCACATGGGAGAAGGCAGGCACGAGAAGAAGGGTGAAAATGGAGAGCAAGGGATGTTGTCCTGGCACTGTGGAGAAGGGAGACTCTAACAAGCAACTTGTCTAGGGCGTAGACACCCAGGAGCCACAGTTTTGGAGCTCACTGAAGTTCATCCCCACTGAGCCCACTCTTCTCACAAGGAGCATCACTCTGACCACGTCTCTACCTCCTTTAACATCCCTGCTTTCGGAACAGTGAAGGGAATGGAGTCAGTAGAGCCCTGACAGAGACAAGTCTGGGACTCTCACACTTTCTTCTCCTCCCCCTCCTCTCGATGTGGGTTAAGGATTTCAAATAAGGACCAAGTGTTGGAGGCTTAACACTGCAGTCTCTGGAGAAGCAGGCCAATTTCACACTAATCTTCCCCATGAAGGGAGAGAGCATCGGAAGCAAGAATTACATCAAAGAGAAGTTAATGCTGAGAAGCAGACGACAAAAAGGAGCTGCTTTCAGTTTCAAATGAATACACACAGCTGGATTAAGAGATCAGGCAGCTCAAAGCCTGTATCACAAGCTTTGGTACCCAGGATTTAGCCAGCAGGGAAGAGTTCTGATTTGGGGCTCTTTTGAAAGGAGAAGAGGGTCTTTATGGAGCACTGCAGGTATTTGAGAAGAGCTGGGTAGAAGGCAGGGAGGCTGATCTCTTGGTCTGGACTCCACTGGCTTCTCATAAATATCGCAACAGACTCGGATAACGAGATGGGTTTGCACAGCCTGCGTAGCTCCTGAAGCCTTTTGGTCAGCGAGCAGGAACCTTGTCCTGTCCCCCCGCACTGCACAGCCCTCCCACTTCAGTCTGGGGAAGAGCCCTCCAGGCCCCCAAAAGCAGACACAATCCTCTCCTCCCTGGCAGAAGGCGCGTTCAGCTTCCAACGCGACTTGCAAAGGCAGCCGAGCTCCCCATAATAAACCGTGCTCCCCGGAGGAGAGGAGAGCAGAGGGCGGCTCAGTAATGTGGCCGTCGTCCCGATCTAAGTGGCGCTGAAGTGAGCCCCAGCGCGCTCCCCCCGCCGCGGGGCTGACAGGTGTAAATCCCGCGATGAATGAAGGCACCGAGCCCTGGAAAGCTGGTGTCTCTCCACGCATCTCCGCTCTGATTGACTTGTCGGCTCTCTGAGGCTGACTCTATCAGCTCCTCGCTGCCTCCAATTCCAGGTGTGATTTAGTTTGGAGATGAGAGGTGACAGTTAACATTGGTACTCGTCAGTGTAGATCAGACACAGTCACGCTGTCTTCTCCTGGCTCGTTCTCTCGCCTCTTCCCCCACGCTCCTCACCCCTTGAGTATCTCCCACTCCCATCTGTTGCTCTCCTCCTCCCAGCCTGTCCACAGCCAGTCCCTCTGTTTACCACCATATCCTTTTGTCTCCTATCACCATTGCTGGAACTCATCATCAGTAACTTCTTCCCTTTCTCTTGTGTTCTCTCCCACAATAACAAAATCCAAAAGCTTTCAAGAAATTTCCCTCATGCCCAGACTGGGAACAACAGCTGGTTTGGCTTGTCCTTTCCAGTTCTCTGTGTAAAGCTGAGCAAGCAACATCCAGCAAATACTCTATTTGCCAAAATTAACCAATTTCTCCTTTGTTACAGTTGAATTCTCTCAAGTGTATTTGCTGTTTGGAATTCACCAGACAGTTCTGAGCAATGGAGACAGAATAAAAGAGGGATTTTGCACTTGGTGTGAAATATTACAACAACTGAACCGTTGTGGAAGGGTTCTTTGTAGTCCATATACTGTAATATCCTAGAATAGCCCTACGGCCAAGGTTTCTGACACAAATGTTCAGATTTCCCACCTGGAACTCCTCCTTGATCTAAAATTTCCAGTTCACCAAACGTTTCCTTCCATTGCCCACTACCTATAACCCTTACGGAAAAGGAACACAAGAGAAACAAATCCTACTTTTATTAGGTTAACAGCTGGAAAAAAATTTTGGATGTATTCACACAGCTCTTTAACCCAAATAAGTTTCTACTCTATGTCACCCTTGGTCTCCCATATCCCAGTCACATTCAGTTTCAGTCCCTGGCACTTTAAGTGACAGGATTCCTTTAAGCCACACTAAAAGGCAACTATTCCAGCATCACTAAACAGAAGATGACTCAGAAGATGACAATGCATTGGTCAGATTCATCCTTTTAAGATCCCTGTTTCCACCCTTCTAATTTTCAATAACTTTTGTAGCTAGAGGGGAAAAAAAAAGACTGGAGGAGACATGATGGCAATCTTGAAGTACATAGCAGGCAGAGTCTTTGGAGAGCAGGAGAAATTGTACCCTTAAACTACATTAAGGGACGTTTAGAAAGCTTGGAGAACTTTTTAGCTGTGTGCGTAGTAAAGTCTTCAAATAATTTGATTAGAGAGGTTGTGGTAGCACCATAATTATTCTTAAAGATCAAGTTAGGTAAGCATTTGGAAGGAGTCACATGGGTACCTTTGGACTGGATTAGATAAATTTTCAGCATTCCTTCCTGCTGTATTTTCTCTGAGTCTGCAAATATATTGATGACACTCTGCTAATGTGACAGAGACCGCCCATAACACAGAGTTCCTTCAAGAAATAAACACCTAGCTGAAAATCAGCAGTGAAGCCACACCAGTATGTGAACAACAACAGCATGCAGCATCAGCTAAGTCCTGTCTCCGCTTCCCAGCATGGCTATGGCAAAATGAAGCAGAGAGGAGAAGAGCCACTGTACATGTACCACAACACTGCTGAGAATCTGAAGGACCGTGGCCTTTTCTCTTCATTAAAGGCCACCAAGATGCATTATTTGGAGACTGAAGATGGCCTGCTGCAGATATCACTGAGTTCTGTCATTCTTTCATAAGTTTAGGTAACTTAATGATAAATTAATTTCTGAGCCCACAAGCTCCAATGGATTTTCCCAGTAGTTCTCTCCAGGGTAGATGAGACAGACAATGTTTAGAACACACTTATCCTTTCATTCCTGGGCACACGCTGGCTCATGTTCAGCTGGCTGTCAGCCAACCCCCCAGGTCCTTTTGCTCTCTGACATCCATATGTAACCACTCATTCTCTGTAACCAGGAGGCACCATGAACAAGATGCATCCTTGGCCTATGGATCACCAAGAAGTTCCATCTCTTCCTTGGAGAGAGGAATAGAGCAACTCTGACTTACATATTGTCCCCTGGAGTCTGAAGGGCTGTCATTCCCTGTACTGCCAAGGAACACCAGTGGAAAGCTCAAAGTGACACTGGGTACAGCTGGCCACCTCACCATCCTCCAACTACAAAAGTTTAGGGGAAGACATCTGCCTGTTTCATGATCTTTCTTGCGATACACTGGGAATCCCCTGTTAGAGGTCAGGTGTCGAACTAGATGGAACACTCGCCTACGCTGCTGGGGTATTCCCGCATCCCTCGATTCTGCGGGCACAACAGCACAGCACTGTGTGTGTTCTTCACCACCTTCCCACACATAGTCCAAGGTCCTAATAGTTAACGCCAGGTTTGTCTGTATTGAGATAACACCCATGTGATCTGTGGCTCCCCAAGACAGTTTGAGACATTGAAAACATGGGAACTGGAAACACTCCTGTGTATACTCTTGGAAACGACAAGTTGGCAGCTCTGGGTCCTAGCTTAGGGAACACCTTGATGAACTGGTTCCCAGTTACAAGAAGATCAAGCTAGGCATTCAAGTTTAAATGATGGAGCCTTAAGAAGGCACAAACAGAATCCATGGAAAAACTCTGATAACCCGGAATTACCTAGGTCAGGTTACCCAAGACAGAAACAGTGAAGACTCTGAAACGTTCCCATGGATCTTCTCAGTTCTTGCCCCAAAGCTCAGCAGCGCTGGAGCCTAACCATACTCATGACTACACTCACTGCCAAGACACTTTCCAACATCATCTCAGCCTCTTCAGCCCCTGTCTGCCAGTCAGATTCTTAATCTTCCCGTTGCCAGAACCTAAATTATTTCTCCTGTTTAAATGGCTACATGACCGCTGTCCCGCTCCATCCAAAATCCTCTTCTCCAGGAGAGAGATCTGTCATTTTAAAGTGGCCAAAAGCCTCTCCGAACCGAGGGCTGCTTCTTGATCCCAGCAGAGATGCCTGCAGCTTTTCAAATGCCCTTTCTCTCTTTCTAGAGATGAGAAGCTCAGTTTGGGGAACAGACTGGGCTTTACACTTCTCAAAAACTGAAAGCCCCTGCCTTCCACAACCCTGCTGCTCTCTCTTGCCTTGTGTCCATCTACTCCCCTTCAGCACTCCTGTACCCCCCTCCCCACCTCCAGCCCGGGTGCCGATCCATGAAAGCCCCCAGCAGTATGTCACCGGAGTGATAATTACATCCCCCCGCTCTCATCATGCCGCCTGCTGCTGACCTCTCACCTCTCCTCTCTTTTAATCACCCCCTGGCATCAGTCACTCTGACGGGGCAGCAGCACCAGCCACGTGACCTGTCAGCCCAGGGACATGACTTATAGGGCCCGGCTGGTGGACAAAGGGAAGGGAGATAGGCAGCATAAATCTCCAGGGCGAATAAAAGAGAGTGATGGGGTGCTCTGCCGGGGCCTGCGTTAGCAGATTCTCGGCCTCTTGTTATTCAGCCCAGAGTTATGGTGATGAGGAAGTGGCCGAGAGTGACACGCGCCGGTCCCAATCAACCTTGCGAAACCTGCGGAGACCTAGGGGAGCCTTAATGCCGCGCATGGCTGGAGAGCCTCAACGACGTGGGCTAGAGCCAGGGCAGCAGCCAGAGCTGGCCCCAGCCACCAGAGACGTCTGACCAGCCAAAGCTTCATCTGTCAGAGCAAGACACTAAGTCACACAGAACAAGGACAGGCCGCCCCAGAGTTGTACCTCTCCATCTCCACTGAGCACGGCCGCAGCAGCACTGCACATTAGAGCAGTCACCACTGGCTCAGGATAGGCTTCTCTCCAGCCAGCATATTCCTCCAAGCCCCTCACCAACCCTCTGCTCCCCTGCCATGTATATCCTTTCCACCTGCTCCCTTGCACTCACCTGTTGCTTGGTACGATGAAGTCGTTGGTGCATCGGTCAGCTGCTACCATTCTAAAGCTACGGGACACCTGGGGGTTCCACCAAAAAGAAGTTCCCCATCACTCCTCTGAGTGCTTCTCTTGTGACTGCAGAGACCTTACTCCTGTACCCATCTTTATCTGGGAACACCATGTCTCAAGTGCTCAGGAACGTGAAAGCACTGGGGACAGAGTGGGAAGGCACTATGCACCAGTGCCTTGTTCCCATCCTGTTCAGTGCTGGCAGTAGCTCCTCTAGACTTTGGGTATTATTCAGATGTTGAGAACACCAGCCAAGCCAAGCCAAGCCAGCTCTGACCATTCACACTGTGCATAAGCAGCACCTTGGACCATCTCCTCTTACACTTCCCTGAGGCCTCCGAGCTCACAACACTGGCAGCGCTGCCACAGAAATCCTCTTGTTTTTAAGAAATGCCAGGTGCTAAAATGAGAAGTGGGCCCAGGCAGTGATGGGTAAAGACCTATTTGTGCCATTCCCTGGGCCAAGGCCTGATCTTGTGCACCAAGATGTCCCTGCTCACATCCTGGGTGAGAAGCCCCAGACAGGGCAGTGCAAACCTTACAGCTCAGTGCTGCTGTTGGGGCTAAACGAGGGGGAGAACAGAGGTGCCAAGACCTGCTCTTGGGCCAAGCAGAGGGCTCAGCGTAGCCACAACACCATCCTACACATATCATGTGCCCTCCTCCCCCAGCAAGTGCCTGCAGCCTCAAGGCAGGGAGAGCCACCTCCTGCACAGCAGAAGAGACTTCATCTAGCCTAGGACCCAGAGGCAAAACTGCTCAGCCCCAGAGATGAGACCGAATAAGGCCCCACACTTCCCTCTCCATCCTTTCCAAAGGCCTCCTCTCTACTGGCAGCTTCCCCCTGGACAGAGGGGGAAGCCCCGCAGCCCCCAGCCCCCTTGCCAGCTGGGCCCCAGCTTCTGAGACAGGAGCACACGGCTCCCTCCCCTCCTCCCCCCATCTGCCTTTTAACGATGATGGAAGCTGCTGTCAGCAGGCAGCGACAGTAATAAACACTCTTCTTAATAACACAGGGTGTCCCTCTTATTAAAATGAATAGACTCCGGTGGTGAAACCCGGCTCCCTGCCTTGCAGCCTGGTGCGGACAGCAACCCTCAAGCAGAGCAGTTTATCTGCTGTAATTACTACAGTGGCTTCGGCTCCAGAACATTCCTGGCTACAGCAGTGGGCTGGACCCCCAGGTAGAGAGGGGCACAGCTACACAGACAGCCCGAGGTACGGACCAACACACAAGCACAGGGAGAAGGGCAGGCAGATAATTGCCTGGGTGCCTGCGAACGTGTGCAGCCACCTCGGAGATGCACAGACACAGCACGGGAGGCTTTAAACGTATCCACAGCCGAGCTTTTAGGCATCCAATACCCTGCTGAAACCAGCAGCAGCAGCTGATATCACTCATCCTACTTGTCTCCTGTGTAACAGGTACAGGAACACACGTGAGTGTGAACCACCCTGCCCTGGAAACAAGAAGATGAAGGCAAGTGCTTGGTCTGAGGGTGAAAAATCCCCTCCCGTCTCCACCAGCTCACAAAGTATCTGCTCAACTTCTCTCGTTCCCTGGTCGACGAGAGGTCACAGGGTAAGTGGTTCAGGTTTTATCTGCCAGTGCAACCTGTTGAAAAGAGCTGATGGGGCAGCCCTCCGGGCCACACTTTCTGAGTTTTGGATCTGTTGGTGTATTGGTTTCTCCCCCCCAGGGAAGCTGTCCATTTCCCAAGCACCTAATCAGAGGATCTCTGTATTCCAGGCACCGTCTTTCACCCTGCATATGCTGTAGCCAAACACCAAGTTTGGGATTCAAGGGACAGGGAAGGAAACCACCTTCAAAAACAATCAGGAGAGGAGAAAATAAAGGAGAGCTTTGCACAAGCAGCTGAGCAGAGGTTCTGGGCAGAGCCAGAAGTTGTTGCTGCATACCGTTCTCTGCTACTACTCATGATTTTACACTGGGGGTGTGCAAGCTCAACACAGCAGCAGGACTGAGATAGAAGCTGCATGAAGTCCACTTGCCCGCTCACAAAGCTGCTTCTGGGGGCGTTCAGTGCCTGCAAGGCAAGGCCAGCCCAGTTTCTGGAGTTGGGTAATTCCTGCCCTGGACAAAACCACCCTGTGGGCTCATTGCTGAGGCTAGAAGCACAGCTGCTGCCTACCACTATGTATGGAAAACACACCACACTCTAGAAGCAGACTTTCCTTGCCCTCAAGAAAGCAGCTGAGGCTTCATCCACCCAGGGCCTCACATGCAAGTGAGGTGCTAGTGTCTGGAGTCACCAGGCAGCTCACAGAAAATGCAAGAGGGAAAGAAGCCGCAGCATCCTGAGCTAAGTGTTTCTTATAAATATGGGTATCCTAACTCCTGAGTAGGTCCTGTGCCCTAGTTAACCTGCAGAGGAAGATTTTGCTTGAGGATGTGGTTCACCATTGCTACAGTGAAAATGTAGCGAACAAGGGAGACGTAGGAAAGCGGACAACCAATCCACCACAAATTCTAGACCAGCAACACCATTCCCCTCCTGCGCTGGTGTCAGTTCCAAAGCAGCATCAAGGTTTTGCAGCTGACACTCTTTGCTGGGATGCTGGAGGAGTTTGCTCCACCCTTCCAGCACACAGGAGTGACAGAGGCACAGGCACAGAGCGGGAAGCTGAAGTCCATGGCTGATAAACTGGCCAGAGGACAACAAGTCGGGAGAGGAGCAGCTCTTAACCAATTCCTAGAAAAGCTCAGAGCATAGTTTTGGCCGACCTCTTTCTGAGCAGGTGCCTGGGTGGGCTGACCGAGGGCAAAGGCTACCAAAGCCACCCAGCTGCAGAGCCCTGCGGTGCTGGGAGGAGGTGATGAACTGAGCAGCAGAAGGCAGATCCTTCCCAAATGGAGACCCTCTCGAGCAGTTGGCACCCAGAGAAACTGAGCCAGGAGAATTCAGCCCTGTGACTTCGCTGGGCCTGCCTGCTCTGCGTGGCTGTGACATGTCAAGAAGCAGATGAAGAAATTATTCCCAGCGAGTGTATTTTTCTCCCCTTGCCCTGCAGACAAGCACATACAGATAAAGAGAGACCTCTAGTGATGCTGCAGGGACTCTGCCTGTCCTCCTCCTCCTCCGAGCATCCCTCACAGACAGAAACAAATGTCTGGTTGCTCTTGGCAAGTGCAGTGATCACCTTCCCCCTGAGTGGGAGAAAAAACAAAGGCCTGTCACAGGAATATCTGCTTATCCATGGAGCAGGTGGAGAGGTGGCACTCAGAACGTGGGAATGATTGTCCCAGGCTTGGGGAGGAAGGTGTCAGAAAAACGAATGAAGGCAAGTGAAATGAGCTCAGGTCTTGCCCACATCCACCCTGCCTTTCCACTTGCAGCTTCCCAAGCTCCAGGATGGTCCCGGGACCAGGCACATGATTCATCCCGGAAGAGGAGGGTGGGTGGTTGCCGGTGCTGGGAGATGCTGGACAGTCTGGCTGCAGTTTGGAACACGGACCTGAAATTTGCATTCCGGTAGAGAGGACGTTCAGCGGGTGCCAGCTCAGCAGGGCGAGAGGCAGGAGCAAGAAACAGCGGGTCCCTGGCTGAGCCCAGCCATGGCCGGAGACACCGTATTCCCCTGGCACAACCCTGCCAACTGCAGCACACCACCCTCAGCTGCAGGTTGGAGGCGTGGATTGGGCCATTGCCGAGTTCAGCCTCAAAGCCCCAGCACCAGGGTGCGGACAGAGCGGATTATGGGCTGTGCACCAGGGCACGCTCAGGCCGAGAATCTCGTGCCCAGCAACCAACATCATTCACCTTCCCAACCCTCTGCACCAAGAAGGGTCAGACAGAGCCGAGAAAAGAGCTTAAGTCTGTTCAGACACACAACTACTCTGTTAAACTTTCCAGTTATGAAGGGTTTGAGGGGAAACCTGAGGAGAAGAGGCAAATGCTAGGGAGTGGCTGAGCTACAGCAGCGGCACAGCAATCGTGCTGTGCAATGTCAAAAAGCAGACAAATACACCTGTCCTTGTTGATCTCAAACTCAGGGCAAGAAAAGAAGGCAAGGGCTTCTGCCAACCAGAAGAGAAGACCTCCCTTGCCTGCTCCTGCCACCTTCTCTGCAGCTCTGAGCTGGGATTACTCAATTAGCAGCTTCTGCAGTACCTTCCTTCCACCCAGCGGTCTCTCCCGTTGCCCAGCCAGAGCATAAATCAAAAAAGGAGCAGCTCTTTCCCTGGGCTTTCTTTTTCTTGTGCTAGTCCAAGCTTTGGTGACCTCCTGTTGGGAGAGGGGGCAGTCATATTTTGCTGGAATGTTTTATTTTCTGTGCTGCATGAAGAGTAATTGTGGAGGGGAGGGAGAGCGTGAGCATAAGAAAGCACGTGTGCTGCCAGCCAGCCCGATGTCCTTGTCCCACAAGGTTATGGATCCATTTTAGCTCAAATAATAATAATAATAAAAAGCCTCACAGAAACAAGGGATTCATAAAACAAAACATGAGCTGGGCATTTGGCAGCAGCTGCCCATGAAGTGGAAAGCACATACTCAAGTCTGGAGGTAGACAAACTCTCTGTGTCCTGCCAGTAGCTTGGAGATCTCAGGGAGCTGCCAGGGCTGGTGAGAGCGTCTGCAGGCACGTGGGCAGACCCGTACACAGAGGCAGCTGGCACAAGCCCCTCTCTCTTTCCCTGCACCCTTCACTGGTATTATTTCAGATACTCAGTGCAGCCAAACTCAGCACTCAGGCTGAGGGGCATATCTGACCCAAATGAGAGCAAGTGAGAGACCATGTCTTATGAGGGGAGGCTAAGGGAGCTGGGAATGTTCAAACTGAAGGAGGAGTCTGAGAGGAGACCTTGCTCTCTGCAGCTACCTGAAAGGAGGTTATAGTGAGGCCAGTGTTGGCCTCTTCTCCCTAGGAACTAATGCCAGGACAAGAGGAAATGGCCACAAGCTGTGCCAGGAGAAGTTCAGATTGGACATTAGGAAGAATTTCTTTACCATGAAAGCCATTAAGCATTGGAATAGGCTGCCTAGGGAAGTGGTGGAATCCCCATCCCTGCAAGTGTTCAAAAAACAGGTGGATGTGGCACTTTGGGACACGGTCTGGTGGTCATGGAGGTGTTGGGTGGAAGGTTGGACTTGATCTCCGAGAGCTTTTCCAACCTTAGCAATTCTATGATTCTAATCGGCAGGTGAGAACACCCTGCATGGTCACCTCACCTCTGCTCCGCTGTGTCCCAGTGCACTCCTCAGCACAGCAAAAATGCAGATTTTAGCAGCTACTCAGGACACTTGTACTGAGAGTTTCTCCTCCCTGTTTAGAGGACAAACATCACGAAGCCCAGAACAGTAAAAACAGCTAATGCCTGAGATGGAAGAGCCTCCACTGCAAGAATTCAGGAAACTTTGGGGATTTGCAAGTGTTCTGATCAAATCCCAGCAGGCACGTGAATATTTTCAAGTGATAAATAAGGCCCTAAGGACCAAATTCAAGACTCTCCAAAAAAAAACAGAACACAAAACACACCACACAACAAACAATGATGGGACACTTCATTTTGCTTCATATATAGTGATTCCTAATAACAATTACTGTTTGTTTCTTGTAAGAGACAGGCATAATGTTTTCCTGATTGCAGAGGACATCTTGCTTGCTCATTTCTAGTGCATCAGGACATATTTGGATCAAAGGCAAAAGGAGCTGGGATGAGCTAAGACTACCTGGTATTTTGGAGGAGTCAGTTGTTTAATAAATTATGGGTTAGCCAAAAAAAAAAAGTACTGAATAGGTTAGAAATTCAGCTAGTGTGGTTGAAAGATAAAATCTCTTTCTTCCTGGTAGGTATTCCTTCCTTAAAAAGCCCTACAGTTAACTAGGGAGGCTGGAGGCAGGATCTGAGCAGTTAGGGGAGGGGGGGGTTTCTCACTTTACTGCTCAGAGTACAAAGAATTAAGACTACTGATCAGGCGCCACCTCGGCCTAAATTGTGAGTGGCTTTTGCTCATCAACTTTCCAAGATCAGCATCTCCAAGCTAGAGGTTACAAACAACAAGTAAAAAGGAACAGAAACTGAGAATAAACGAGAAATTATTTTTTTAAAAACCACAACGAAATAAATCAGCCGCTTTTAGCCTACTAGAAAGAAAAGAAGACATCATTACCCAGACTTCCAAAAAATAATAATTCATTACCTCGAAGAGGCTGCTGCTGAAGCTAAGCTAAAACAGGGTAGAGGTGATAAAGTTTTGGCACAGGGTTAGGAGAGAAAGAAGTAGATTGCTCATCTCAGCAGAGCTGAGCAACAGCTTTGGGATACCAGGATGTGACCTCTCAGAAATGCTGTTTGGTGCCTTTGTCAGTCATTAGGGGTGAGAAGCAGGAGAGGCAAGATTCATGGGTAACACCTACCTGTGTGAGCCAAGCCAGGCCTGGAAGCAAGCGGGGAGCTCGGAGAGCTGGGTGGCAGCAGGTACACAGGAGGTGGTAGGTACGAGACAGCTCAGTCACTCACTCATCTTCACCAGGCCAACTGCTGCCAGCAATTTGTATCATGGAGCCATCCCAGGCAGCACCCTCAGCTGAGTAGGGCAGGCAACAGGGAGTGCTGGAAACAGGGTCCATCTGCAGCCCAGCACAAGGCAAAGTGAGGAGCCAGGGCCAGGGCTCGGGCTCATCCAGGGAGTCCCATCAGGAGACAGGGCTGGAAACACCACTGCAGCACAGCTCCAAGGTCCCATCAGGAGATGAAGCCAGAGACGGGGCTGGAGGCAGCTCAGGAGAGAAAAGGGTGGCCCAGGCTGAGCTCAAATGGAGCCCCTGGGGAGAAGGTGGGGGGCCCAGGTGAGACCATTGAGGACAATCAAGGCTTATTGGTGCCATCAGGACTCTGAGAGATTTGCTTAATTACAGACCCCCTTCCCCTGGGGCAGGATCATCCGCACAGGGAGTTCCCACGCGATTGCTTGTCTGTGCTTGCTGGCCCTTCCTGACAGCTTCCCTCATACACTCCTGTAACATCTGGCTGCCCCCACCGTGATAGGGAACATGTGTTTGTATCCCTCAGGAAAGGGTTTAACACCATCCAAGCAACAGCATTGGGGAGGAGGGAAAAGCAATCAAATAAATAAAATAAAACCCACCAATTCCCTCAGACTGCATTAAAAATGTATTTCCACTTCTCCTGAAGAATAATAAAAAAAAAAATAAATATAATGGGAATACCTCTTCCTGTAGTGCCTAACCGGCCCGTAGGAGTTGTCACTGGTGTGTGGAGGATGTAAACCCCAAAGAGACTTAGACACTCGGATGGTTTAGGGGAACACCCACAGCTACAGCAGGCAGGATTTTAAAGATAACATATAATTCGTGAACCTTCCTGGTCAAGGGCGTGTGGCGACCGCTGAACAGCCTTGAAGGAGGAAAGCAATACCCTCGGGGTGGCTTAGATCCTAATTGCCCAAGAAATGCCTTTTTTTTTTTTTTCTTCATGTCTTTAATTGTGGCTGCTCTAAGCTACGGGGAGACAAGGCAGCTCTCTCTGCCTGGGCAATTCATGTGCCAAGGGAGTGCTTCCTCCCCACCCGGTGCTCCAAAAGATGCTGCAGGACCAGACAATCAAGTGTATTTTCTGTCCTGAGGAGCGAGCTGTGCAGACAGGAGCGAGCCCGAAAGCAGGCAGCGCTCAGAGGGAGCGCGAAGGCAGCGCACGGGGTCCTAAATATAATGTTTTGCTGTTACTTTGAACTTGCAGAGCCACATCGTTGCAGGAGCAAAACCGTAGAGATTGCTTGATTGTTTTCAGGCTGATGAAATGAGCTGAATAGAAGGGAGAAGGAGGGAGGGAGAGTTGGTAGCGTGAGGGTGCCCTGCGCTCAGGGCTGCACAAAGCCCAGTCCCCAGCCCGCTGAGCCGGGCCGTGCCCTGGAAGCTCAGTCCGTCCGGGTGAATCGGGGGGGGTCTGTCCCCGCAGCTGCAACAGGCTCCCCTAGAACCCCCACGGGGCTCCGGCCTCCCTGGCTCACTTCAGGTGGCTGCGGGAAACCTCCGGTTCCCTGCTGCTGCTTCTCAGCCGGCGAACCCCGCAGAGTCCCACGCTTCTCCCGGTGCCTTCCCTGGTCCGTGGTCCACCCTGCTTCCCACCCCGGCAGCAAGAGCCCGCGCTCGCCCCGTCCATCCGCCCCCCGGGCTCCAAGGGAAGCAGCACAGCGATTCGGGTGCCCATAGGCACGTTGGTCACTTACTCCCCTACTGCGTTTAGTGATTGATTTATTTATTTGATGTAGAAGCTTTTGTGTACTCCCCCCCACACACACTCCCTGGTTTCCTTTCGCCATCTGCCCGTTCGTTTGGAAATCTGTTCCAGCTGACCTCGAGCTGACCAGCGCTTCCCTCTTCCCTCCGTCCTGCCACGGGCTCCTCCAGACGTCCCCAGCTCAGCTCAGGGGCTTTTAGCTGACTATGCAAATGTCGCCCAGCCAGCTGGTGTCTGCCTCCCAGAAACACATGTTCAAAAGCCCCCCGGATGGCCAGGGGGGAGGAAGGGGCAAGTCTCCATGCCCCGGCCCGGGGGCTGTGCAGAGAAAGTTACTTAGCTAAGAATTATTCAATAAACAGATGGGAGGAGGGAAGGCAGGCCGGGGAGCAGAGGCAGTAAGAGCAGGGTGCATCTGTGTGAGCGGGCGGCAGGGTGGGCGGATGGGGGTCCCAGGTGAGTGAATTAAATCACTGCGTGAGGATGGCGGGCGGTTGAAGGGGTGCGTAAGAGAGATGTACAGATCAGGGGAGGATGGCGATGGTAGTTTTATGGCCTTCTCCTCCTGATGACACCTCCTGCTCCAGAAGAGACTCTAACACATAGGAGACACAGCTGCCAGGGGGCCAAAGAGCGGGGCCACAGAAACAGCCCCCCAAGAGAGTTACTAAAGCCAGGAGAGCTCGTTTAAAATCTTCTTCAAGATCTGTCTCATCTTTCCATCGCCTAACATGTGACCATGCGCCTAAGATCTCTAGATCTGCATGGGAAAAGAGGGTGGAGATGCTGAAACCAGAGCTGAGGATTTGGGGAGGTATCTCAGTCTGAACCAAGGAGAGAAGAGAGCAGAGGAGCATCCCCACAGCACCCCTCCGGGGCTGATAACTACTATAGGACACACATGCCCAGCCAGAAAGTCATTCACATGCAGCAGCCCACCTCACCTGGGTGTCTCTGCAGGACCCAGGCTGGGACAGAGACATGTCCTGAAGTGCTGGCAAGGAACAGGATCGAGGTGATGGTGCTTGCTAGGTGTTTGCCATGCATAAAGTGAAAGGCTTGGAAAGAAAAGGACAGAGCATCCACAGTGCCCCTTATGGACCTCCCCGGCAGCTCTGCTGCTGCAGCCAAAGATGTAGTTTCTGAGGCAGAAAGGAAAGGTTGGGTGCCTGTGTGTAATCAGACAGGGCTTGGACACTCTCTCCACAAAGCTGAGAAAGTCCTTTACCTCTTTCAGATGCACTCCCTCATCTGACTTCAGGTGTCGGGGTATTTACTTCTGGTTATTTCCTGATAACATTTGAGGAGGAGAACGCCAAGTCACATGTCATTGCCTTCTCTAGGCTAAAGAAAAATCAGTGTATCAGCTCTTAAAATATTCTTCCTTGTAATAGCAATTAAAACTGTAAGAAGCCAAGGTAGTGCTCTCCAACCTAATTTTTTTCCTGTCACAACTGCAGCTCTGGCCCTCTGATAAGGACCCCTTGGGCTCCCTGGGAGAAGGCAGGATGGCAGCTCCAGATGTAGCTGACAGATGATGCTCTTCCTGGCCATAGGCAAGAGCTGTGAAATGGTGAAGCTGCCAGGAGCAGCTTAAGGAAGAAATGCAAAGTGTGTGTGCAAGGGAAACCGTGAAGTTACAGCATCCATGCAGAGCGCAGGGGAGCTGCTGGACTTTGGAAATGTCTCCTTTGTATCCTGACCACAGGTGACAATGAAGCCTGTCCCTGAGTCAATCCTAACGATCAAGAAAAAGTGCATTGCATGAAAGAAACCCCAGCAGTACCATGGGCTCCTTCCCACTGAGACTAACAAGGATCCGAGGATGGTCACCAGGGCTGAGTTTGTTCCCCAAAATGTACTTGAACTCTGAGATAACGAGATTCAGTGCTCAAGGATGGAATGGACTGGTCGTGCTCTCAGCTGTGTCCATCTCACCTACATTGAGTGTGGCTCCCACGACATCACTGGGTTTTGGAAAGACCCAAGTGGAACAGATGTATGGGTACTGCCATTCCTTAGACATAATATTAACGCGTGCCTTCAGCATAAGAAATAAAGGTGGTAGTGTTGGGTTTGTACCACAGGTTATTTTTGCACCGTGACAAGGCTCAACAGAGGCACAGCTTGGGGAAATCATGGGGCAGAAGACTGTAGGAGCATAGAATCAGATCTTCTTGTTTCACGTGTGCTAGATGCTGGGTCACAGGTCTTGGTCATCCCAGAAATTATGGAGGAGGTATCTGACACGCTTAGCTCCTTCAGAACCCTCATAGTCAGACCAGAGATGGCCTCCTTGTTCTGCGGTGGAAGATGTTCCAGACGTTTCAGCACGAGCCCTGACCTGAGGCTTGTGTTGTTCTTGAATACACTTGTGTCGGCATAACCACAGCAGCCCATCGAAGGACACCGAAGGGAGCCCATTTCAAAGAGAAACTCCAAAACTGGAAATCGGTGGAGTGCCCTCTGATGATCCATGCTTGGCCAGACCCACTGAGCAAGAGCCAGCACCCGGACCTGTAAATCCTCAACCTAACCATTAAAACCAGTCCTTGAGCATCCAATTTAACACAGACCCTTGTAGGTGCCACCATGCCAGGCTGGCCGGGCCTCTCCAGCAGCTCTGGGCAGCCGTGGAAGGCAGCCGGGAGCCCTCCTGCCCCCCATCCCCACCAAGCGGGACACGGGGTCCCCGCCGGGGTCCCCAGTCTCAGTGGGGAGGCTGCCGGGCAGAGCCTGCGAGGAGGGGGAGCGGGCTGCCTCTCGTGCCTCCTCTCCCTTTGAATGTACCTCCCGGTACGATTATTAAACGCAAATTACAAAAGATGTGACCCAAACGATCTTTATTTCTTCTTTCACCGAGCGGTGCCTGCAGGGTCCTGATTCTGAATTCCGTTTCAATTACCGATGCCATTTCAACACAAAGCGGCCGCTCGCTGCAATTACCGGCACTGACGGCAGCGCGGAGGCGGCTCCGGTGGCAGAACACAAAAGCCTGGCATCTTCTGCCTGTTTAGGAACTTTCATTTGCCATGATTAAAGGCAGAAGACGCGGGAGCCGTCGTCTGCAGAAGCGAGTCCTGCGCCGCAGCTCCCTCGCCGCTCGGCCCCTGAGAAACCAGCCCTCAGCGCTCACCTCCACGAATCACTCAGAAGGACTTTAACTGATGTTCCAGCTGATATTATGCAGACGGACCGACAGAGTTAACCCCGTGGTGGCTCAGCTCAGCAAGGAAACTCTCTGCTTTTGCTGCTGGTGAAGCCCAGGAGCCCGAGCTGCGGAGCAGAGACGGCGGGATGGGCTGGGGCACAAGGGGATGCAAAGAGGAGTGTTTTCCTGTTACACTGGCAAACTGAAGCAATAGTTAGTTAACAATGTACGAAATACGCTCCCTTCACACGCAGCTGAAATGCAGCCTCCTGTAAGGAGGAGGGAAGGAAATGCTGCACATATTACCGGCACACATTAGCCCGAGGAGAGGTGATCCGGAATCCCAGAGCCAAATGAAATTGGTAGCAGGAGACACACACATCTGCTGGAGTTGGCAATTGCCTGAGACAAGAGAGGTTGACACCTGAAATCCACGGAGCAGGGACCCAGCTTTGCATCTTGTTGCAAAACCACCAGCTCCACCCACGCAGCACCCTCTGGTACTCAAGCGAAATTCGCAGCGACTGCCAGAACGTTTTGACAGCTAAAGTCAAACACAATGGAGCTCAAAGAGTCCATTGCCGTGGAGCGACTGCACGTCGCTGCCTGCGGCTGAGTCCGAGAGCCCCTGCTCTGCCCCATGCTGGGGGACTGCTGGCATCTTGACCCCGCCAACAGCCACCCCCGTGCCCCCGGGGCCACCCAGGCCCACAGCCAGGGAGGCAGATCCACACACCCCCTCTTTTGCCCCCTCATCCAGGTTAGTTTTTGCTGCTGCATCTTCAGTGTGCGTGGCTGCGTCTCTTTGTCCTTCAGCCTCCTCCACAAGCTCAGCTTATTCTCATTTTCCAGACCCTCTCCTTCCTTTCTGATCAGCCTCCCCTAATGACACTGGCTTTGTCCCCGCTCGCTCCTTTTTCCCCCACCAGCTGTAGTGTACCGACCATTTTCTTCATGCTCTTAAGTGCCACTGCTCTCAACGGAGTTTCCACAGACCCAGGAAGAAGCTGGTGAGAGGTGGCGTTCACGTTTAGTTTTGTTACCCAGTTTGCTCTTTCCCCCCTTGCCCATTTCTTGACACGTGGTTTATTTTTCTTGGGTGGTGGTTTAGTTCTTTCACTTGCACGTTGGTTTGAACACAAGTGCACAGCGATGCTGTATCTCAGGGAATGCCACGCTGGGGCTCAGCAGCAAGAGCTGGCTGGCTTGGTGCAGGCAAAGGGAATACCAACTACGGAGGCTCCTGCTTTCAGAGGTGACGCAGTGCCTGGCCAGAGCCTCCAGCCCAGCTCCGTCCCCTGGGAACAGAAGGACCCTCAGGAAGACCCTGTCATTCTTTTAAAACCCTCCCAGAGCTTGCATGGATGGAAGGAGTCTTGAAACTCTGGGGCACAAAATAAAAATCCAATGGGTAGTTTGTAGGTCAGGAAGGCGCTATGCACCCCTTGATGTTCAACCCCCTTCTCTGAGTCCCTGGGGTCCCTCGGGCTGCATGGCCCCACTGGGGAGTGGAAAAGGTGCACTCAATCTCAGAACTCCATAGGAAAATGGGGTCTGGAAATGTGCCCAGCTGGAAACGTCTCTGCCTGAGCAGTGGCCGGTGCCCAAGAGGTGGCCGGTGCCCAAACTCCCGCTGGTTTTCCCCACCCCGCCCCATTTCAGAGGGGCCTGGCCCAGCCACCGTCCCCAGGAGCGGGCGGAGGGTGAGGAGGGGGGCAATTTACAGCCGTGGTTAGGGAGCGGAGTGCGAGCCGTTTGTCAGGCTGAGCCCTGGCACCTTGTTCTACCCGTGTTGTGCGTGTTTTATTGGTGTCGAGCCGGGGGAGGCCGGAGCAGAGGGGAGTCTGGGAGGAAAGGCACTCAAGTGAAAAATGAACCGAGCCAAATAGGATTGAGAAAGAGAGAGAGAGAGAGACATGCAGGGGAAGGGGGTGAAGGGGCCAGATTATAAAACACAAGACAAATGTCCCCACTGGCAGCAGGGTTAGGGAAAGAGGGAGGGAAGAAATGGGGGGGGGGGGGGGAGGGNGGGGGGGGGGGGGGGGGCAGGGGAGGAAAAAGAAAGAGAGAATAAAGCCCCTGCCTTGTGGCCAGTGCTATCCTAGTGGGATCCGGGATGCACATGTAGTCAAAAAAATCATTCTCAGTTTAACAAAGCAAGAAGAAGGGGGTGGGAGTGGAGGAAAGCTACAGATCCGAATGGAAAGTGCCCCAGGGTGTCCAATCTGCTGGGTTTTAAAAAAAAAAAAATTAAAAAAATTTTTAAAAATTAAAAATTTTAGCCTCATCCTCCTTCTTCCCCCACCGGGGAGCCGGCTCCTTCCTCGTCTCCTCAGCCGCCACCACCAAAAGGAGCAGGACCAGGGAGAGAGCAGAAGGTCTGTTTAGAATTTCACATCCCTTCCATCCTGCTCCCTCAGTGCTAAACTTTCAAGACAAAAATCATAAAACGAGGTGCTTTGTTGGCGAGGCAGATTCAGAGATCTTCCTGTTAGGAACAAGAAAGGGAAGAGAAAGACAGAGAGATAACTGGATGGAGGGCTGGCTTTGTGCTTGCAACAAGCCACTAAAGGTGCATTTTTAATTAAATTTATACAAAATGTGTCAGTTTTATCTCTATGTTTCAAACCTGACTCTTTTCTATCAAAGTAAAGTATTGATCTTCACTGCCCCGAAGCTACCTGACTGAATTAAACAGAATAAATAGAAGAAGGACTGAAAGGGCTCAGAAACAACTGCAGAGAGGCGAATGTTTAATGGCTCCACAGTCATTTGCTGCAATTAAAAAACAAAAACGTTTAGAGGGGCTGTTAACACCTTGAAGTCTGAAAATCCTCACTTCAAAAAAGCCCCAAAACAGCTTCCAGGCAAAACATTTTAATTGCCATAAATACTTCCAACCTCAGCCATCACTGGTGCGTGTGGGTGTTGTACAGACAGACAAACAGGTCCCTGGGCCCGGCAGGACAGAACCCGCTCAGCTGGTGAGATAGCGGTGGGCTCCACACAGCACAAAGACACCTCCAGACAAGTAAACTGTGCATCCAGTACAACCCCGATATGCACCCACCGTACGTGAGCAAAACAACCCCACATTTACCTGGGAAGTCGAGGAGCGATGTTTTAGACCCACACACGTATTCCAGGACTGTTTGCCTAGCGTGACGTTTCCTACACGGAACATTATTCTCCAAACTGGTTGTGCTCAAATGGCACGTCCTGCTAGTCAGAGGCACCTTGCAAAGCTCTCCCCGTGCCTAGTTTATGTCACAAGAAACTGTCATAGGCTTTGCATTGCAAGAAGTCCTGCTCAATCGAGAACTGTGTCGGGGCTGGGGTACCCTGTGACAAGAGCCTACGGCCACTGGGACAGGCAGGGCCTACCATTTCATTAAAGGCTCTTGACGGTCATGTGACAAGAGAAAAAGGAGAAGGAAGGAGGGGAAGGAAGGAGGGGAAGGAAGGAGGGGAAGGAAGGAGGGGAAGGAAGGAGGGGAAGGAAGGAGGGGAANACCGGATCAGCCAGAGAGAGGAGGAAGGAGGAGGAGGAAGGAGGAGGAGGAACGAGGAGGAGGAGAAAAAAAAAAAAGGAAGAAAAGACTTAAACACATTTTCTTGGTTCATCTTAAGGCAGAGTGGTATTCTGTGACTCACCAAAGCCTTTCTGAGTGGCCTGTGCATCCCTCAGCAGGCCGAGGAGCCCTGTTGGCTTCAGACTTCCAGAGCTTGCACTAGAAAACAGTTTGACACATTCACAGCCCCTCCCTTTCCTTGGGTGTTTCTGGGGTGAGGGGAGCAGGCTTAAGATAGGAATCTGGTTTTGCAGGAGATGACCACAGCTTCCTCGCTCAGCGGGGGTCCTACTAGGTAGGCAGGGTGCCATGCTGCTCCTGGGAAGGTGCTTTCTACAGAGACTACAAAGTTTTACTTCATATTTTTGAAAATACGGAAGGAGGTCTATAGTCTGAAACAAGGTTTTTGTTGAAAACCAAACCAAACAAATATACTGGCCCTGTGCGTTGTTTCAGTCAGTCGGTGAGGCAACGCGGCTGCAGCACTGGGTGGGGGCTTGGAGGGGCTGGGCTCCATTCCCAGCCTTGTCACAGGCTCACGGTGGCACCCTGGAGAATTTGCCCATGACTCCGGTCCCTGCCCACGAAACAAAGAGCATCCAATTCCCTTCACATAGGGAGTCTTGGGCACTGTGGGTTTGAAAACGGTGGGAGTAAGAGTACGTGTGTGAGGCACGGAGCAATACAGAGGGGCCATGCCAGGGATGGCTTGAAACGAGCCAGCTCAGATTGCTGAAGAAGAGGAGCCACCACACTCAGCTGCCAAAGGCACGTTGCTTCTCATCCTTCTGTTTAGATGGAGTTTTTTGTCTGGACTAACTCAGGGAGAGCTACAATGGCCTGAACTATTATCACTAGTTTCTTTAGCAGGTTGCTTCTCTCAGCCACACAGCCATCTGTACACACAAGCCTGCAGGCCACAGGGAGCCACAAGTTGAACTCCAGTTTGGCTTTGGAGCTTGAAGCGCCGAGAAGGCTGCCTGACTTGGACCCAATTCTTTGGCGATTTCCCAAGGCGCTTTTCTGGCTTTGCGGGTGGTTCTGCTGATCAGGGCAGTGATCAAAGCAAGATTTCAGCCTACCACGTGGACCTCAAGTCCATCTTTTTTGGCTGATTCCAAATGTCCCACAAGACCAAAACCAGCGTCCCTTGTCGTTTCAGGGCAGAAAACCATCCTGAGGATTCTCCTTACTTGGCTCTGAAGGGGGTTTGACTTTTTGCTGAAGGAGCAGGGTCAGATAACAAAAGCTCTGAGCAGTCACGCGCGCATCGGTTCAGGCGAGTGAACCCTGCATTTTCTCATCTTTCAAACATTTTGTTCAATATTCAGTAACGAGGAAAAGATTTTCTAGGAGCAGCAGGACATTTTGCGTGGAAGCAATGGCACCAATGTCTCCAGGCACAGCTCTCGCCTGCGATTGTAACAGAATCACACGTTTCCAAAGGCTCTGCCGAGCCAGGCGCAGGGGGGGGGCCATACCCTGGCACCTCCCTCACTGAGAGCTCAACCGCAGGTTAACGCTCATCCCAACCAGCTGAAGCACTCAAAAGCAACAGAGGCACGGGGACAGCAGCCAGCACGGCTCTGCGTGACAGGATTTCAGAGCTACACTCTCGCTTGAGCCTCAGGAAGTTCTGCCCTCTCCCCTTTGCTGGGCCGCAGCCTCTCAGGGGTGAGACGGCCCCACAAATCTGAGCCCGTTGCCATATTCTGCGGCAGAGGCCACATACGCGTTCAGTCAACGCTGCAACTTGTGCCTCCGAAACGAGCCACGGGGGGAACCACAGAAGATGCATTTTTAGCGCTAAGGTTGAGCACTCCTGCCGCTTACGGCCCGGCTCCTGCTGCCGCACTTCAGAGCGCTTGGCTTCGTTACGGACCCCTGATTAACACTTTCTAAGCACTTCAGCCCACACTCCAGTCACTCCACAGATTGCAATGAATGCAGATTTGAGTTTATGGGTTCGTAAAAGTATGAATTAGCACAACAATTTTCCCTCAGCCTATTTGCACAGCCCTTCCTCGAATGACCTGTCCCCTCGGACGACACAAATATTTCAGCTCAAGGGAAATGCCCTGCAAGGCGTTTTTAAGAGCATAGAACAAGATCTGTGGCCGCAGGAAGCGACGCCTGCGGCAGCACAAAGCAGGAGCATCGCTGTAAAGCCCAGCCCTTCCATCTCTTGGCGACATTGGAAAGTGCTGAGGAGCAAAGTCCTCCAGCCTCTGCAGGAATTTGCAGCGATCCCCTGGCAGTGCCACCCGTGCAGGCTCTGAGCTTGGCTTTGCTGTTGCCACCCATACCAAGCAGAGAGGGGTGAGCTGACCTCCCCTGCCCATCTTGCACTGGTGCCTCTCACCTGTGGAAGAGGTGGAATCTCACAGCCCCGCACCACAGAGCCCCCAAGGAAAGCACCTCACGGTGCCCCGGTGCCGTGCTGCTCTGCACACCTACTCTGTAATCTCTTCCTGTCTCTACTCCCACATCCCATCTCTTTGGGGCTGTGGAAAACGCTGTCACTCAGCAATCTGCCCCTTTTCCTGCTTTCTGCGTATCACTGGTGTGATCAGTCCTATCTCCATGTGGAGGAGGGGCTGGCTGACCAAATGTCTTTAATTAAAAGAAAAAGGATCAGGTTTATTCCAGATAAGCAGGCAGGATTAACATAGACAGAAAGAATAGACAAGGGGCAGCTGTCAGCACTCCAGCTGATCCAGCGTGATTATTAATAACGATAAGCAGAAGAGGGCTAATAAAAGGATAATGAAGTGGTCCTGAAAGTGACAGGAGATGGAGCCCGATAAGAGGGCCTGTGGCCTGGAGCTGCTCTGGCCCCAGTGAGGTCTGTGCAGAGCAGCCTGCTGGGGCAGGCTCAGGTAGCGTGGCACTAGCAGGAAAGGTTTCATCTCCCCAGAGACCATGGGGGAGAGTTTAAGAGTCTCAGGAGGTCTTGATGTCCCTGTCATGCAGAATTCACAGCTGAATCAATCAGGATGCTTCCCAGGCCGTAGCTGCAAGGAGCGCAGGCCACGCCTGCAGATAACGCACGGCCCTGTGAGGACCGGACACCCACCTGTACTGCTCGCTGGATACAGCTCCTGGCCACAGAGTGGGTCAGTTAAGGGGAAATAAGGTGTGGAAAGTTATTTCCCGGGAGCCACTAAACAAAGAATAAAATCCTACCTAAGAGCAAACACAACCTCTGCTCTCCCTGACAAGGATAGGATCAAATCATCTGCAGAGATGCAGTGGGAAAGAAGGATAGAGGTAGATCGAGGAGTCAGAGCCTCATGGCAAACCACAGAACCAGCCAGATGGCTGGAGAAGGGAGGACTTGGTCAGGGAATGCTGTGGGAGGAATTGAGGCTGTTTGGGACAAACTGGATTAGTTTACCTTCAAATTCATAGAATCACAGAATGGCTTGAGTTGGAAAGGACCTTAAAGCTCATCTTGTTCCAACCCCCCTGCCATGGGCAGGGACACCTCCCACTAGAGCAGGTTGCTCAGAGCCTCATCCAGTCTGGTCTTAAACGCTTCCAGGGATGAGGCTCCACAGCTTCTCTGGGCAACCCATTCCAGGGTCTCACCGCCCTCAGAGGAAAGAACTTCCTCCTAATGTCCAAGCTAAATCTCCCCTGCTCTAGTTTCAAACTATTGCCCCTTGGTCTATCCCCACAAGCCCTTATAAAAGGTCCCTTCCCAGCCTTCCTGCAGCCCCGTCAGGTCCTGGAGGCCCCAAGAAGGTCTTCCTGGAGCCTTCTCTTCTCCAGGCTGAACAGCCCCAACTCCCTCAGCCTGTCCTCTCAGGAGAGGTGCTCCAGCCCTCAGATCATCTTTGTGGCCTCCTCTGGCCCCTCTCTAACAGCTCCTTGTCCTTCTTGTGTTGGAAGCTCCAGAGCTGGACACAGTACTCACAAGAGCAGAGGGGCAGACTCACCTCCCTTGAACTAGTCTCTCTTCTCTCCAAGCATCCCTTTCTCCCTCCTTCCTGAGGAAGACTCTGATGACGGGCTGTGAGCTCCCAGGCAGGCCAGCAGGCGAGCGTGCGCTTGGCCGGAGCAGCCAGGCGTGCCCAGGTTGTCCCAGGCTCCACTGTGGGCAAGGGAGGAGCGAGGAAGCCGGGCTTGGGCTGCCTGGCGCTGCGCTCCCGGCCACCACGGGTCAGGGCGGCAGATGCTGGCAGCATATGCCATGAATTAATTCTGCTTTCCCTCAGACACTCTGGCAAGAGGACCAGTGGTGCCTTTCCAACTTATTAACATAGGAGCTCCCCCCCACCTCCCATCACTTTGTCACACTTAATAAAACAGGCAGCCAGAGTCCCTTTAAGAGGTTCCTGGCTGGCAGGCAGGGTTTTTAATGGGAAGTTGCTGGGTCTGGCCTTTTTTGTTTTTTTTCCCCAGCTTTTATTTTCTACATTTTTTTTTTTGCAGTGCTGTGTATGCCACCTCTGCCCTAATACCCTCCCCCAAGAACACCACACTGTACTCTAATAAAACATCTCCACTGAGAAAGGTGTCCCTGCCTATAGCAGGGGGGTTGGAACTAGATGATCTTTAAGGTCCCTCCCAACCCCTACCATTCTCTGGTGCTGCTTCCTCTGAGTCAATCTAGAGGAAGTATTCCAGGAGAGAGGTAAAACTAGCAGGGGACGGCTGGAGGTTGCTGGATGAAATGTAAAACGGATAGCCTCATAACTTCTTGTGAGGAAGATGGAAATCTTGACGTCCTAAGTAAACAAATCATATCAGCCTAAGCTTCTCTGCTGGCCATCACTTCATTACATTGTTAGATGGTCCACTCCAGAGAGGCTGCATTTCCATAGAGGAAAGATCCACCATTGTGGTTTGTCTGTAAAGGTGCTAGCGAGGTAGAAGTGATTGTTCATAAGTAAACATTTTATTGTGTTTAGAATTCTTACCTCTTTTGAAAACCGATTCCTATTACAAAATACCCAAAACTTTTCCCGAGACAGTTTCTCTCTGAAGCAAGGCCCTATTTATTTTCATACCCGAAATAAGTTCTCAAATACAAACAAGTGAATAGAAAAATCAAAGTGCTAATCTATTTATAGGATATGTGTGTATGAGATGCTCTAGGGCAGGCTGTGGTGGTCCTCTCTCTCAGACTGTCCCAGGTCCCACTCAGTCACTAGCTCAGAAGACACTTCTGTGAAGAGATGGTTCCAATCCCAGCTGACATCATCCTACCAAGACAAAAAATAGACACACGTGGTGAAATGTTACTGGTGACTAAATGGCAGCTGTCCCGGCCAGGGAAGTCCCAGATTCAGTTGGCTAGAGCAGGAATCCCAGCCAGAATGAAATGGGAATCCCTGCCACAACATTTAAAGCTGTTGACAGAATTACTAATGTTCCAAAATTTTGTAGAGGACAGATTTTTTTTCATACTTGGCCATCTTAGATACCCCCAGGCAGGGCATGAAGAGGAGCTATAAAAACAATCTTCCACCCTTCTGCACTTGTGCTGAAGCATGTGTAATTCTGACCTCCATCAGCTTGGACAAGCTCCTCATCACCTCTCTCCTCCCCCACCACTGACAGAGGCCCACTTTCCAAGTACAGTCTGAGACAAGAAAGAAGCCTTTGCTTTGTTGGTGTTCCCCCGCAAAGAAAGACTCACCTCTCGTAGTTCATGCTCTGGAGCCAAAACTTTGGTGAGAAGCTTCAGGTCAACCTCTCCGTCCTATGAGCACAAAGCAGAGTGTCACAATCTTACTGACAGTGAGAAAGTGGACAAGGTCATTTCACCAGGGAGGTCGTGCTAGGGATAGACATGTTTGTCCCATCAAGAGGACACAGACTTTGCCCAGGACGGCAGCAGGAGCCTCCTCTGAGCAGCAGATACCACACCCCCACTACAGACACAAACAAGCCCGAAAGGCACACGGCAGAGGGGAAGGGACGTGTGGGCGGACTGCAGGGTGTTTGGAGGGCAGGGCGGTCTATCTGATGCAGGTGAGCATCACTGTGGAGGACAACGGGAGCCTGGAAGGAGAAAGGGTCACACCGGTCACCCCATAGCAACGTCCACTTACCACAGTCTGAAAGGCAGCATACTTCATCAGATCTTTGTCCAGGTCACGGTAGGTCAGCACTCGGTTCACTTGCACACTGCAACCAGAAAGGGTCAAAGTACAAGCCCGGGTAAGTGTGAAAGCCCATCCGAGGGGAAAGGTGGCGTGAACATGAGTCTGGTGTCACCAATCTCCAGTGTCCATCATTCACGTGGACTCTTGAGGTGGATGCCCCCAGACAAAAGCAGGTCTCGTTCGGCAAATGCACGGTCACCCGCAAACCCACGTGCCGGGTTGTGCACCTGTGTAAAACCAGGGTGTGAAGCAACCAGAGAGGCCCTCAGAGAAGCCGGCGTGCTGGAGAAAAGCGTCACAGACTAGCTGCGAAGGCCAGAAAGAGAACAGGAACAGAGTGACTGTTCAAACAGGCCCAGCACCGCAGCAAATCGGGCCCCGAGAGCCCCGCCACGCAACTGCGGAATAGTAGGGACTTTGTGCGCAGTTTCCATCTCTGAGCTGAGCCAGGGCCCTCAAATGCAAGCTCTTTAAATGTGGCCTTCAAAGAGAAACGCAGGGTAGGGGGGTAACGCGCTGCCGCGCCACGCTCCCCTTCACAGCTGATGCAATCCTGTTGTCAGGACCTATATTAATTCAGTTACTGGTTGTGTTTGCCCATGAAAATCACTTGTCTTTCCTACTGCAGGGAGACTACGGCTACAGGAGGAATTATTAAAACAGAGAGAAAACAAAGAAATGAACTCCGGTGAGAGACAAAGTAATTTAAAATTCACTGCTATAAAGTGTAATTTATTTTTGTTAGCAGCTACTAACTCCAACTAACTTCTGAGCTAACTCAAACCAGGACAAATTACAATAACTACTCCATACTTGTGCTCAGGAGTAAGATATGCCACCCTTCCAAATAAAGGTCAACAGAAATCCCAATCTGTGATCTTGGCAATAGGCCCAACGGAGAGAAGACTTTTTCCTGAGATGTTTACGATAAAACTGCTGACATCTAGAGAGCATGAGATGACGGGGAGTTTTGTTTCACTAGCCATTCTGCACCACTGCCGAGAGCCTCAAGAGCACCTGGCACTGCTCTTACCTGGGTGGAGCCGCCACTTGCATGGCCAGATCTTCCTCCTGGACTTCCTCCAAGTCAGGGATCACAGGAATATCTGCAACGAGGGAAAGCAGCAGCAGTAAGCTGAGAGCGTTGTGCTCTTCTCTCCCTGGAGACAAAGGTTGCCTTGCTTCACCGATAGGAAACAGCCTGTTTCTTATTAGAGAAAAGCAGAAGAGAGTCATTTAGCAATGATTAAAAATACATAATGGTTTAATACTAAAGCAGGGCAACAAAGCTTTGAAGCTTGGGCTCGAAAGAAGTCTTGCAAGAGGTGCAGATTTTGCCTGGGTAGAGCTCCACAGGCCCTGGATCATGCATTTGAACACAACCTCGATGCTGAAAGACGCCAGCTGACTAAACCCCACCACCTAGGCCCTCATCCTAAGGCTGGCAGGAATTTGCTTCTGAAGAGATGTGTTTCCATTTGCTCAGCTGCCAGTCACCCAGACCTCCAGGCAGAAGGGATGGTGGGGTAGGAGACTCCAGTAGCAAATGGTGGCTAGCAGGGAAACTATAACCTACTGCACCACACTGATTGTCTCAGAACATCTATGTCGCAGCATATAAGTATTTTTACTGCAACAGCTATCCTGAGCTAGGGCTCACCTCACAAAGAGCTTCACGGCTAACTTACAGCAAGACACCAACAGCGTAAGAGCAAAGTGTGGGGAATGGTAGGAGGGAAGGATGGAGGAGAAAGACGGAGAGTAAGCCACGCTACGTGCAGATGGCCGAACAACAAGCAAGGAACAGCAGCTTTTTAAGTCATAAACAAAGAAGGGCTTTATGAGTTCATATTAGAGCATTAACAGCGCCTGTCACCTTTTTAACTTCTTAGCGAATATCTTACTGACAGCCAAGAAAGACAACCCCAGGAAACAAGCAGGAGGGGGAAGAACCTGCACCACTTTAATACCCTGGTGCTCCTGCCAGTTGGTGAGATGCACTTCCCCTCCCAGGCTGAGCTGATTTTTGGTTTAGTAGCAACACCTGCAGGCTGTGTCCCTTCAAATCCTGCAAGCTCACAGGAAGATCTGGTCCTAGATCCAAAGAACTGAGCTCTCTATTAGATACAAGACAGCACAGAAGTGCAAAAAGGCAGAATCTGTTCAAGGTCAGGCTAGAAACCACATCCCAGGTCCAGGGCTGCAGTGGGCAGTGTGGCTGCCGCTTTCTCCCTGAGCTGCTGCTTTAAGAGCCTCCGAAGCCAGTAGCCTGACGCCCCAAAAAATGACTCCAAAAAAATGTAGTCGGAGTCACCTCCCCCAGCTGGGTGAGCATTTCAAAGGCCGGTTCGGAAGGGACACTCTCGCCACGGGGACCGTGTTGCCCTCCCTGTCCACACACCACGGTACCCAGAGAGCACAAAGCGGGCAGGGGCTGCTGGAGCTGGCAGTCCCCTGCCACTACGCAGGAGTAAGAATGAAGCTAACTTTAAGTTGCTTGCTCATAAAATGTAAAGCTGAAATAATTCCGCTCTCTCTGCTGCTGCAAAACTTTGTTTTACTGAATGCTGTTACCTTCTGCATCACGTTCGGGGAATTTTAAGCAGGCAAATGGAAGAAGGTCTGATTGAAGATGAAGTTAAGTGAAAGAAATTGGTCTCATTTAGCACATGACAGGATTCATCTGTGTTCCCAAGTCCACTGAGGTAGCATCATGGGCGTTTCATATTCATGAGCTGCTGCGACACTGTGTCCCCTCATTTACAAAGCACCGTGTTCAGCAAATTCTGTCCCTGTGGACACTCCGTGCATTTCATGGTCTTGTCAGAGAGACATCAAACACTTCAGTAACCAAATACCAGAAAATGGCTTTAATTAGTGTATCTCAATGCAATAAATAATTTTTCTCTCTAAGTGGAAAAAATGGAGAATTAAAAAAGGAAAAGAAAAAAGTGGAAAGCAACAGGCAAAAAAAAAAATCTTCAAAAAAACATAAGGAACAAGGGACACAGCCAGCTTCTGCTGAACACACAAACAAGCTTGAAGCCTCTTGGAAGCCTTCTCAGGAGAGCAGTAGGCAAATGGAGAGGATAAAGAACATTTCTTTGAAAGCCTGGACATTAATTTCATAGGGATGCCTTCTCCTGACTGAAATTGCCCTCCTAGGAGGCCAACGCGGAGCGGCGTTACCTGCCTGATCAGCCGCAGGGAGATGAAAACAGGAGAGCGAAAAGCAGGCGGTACCACAGCAACTAGGGCACTGCCTTGAAAGCTGAGACAAACAGAAGATCACCTGAGTGTCCCAAAGCACCCTTTCGAGAAGAGAACGGGAACAGTACAACCCGGCCAAGCCGATGGGAAACGTCCAGGGCACAGAACAGCCCTGCCTAACGAGCCGCCAGGCTCAGCGCAGGGCTTTCAACCAGCAATCATCTGTATTGTGCAAGAAGTCACAGCAGACGCTGATGGCTTTAAAGATGAGGGATCTCTTAATGTACAGGTTTGTTCTCTGGAAGCGGAAGACAGCAGACTGAAGGCCAAGCTCAGGACCTGCAGCCCACCATATTCCAGAGGTTATCAGCATTTAGAGCGGTAACGCACCTTGTGGCCGTACCAACGGGCCCTGACAGAGCGCTGGCCCTGCCCTCCTCTCCAGTGACATCTCTTTTCCTCTTTCCAAACCCTGTTCCCTGCTCCTTTGCAGTATTTCCCCGCTGAAACACACTCAGGAAGTGGTGGGGCAGCAGGTGAGGAGGCGTGAGGTGTCCAGGGAGGGTCTGGTGAACTCAGAAACACAACCCCCTCCTCAGTGCTGCTGAGAGGAGTGATTTTGCACAAGAGCATCGCTCTGGTAGGGAAAGCAGCTTCTCAGGATGCTCCTGTGGAAGTATGTTTGGGAGCAGGCATGTCTGATTCTATTTCATCCTCTTCATGTTACGCTTGAAAAACAAGACAAACTACACTTCTTTTATGCTAAATCCTTAGGTGTTTTTTTTTCTTATATATATTTATTAAAAAAATGCCTCTTTGATCGGCAGCACCCATGACACTTCCACATCCAGCGACTCCTCAGAAGCCTCCCTCCCTCCACACAAGGCCACCGCTGCTGACAGCCAGCTGGGTTTGATCAGAGCCACTCAGAATCGGATTTTCATAAGACAGAGGAGGAATCTTACTGCTGCTCTCTCTCGTATCAGATGAGAAACTGAGGGGGAGGGGGGGACGGGTCCTGAGGGAACAACAGTACAATCAAGGGCTACGCAGTTCTCTCTCTGTCCCTCCACTGCTGCAATTTTCAAAGGAGTTTGCCTCAGGCAGTTTTAAATGATGGTGTCTCAATTCTGTAATCATCTTTCAAGAGCTTTTTCTTAAAGGGTATTTTAGGTAAACCCAGTCCGTCAACTACACTCATGGACTCAGCAATCACAGCCCCAACAGGACAGTGTAGCTGCCACACCGCAGGATTCGGCGACGGAAGATCCTTACCCACACCATCATTCTCAGCCCCAACAAGCTGCGTGGGCTCCCTTTCAATGAAGCTGCCCGCTGCCTCGGGGCCAGTGGCCTGCTGCTTCCAATAGCACTGCAGAAATATCCCTTGGGACATATTCTTAGCGGTGGTCAGGAGGGAGCTTTTCTTGAGCACCAGAGTCTCCAGATGCCAATGCCAGCAGCAGTCACTGGAGGAGTTCAAACTGGCCTAAACCAACAGCTCAGTGGAGACCACCGGGCCGGGCTGAGCCTGCCCTTCGCTGCCCTTGTGCGGAGGCTCATTAGACATTAGGGGAGGAGGCTGCCGTGCAGCCAGAGCCACGCACAAACCCACAGTGAGGAAGGCCAGAAACTCCGCAGGCACCGTCCCCCTCTGCGCCAGGCCCCTCTCCGCAGCCCGTTCATGCCACTTCCCCAAACATCGTGTTTTTCACTCCGTCTCCATTTCATTGATGCTCAGAACTCGATGTCCATTTAGCTCTCCCCAAACCACTCCACTGCTGCCTCCTGAGCCACATCCCTGATTGCTCCTGAAATTCACATGCAGTTCAAGAGCTGTTTGATATTTTACGGCTGTGAATTCTGGGTGCCAGATATCCTGTGGGGACCATCTCCCACCTGATAGACAGCTACCACTCCCCAGAAGGATGAGAGGATCGCATAACATGCCCACCTCCTCCTCTGCTGTGCACAGAGCCTGGACTCCCATCCTGCTCAAATGCAAAGGAGCTGCTGGCACATGCCAGAAGGGTAAGAAGTCCTTCTAGAGGTTTGACATTGTATAGAGAGGTCTAATCGTCAGCTCTGCTGCCGTGAGGAGGCTCCCCAGCAGGCAGGAAGGGGTTTTGCCTTGAGGGCACAGATCTAGTGACAGTCTCCTGGCACCTGTCCTCACCTGCAGGTCAGGGTTGGGCTGGCTGTGTAGCACAGTCAGGCTTTCATTTCAATCAGCTCTCTCATTCACACACGCTACCTGCTCTAAAATAACAAGCCGTTGTTTCTGCAGACAGAGAATCACAAGTCACATCCCAATCCTTCAAAAAAATGCCCTGTTCTAGGAGCCGTGCATCCCAAAGGAGACAGAGAGAAGCGGGGAAAGGACTTCTGAAGGCGGGGCACTAGCCTAGGGTAGAAGGATAGCTGGGGGAGATGACAACCTTCGGTAGAGTGCCGAGGATTCAAGTCCAAGGGCAATGTGGTGAGGAAGCAGAAAGCTGGGGGAGGGCAACCCAGCAGCGCAGAACTGGCAGACAAGAAAGGAACAAGGAAACTTTAGGCAAAAAGGACAAAGCAGTTTGCTGAGGGGGGCAGGCGAGAATGCCAGCATTTCTCACTCCAGCAGAAACCAGCCCCTTTGTAGCTGCGTGCCAGAGAGCGCCACGCGAGCAGAGCAAAGCCAAACTAAATACCAACCCAAAGGTGAAGCGAAGACTTTACTGGCCTGCTGGAGAAAGGAGCAAAGGGAGGGGAAAGCCCTTCAGCAGGAGCTTGCTTGTCCTGTCTTCCCTCTCGCCTCGCAACAAAGAGTAGTCTGCACCTGGGAGAAGCTCTTGGCTGCTACAGAAGAGGAAGCAGTGCTCTGTGTACAGCATTTCTTATATTCCATTGATAGTCTCCCAGCTCCCATCTCGTGCAGTTTCCCTGCCATACAGAGCTCAGTCACTGCTGCCCATTTCCCCGGTTGACATGGACAGAAAATTGAGCAATTACCCTTAAACTCCTCTCTCTCAGATTACCCAGATTGCTACACACACGGCATTAAGCCCCGAGTCGCCCCTGGCCAAAAGCGATTCAACTAGGCCCTGTCCTTTAGGAATTAAACACTTCTGTGTTGCTTGTGAAGGTTTATTATTCCTCACGTTGTGATCCACTAAATCCTGCCAAAGGAGGCTTCTCACCATGGGGAGGACCTGGGCCCCCCAGTGACAAGGTTCAGCTGGACACACGACCACCAAGCAAAGGTGTTGTGTCCCTGTACGAGCAAGTCCCAGAGTGTGCTCCTCTCAGGAGGACGGGCGCTCAGCTCACAGAGGGTGCTGCAGGAAACCCCAATATCCATCAACTGGACACTCCAGAGCTGTTTCTGGAGAGACACTAGACTTTTTCCAAAGTCTTTGCAGCCTGGAGTTTTACTGGAGCAAACGGTGCTTTCAAACACAAGTCTTTGCTTTCCTGTAATTGAAAACTGGCTCCTCTTTAAAGTGCCTCTCTAGTCCTGGACTAGCCTCTAGGAAGAAGAAACATGGATTAGAGATAAGAAGTTCTGAGAGCAACCTGAGCCAAAGTGCTTCACCACTGATACTTCAACAGCTTGAGCTGCACAGTAGAGATGACTCCCACCTCCCGGGCTTCCCTGCACAACTGTACGGAATGGCTGAAACTGCAGAGAGCTCCGTGCACACCCCTGTCTGCTCCTTCCACTTACAACCCACCGTGTTACTTCAGTCTTTACACACAGCCTGAGAAGCGGCTGCCCTTTTTTCCCGGACTCCCCTGGAGATGAGGAATCAGATGCTACTTCACACACAGGGTGAACGGCCAGGAGCAATGAGAGACTTCTACTTTTATTTCTGCAACTACAAGGCCAAACTGCAAAGCCTGAAGTCTCCACTTGGCTGTACAGCCTTCCCTCCGTTTTCCACAGCCAAAACGGGCTCTCTCCAGGCCCTGTGCTTTTTTAACACTTTCTCCAGCCGACTCCCGATTCTGAGCCTCTGGCCGCCACTGATGTATAACTGAGCACAACTGAGCACATTTCAAATACTCAAGAATATCTTTTTAAGGACGTATACTTTCGTCCTTCGTTCTTCTAATGCAAAGGTTGGCTGGGGGACAGCCAATGTTAATGGAATGGTACAGCTCAGCTTTCCAATAGGTTAAAGGCAGGCGATCCAGCCGTACTGGTTGACAGCAGCAATCATTACGCAACCGCGCCTGTTCATATTAAGGTGTACAAGCTAACACATTATGCAGCACAAAACAACCGTGACCCATCCTTGGGGATTCGAAGCACCGGCGTCTCGATTTTTGTGTGTCTAGAAGCTGAGCTTTGCTGTTACAGTCAAGGACACGAGTCCAGGAGCAGTTCTGTGCAAATGGGAGGCCGACACTGCTCAACTTTTTCCACCTTCTACACCGGGTGGTTATTTGTATCTCTCTGCTTCTTCAAAAAATCTAATGTTATTCAGGTTCTGGAGTTTGTTTCTGTGTTGCTTTTCTTCACTGAGCCCTTACGGAAAACCCCTCTCCCCACAGAGCTTGCTAAATCTCCCTGTAGAAACAGGAGGACACGCATGCGATGCACTGATCCAGCTAGAGATTTTCCACATGCAAATGAGACCCGCAACGCCGTGTATTCGACTGTACCAGAAACTGCCTGGGTGGGAACCACCATCGGAGTGAACCACAATCAGATTAGTGGGATCTTTCTTCTAACACACAGATTTAATCCAAAGCTGAACTCTGGTTTGCAAACAATCCAAATTCAGCAGTTAACCATAGGCTGGGTATCGATAAGTGAAGCGTATCAGGACATGGCATGTCTTCATACCACGTTCTGCACCAATTCTATTCCGTATTCGTTACCCAAGGAGCACTAAAAGTCACAGGCTGCAAGCATGTGGCGAGCATTTTTATGCCTGGTTAGAAAAGACAGTTATTGTACTCTGAATAGCAGACCACGGTTCCCCAAGAAGGACAGCACATCTGTACCCAAACAGTCAAAGAGCTGTTCAGAACAGACTAGCAGCCTCAGCGACATACGCTGAAATTTAAGAAGCCCGAGAAACTTCCCGGGGGAAAAATTAAGTCTCTTCTGAAGATGCCAACGCTATAAAGGTGCCACTTCTGGCAGTCATATGTTGCAATGCTTAATCTGTTTGGAAGACCCAAATAAGACTTCATTTAATCTCATTAAAGATACTGATGTCTGATCCGTTGTGACTCCCAGTAATTCTTCTGATGCTCGGTGATCTTTTACAGATGCAATTTTTTTTACACACCGTGTAAGATTCACAGCCCTTGAAAACTGAGGTACCTCCTAGAGACTTTAACGGATTTCTGTGTTCCTCACAGTTCTCTAGTGCTCATCTTGAAATTCATACTGTGGATTTTTCCTGAGATTTCTCTTGGCTCATCCAGTCTTAGACGAGCAGGTGATACGCGCTATCAAGAAAACCAGCGCTAAGTCAGGAGTCCAGTAGATTTCCCAGCAGCCTGTACAGGGATGGGATTACCCACCAGTGCCTATGTTCACCTTATGATACACGATCTTGAGTTAGGGCAAGTGAATTTTTTTAATTAAGAATCTCCTCAGAACAGAGACCCCAGCAGAGTAGTGCAGGCACCTCTCCTGATGGGAACAAGACAAGGATGTTGCCGTAACACGTGAGAGAGGCTTTAAGTAGAACACACTGTCACCTAAACTAGGGGACAGCAGCGATTTCTTTCCCTGCTCTTACCATTTGACTGCTCTTTTAGCTCTCTTTTAGCCCCAGTCCACTGTTCCCCAGGTGGAGGTAACCACAGAGAAAAGCACCTTCTTCCCAAAGATGCTTTACCATTCCGTGTTCACAAAGAGCCCGAGATAGACTAGAGAGTCACTTCCTCATCCTCCTCTCCATCTCCTTTGCTGCCTCTCCTTCTTTCAGCAGTTGGGGGGACACAACCAGCTCCCACGTTTGTTTACCCCCAGGATGGTTCATTTCCTTGCAATTTCTTACAAGATGCCTGTGCTCACTTTACTGGAGAGCCCCCAGACACGCATGAAGGCACTTCTTGCAGTCAAGCAGGTGACACCTCACCTCCTCCATCATCTGATGCTTCCAGGCTCTGCTGTCTGAGACGATGGCTGCAGCAAAACATAAGGAAGGAAGAATTTCTATCGCAAACCCAGAAAAGCATCTTGTTGTGCCCCCTTCCTCCCCACAAGCCTCATGGCCCGTCAAGGGGACAGCTCCCAGGTACACTCAGCCTGCAGACTGACCTTCTTCCACACCCCTCATTGCTGGACCCAGTAGAAATCTCAGCTGAGAGTGCTTAAGGCAAGATGTCTTGTACCTGAGACAAACCCCTAAGCCACAGACAGCAGGGCCTGGGGCAGGTCTGGGACAATCACAGAATCATAGAATGTTAGGGGTTGGAAGGGAACTCTAGAAATCACCTAGCCCAAACCCCCTGCCAGAGCAGGAGCACCCAGGGCAGGCCACGCAGGAATGCATCCAGGGGGGTTTGGAAACTCTCCAGAGAAGGAGACTCCACAACCTCTCTGGGCAGCCTGGGCCAGGCTCTGGCACCCTCACAGGAAAGAAGTTTCTCCTCATGTTGAGGTGGAACTTCTTATGTTCTAACTTAAACCCATTATTGCTTGGTCTGTTGCTGGGTACCACTGAAAAGAGATTGTCCCCTTCCTCTTGACACCCACCCCTCTCTCAGCTGACTCCTTTCAAGGCTAAACAGCCCCAGTTCACTCAGTCTCTCTTCATAGGAGAGACCTTCTAGTCCCCTCATCATCCTCAGAGCCTCTGATGGACTCTCTCCAGTAGGTCCCTGTCTCTCTGGAATTGGGGAGCCCAGAACTCGACACAGTATTCCAAGTGTGGTCTCACCAGGGCAGAGTAGAGGGGGAGGAGAACTTCCCTAGACCTGCTGGACACACTTTTCTTAATGCCCCCCAGGATCCCATTGGCCCTCTTGGCCACAAGGGCACACTGCTGTCCCATGGACAACTTACTGTCCACTAGGACTCCAAGGTCTTTCTCCATGGGGCTGCTTCCCAGAAGGATGTCCCCTAAGAAAGCAGATGCTTTCTACTTTTCCTTCTTTCTGCCACATGGGAGTCACAAAGCCAGCACCTACTCCATACCCAGGGACATACCGAGCGACCAGCCCGGCCCCATCCCAGGACACATGACATGAAGTCATGCCAGGCTCAGCACCCTTCCCAAGCTCCAGATCTTTGTGTGTCGGTGCTTAGAGTCAAGTCCCATGTCCCTTTTCCATTAGTTCAGATGTAACAATTGTGGAAGAAGCCTCAGCAACAATGGGAACTTACTCTTCTACTTCTTCTGCGTGCTTTCTTCCCGACCTGCAAGACACGGAAAGGCTCCTGCTTAGACAAGGCTAGAGAAAATTAAAAGCCTGCACCTTTCCCTCTATCACTGTTCCCGTGCACAGTCCCTACACCAGGTCTGAGACAACACACTGCACCTTTCAACAGTTCTGAGTGACCCTTAAACCAGTGTTCTCCAAAAGTCGTCATGTGCACCCGATTGAAGCATTTGGCTCCAAAACGACAGCCATGCCTAGATACAGCTAGAGCCACGCTCCCCGAGTTTTTAGCTTCTCAGATACGTTTTCAGCCCCTCTGCCCTCAGCTGCAGGCGAAGCTGACCTCACCTACCGGAGGAGAGAGGTCGGCACGCTAAGGAGTAAAGAGCTGTATTTTGCCCGCCTACTCCTGAAACATCAATAGGTCCTTCCTCCAGGTTAGGAGCCCCACCTGAGCTGGCCAGGCTGAGGTCAGACACGCTGTCGTTGCCGTAAATCAGGGTTGATCGGGCTGAGTTAACAGGAGTTGATAATAATAACATGGTGGGGAGGCAGCGGCAAATAGCAGCTCCCTTGCTCTCCACCCCAGCAAGCTCAGAAGTAATTCAGTCCCGATTAGGGACGCTTGCTCAGTATTCAAAATGTAAAACATGGAGGTTGCTGAACCAGCACTTTGAAAAGTTAATTAAATGCCAGGTTTCTTTTTAGCAGATACTCCATCACTCGCTGATTGCTTTGGCCATTTTGCAGAGTGAAGTTTCATCTCTATGCATTGGGAATAAATATTCTCCCCTTCCTTGAAGTCAGGGTGCTGGGACAAAGAATTCATGGGGCTCTCCTCTACCACGTGCCCTGTCCCAGGACACACACTGAGATGGAAGAGAAGCTGCTTCACCGCCTTGCACTGCTCCTTTCAAAGCACTTCAATGGGATAGGATACGCTTCTCCTCACCTGCTCTCTGTTCCAGCAGGTTGTGGTCCTCATCCAGCTCTCCTGGGAATAATCTTCTAAGAGCACGGTGCAGGGCACACAGAGAGTTTAGCTATGAGAAGAAAGCCCCTTGTCTCCACCGCTCCTCCTGGAGCTTGCAGTCTGTGAGAAGCTAAAGAGTACACTGAACTGGTGGTCGGAGTCCAGTAACACCCACTACTAGGATCAGAACCCCAGCTGTGTAGGTGACATCTGGACGTCCAGCTATATCTGCACCCTTCTGTTCACCAGAAGAGGCAGAAGTGCAGTGGAGTTGGAGAATTTAGGAAACACTTCTTCCAGGGAGGAGTAATTGCCCAGCCCCACCCTCCTCCCCAGTAAAGCACTTTTTGTGAACTCCCTGATACTACGGAGAAAGAAAGGATGGCTTCAGAGAGCCCACCACCAGCTCTCACTGGAGTTTAGCACCTGAGAAGATAGAAAGATGATGCAAGAATTATCCTATTTCATCCCTCCTCCGCCCTGTTTGCAGAGCCTTGCCCTCACTGAGCTGAAATATCCCAAACAATGGCTTTGCACAACCTTGCACAGTGAGATGATGATGTCCTAGAGGTTCCATCTAACCTCTTTTCAGCACAATCTTGTTACTCTTGGTAATTGTCCAGCCCCCAAAGAACAACACTCTCTTCCTCAGTACTCACACTCCTTACATCTTTGCTCACCTACTGTCCCCAGGCAGGAGTGAAACACTCCACATGTTTGTACTTCCCAGGAGAGGGGCTCTCCTGCTATCCCTGTAAGCAATTTCTGTTTCTTTTTCCTGAGCTCCCTGTCATGACAGACATCCAGGTGGCCCACAGGGGAAGCAGTCATATGCTAGTCCTAGAGGCAGAGACTACTTCACTCGTGTTCTGAGACTTAAAGCTTTCTCAACTTTTCCTTGTTATGTTAGAAAAGGACTTACTCGCGGCAATAAGCAAATACTTGACTATGAAAGAGTGGGAAAAAAAATAGTAATTTGGAGTACAAATTCCTACAGGAGGAGGGGAGAACAGTACTGACTCCTTCAACTCCAGGGCCCAAGTGTTCTAAGAACACTTCCCTTCATTCTTTCTGATAAGCCCATTGTACTTGGATGGCCAAAGAACATGGACCGACCTCATCACCTGGACGGCTCCGTTTCAACTCCCTTTCACCGCAAGGCTGCGCTCCCAGACATAACCAAAATCCCAGAATACTCCCTGCGGATCTGGCCAGCTGCTGAGCCCCTCTCTATTTCAGGATACAGAACAGCTGAGAAACTGGGCAGAAGACCCAAGCAGATGCCATGTAATGTTCTGCTCTGTAACTCCTAGCACAGAAAACCTGTTTCTCTCCTAGCTGTATCCTGGGGCAGAGGTCAGAGATCTGCTCTTGAGTGCTGTCTTTCTCAGTTCTGGCCAAAAGGAATCTCCCTCCACATCAATGAGAGGGGGCTAAACCTCTAAAGGGAGGCTTCCCCTCTCAATGTACAGCTGAGCTGCCTTAGAGCTGCCTGCAACTTCTGTGCTGAAGGGTGAAAAGCAGTTCTAATGTAGACATCATTTCTGTTAAACTCTTTCTTTCTCATTTAATGGACTACCATGGAGATCTAAATGGAGATAAAGTAGCAGGGCTCAGAGAACAGCCAGGATGCTATCTTTATGCAGCATGACAATGTGCAGTGGTTAATTAGACACCGTTAACCTATTTCAGGAGGGGACATAACTGGGATGAATGGGGGGAAATGTCCTTGAGATCTTTTAATGTCCACAGCTCGGGAGAGCTCCAGACACGCTTGCGCCCTGCACCGAGCCCCAGCCGGGCGCCGGGAGAACAGGCTGCAAGATCCGAGGCTCTCTCCAGGGAGGTGTGAAGGCCGGCCACACGGCCAGGGAAGAGGGAACAGTTACGACGGCTTCTTAAAACGAACAGGGAGGCGGCAGGACGGCACGGCGGGGGCGGCAGCCGAACAGCCAGCAGCCCCCTCGCCCNCCCCGCGGAGGCCGCGGATCCCCGGGCCGGGCCGGACCAGGAGGCAGCGAGCACTCGGGCTTCCAGATGAGAAGCGGCCACCCGTGCAGCCCGCAGCCCTGCTCTGGCAGGGGAGTTGGACTCGGTGATCTCTAGAGGTCCCTTCCAACCCCTAACGTTGTATGATTCTCTGATCTTAGGTGTTTTACAGGTGTCAGCCTGTTTCCTGGCAGGTCAAAACCACCTCTCTTGATGAATCTCGTGGACCCAGAAAGCTGCTTCAAGCTGCCCTCTTTCTAAAAGAATGAAAGGGGGGAAAAAAGGAAGGTCCTGATGTTCAAAGAGATATGTCTGGTTTTGAGAGAGCAAGGCGATTGAAGGGAGAGCAGAGAGATGTGCAGCAAGCCCGTCACTGGCCCTCGTTCTGTCATCCAAACCGATGCCCGCCCCAGGGCCCAAGCCCAAATTGTACTCTCTTGCTCATGTTTTTCTTTAGTGCCCATCACCACAGTGAGCGGGCGGTGGGCTGCGAGTCGCAGCTTCTTCAATAACTTAAGCCACAACTAAGTTACATATCCGATGCAAGGTGCAAAAGCTAACTGATCAGGTTGCCCAGCTCACCGAGCCTGGGGTTTGGTCACTGCTTGTTTGCTGAGGCAAGAAAAGAGGGAGAGAAAAACACTCAGCAAAGCTCCACGTAAACTAGAACGGCAGCCCATGCTGGAAAGCACTGCCACAAGGTGTCTTCTATTCCAGTGTACCTTCCTTGGGACTCTGATCAGTTAACTGAGTTTCCACTCCCTCTTCCAGGATTGGGGCAGTGTGGAAAAGCCAAATTTGTCTTAATTAAACCAGGGAGCTCAATATTCACATCTCCTAAAATCACAGCAATTCTTGACACTGATTACAGCACAGCAAGGAGTACTATGAGCCTTTGTTTCTATCATAGGATGTCACCTCACAGCCCTGCGCTTCCAAGGCTTGGAGCACATGGCTATCCGTATCTCCACAATGGGGTTTTGGGGCAGACAGACATTTTTTAAAACCGTAATGGTCCCACCATCCACTTTCTGGCCCCTATGTTGAACACGGTGCCCAAGAGCACGACCCTGGAGGAAGAAGGGAGCAGGGATGAGTGGACACTCTCTGTGGGACGGGATCTGACAGATGCTGCAGTGAGCTGGCACCAGCTGAAACAGGACTGTGAGCAGAAGTGGCGGTGTTTCTCCTCACGTCCTAATACCTGGGCTTGCTTAAGAGCAAAAGCAAAGGAGGAAAGCTCTGGGAAGCAGGACTTGAGAAGTGTCACGAAAGAACACGCTGACAGAGTTCATGGGGGTGGCTGAACCTCAGCCTACTCACTGCATCGTCCGCGTAACAGATGTTCCCAGGGTTCCACCGCTCGCTCACTGGTAGAGAGCTGACCAGCAGAGCTGTTCAGAGCTCCCACTGAGCAACAGAAAAAACAACAACACTCAATACAAATTCCTGCTGTGTGGGAAAACAGCGCTGCAGTTTCCAGAGGTATCCACCACACATCTCTGGTCCCTGAGAACAGGGGCTCCTGTCCAAGCGATCCTATCGTTGGTCCCCAGTAAGCACCGGGGTCAACTCTCACACCAAATGGCTCCTGAGGTCACAGGACCATTTTGGTTTCCACTTAAAGGGAAAAGCACACAAAGAACTGACTGCTAAAGGAAACAGAACTGGAATGCAAACAAAAAGAATCTAAGGTTGCTTGTTGGTTTGATTTTCAAATCCCACATCAGAGAACAAACTTGTGATTCTGAAGTATTGGGCCGAAGACCTTTTACTTGTGATTGGCCTCACTGAAAGCGCTAGAAAGATCTAGGTGTTTATTAATGAATGGCACCTTGTGCTGCCATCTGAGAGCAACAGCTTCTGGAAGAAGGTATTTTCAGTACTTGGATTAAGAACTTGAGAATAGTAGAGGGGTCATATGGGGGGGAGAGGACTGGGGGAGGGGGAAAATAGGATCAACCAAATAGATCAGGTTATCTTAGGTCCCCTTCCACAGGTAAACTGCATTCAGCCAGACTTCATACCCAATTTAGAGGCGACCTACAAAGGCCAGAGAAGTTTTTAGCCTTGGCTTTGGCAGGTACAGGAGTGTTGCAAGTTGCCTGTGTTCTTCCAGAGGGTTTTGTTTTTTAAAGGAGAAATATTTGGGACAGCAAGGATAGTATCCCCTGAATTTGCTGGTAAATTCCTTGGAGATGCAGAGAACTAAGGAAGGAAGATGCTTTGCCCTCAATCAGAAAAATCAGAGACTTCATCCTGAGCACACTCTGCCACCTCAGCAGCTTCCATGGACTGTTACTGCAGATATCACACTCCTGCTCCATTTCTGTCATGAAGGCTTTGTTTTCTAGGAGAGCAAGAAGTTATGATCCTAATAGTTCTTCCATTGCCCATGGTCTTTCAGGAAAAAAAAAAAATCAAAGATAATTTCACTAACAGATAAAATATAAACAGAAATGTAAAAAAAAAAAAAAAAAAAAGCCTTTTTCCAGGCTCCTCCGGGCACTGCAAAGACATGGGAATGGGCACAAGTCCTCTGCAGGAAACCCTTGCAAGGCACATGAAGCAGGATTAAAAGGAAGAAGATCCCACACCACAGCCATGGTACTGAGGGATTCTCAGGTGACTCTGCTGTCTCTCAGGGACTTGCCTTTTCCTGACAGTTCTCTCTACTGAGTCTAAGCAGAAACACCAAGGAGAGCTCACCCCAGCAATGACACGGAGGGACAAGAGGACGAGAGCCTGTTAGCATTCCTGGAACAGGCAGCCTATTAAAAAAAAAAAAAAAAAGAAAAAGGGGAGGGGAGGGGAGAGAGAGAGAGAGAGGAAAAAAAAAACCCACCCTGGGCCTAGACACTGCAGTTTACCGCCATCTTGATGTCCTTGATGCGTGCTGATGGCATGGAGGCGGCTGGCACCAGCTCAGCCCAAGAGTAGGAATGAGAGGCCAATGGAGATTTATGTGAGGAGAGTGAGATGGACAAGGTAAAATTGTCAGGAGGAGTTGTTAGAAAGTAAAATATATTGTGACAATTCCACTCCTGCCGTTCATCAATAAACTGACAGATCATTTAGTGTCAATTAGGAGTGATAGATGGACAAGTCCCCATGATCCTGGGCCAAAATTAATGGCTGGGAGGGAGAGGGTGATTGAAAATGACGGCTGACATTGAGAGGAAAGTCCTGAATGTCCCCAAGGGGCCATTACTTGCCTCATTCCCTTGCAGATCAATGCAGGGACAAACCCAAAAACAGACACTTCAAGACAAAACTTAATCAGACTTCCCTTTCTTCCTTCCCCTTCGAAGTTGTGCCCCCTCACTTGGCAGCCTCGCTCCTCCATGCCTGTATTTTTCACCTCACTCAGGACACCCAGAGCTGGCTGCAAGACGCAGAGCGAGGCTGCCAGCTTCCCAACGAGCCCGGAGCCTGGCTCCCCTCTGAACATGGCAGCATCACGGGCAAGCTCAGCCTGAGACTTACCTCAAGGCTGCTGGACCGGGGGTAGAGGGCAGAAGCAATGACACAAGCTTCCCCCGACCACATCTGACAGAGAAACTCAGAGCACTTTACTACTCCCAGTGGCGAGACAGGGATGGGTAGAAGTTCTATAAACCAGGCACTCTCAGGGGTCATTTCCTATAGATACCACACAGGGTGGTTTAAGCCCATATTTTTGAAACAGGAGGTTTTTAACTTTATTTACCTCTAGAGAGCTTGAATCATAAACTCCCTTAATCTCTTAAATAACTTTCCTCCAGCCCCAGGGTGCAATCTCACCACTGCCCACCCTCCAGAGCCCTAAACGATCTCTACACAAAGGCTGCTCCAGAGGTCACCCCGATGGCATCGCATTCCTTCCTACAGGCCCTTAATATTCACCTTCTAAATGCATTGCCGGACACGGCAGCACCACTTCTGCTCCAAAGTACGTCAGTAGGGTGTCGTTTTTCTAAACAAGGAACTCCATATGAAACTATCAGCCAGAAAGGAGAAATTCCAGTTGTAGCTGAAGCACCTGTTGCTAAACTGCCGTGATGCCCGCAGAAGAAAGGAGGTACCACGTGTAGGCACTGCAAGAGACTTCCTATGGAAAGCAACACTTGTGTCTGCTTGTGGAGCCGCCTGAAACGAGCCGTGTTTCCCCCACAACTCCAGCTGCTGCCTGCAGAACCGCATGCATTTGAAGGAGCTGATTGCAAGACCAAAGGGATCAAGGATCCAAGTACACTGGAAGCGTCCTGAGAAGCAAAGAAATAAAGAGACTAACAGAAATAAAAATGGAAGTAACTCTATACGGGAAGTCAGATAGATGAGAACAGCAAAAGCTGGAATTAAGTGGATCCTGGAAACGTCTCTCCTTTGTCAAATCCTCACCAATATTGAAAGCTGAGTTTACTTTTCCTTTTCCCATTAGCAGGCACTTTGTGTTTCTTCCTTCTGATGCGTGAGGTAACCTGACAATAAACCTCTGCTTTGCTTGTGACAAAGTGTCAACGCTGATGTCATCAAGTGTATCAGCACCGTGTGCAGCATGGCACTTGGGCTCCATCCAGTGGTTAGGAGAGCTGCTTCTGCAGCAAAGCCAGCTGTAATGACGGTGATTTATTTAATCTCAGCAGGGTACTAGGCCCCAAGTGGTGGCCCAGGTTCTTGGCTGGTCCCCTTGCCTCTAATAATGGGACTGGAATATTGCTGGGGCAGCAAGGGCACTGCCTCTTCTCGTAGAGAGTGATTCTTCTCTTCCAGGACAAATTTAAATACATATGGCAGCTCCAGGTGCAGAGGGCCCCATCAGTAAGAAAAAAAGATTCTTGTGTCACTACTTTGCACCATTTATTTGCTGATTGCAGAGGACTCGTCTCAGGGTTTACTCAAGACACCGACGGGCTGCCCTCAGCATTATCCACATTCACAAAATGGGACTCCTAACAGTGACAGCTGCTCTACAGAGGCACTGGAAGTCCAAAATAATCTTTCTGTGCTTGACTTTTGAAAACCTATCAGTAAAAGTGTGTTTTGATAGTTCTCAGGAATTTAAATACCTGACGCTTATAAACTGTACGGGAATTTACGATAAAATGCTTGATCTTCCTTGCACACCACTTGTGCAAATTAATTTTCCAGCCTGTAACTCGTTTTGAAACTTTAAGAGCCTTCTTCCTATCTTGCTAGAGTCTTGAGCCAGCAGCAGTCTGGTGGAAAGAATGAGCAAGACGGTGAGAATATTTGCAAGTTTCCCCAAGAATGACAAGACCTGGGCAGGGAAGTGACAAAGAATCTTAGAATTGCTTCGGCTCAAAGAGACCTTTCAGATCATCAGGTGGATCAACCCAGCTCGACGGAGTCACCACTCAACCACGTCCCTCAGCACCACATCTGTACGTCTTTTAAATAACTCCAGGGACAGGGACTCCATCACCTCCCTGGGCAGCCTGTTGCACCGTTTCCAGAGGGAGCAGCAAAGTAGGAAACCACAAAAAGAGGGTGTGAATTAAATTCTACTCCAACACGTGCAAAACGGAAACAAAAAGACCAATTTCAAGTGATCATTTTGCATTGATAAGACTCTGAACTAGAACTACAGCAGAGAAGAAGTCAAGCGTCCTTGTGGGAAAAGCAAGTGTGCAGATGTGACTGCATCGGTCAGAGACAGAACTAAAAGCTTAGACCTCAAATGAGGAGGAAATAACAGATAAATCGCTACAAGATCGTTGCACAAGTGGCTGAAGTATCCCATCTGACCCACAATATTTTTACACAATACAGCAAAGCTAACTGTAGACACTCTGCTCATCCTTCCTAAGTAAAATAAATAAACAGGAATCACAGATTTTAACACTGTCAGTTCTGAAAAGCAAGTTACTTAAAGCAGTGCAATTCCCAACTGTAGGCTCAGTCACACTAGAATAAAAGTACTTACACCTACCTCAGGTATATCAACGGAAGCATGTTATTCTAACTACATCTACACGAGTGAAACTGGAGCAAGTTAATTTGATGGGCTTCCAGACTGGTCGAAAAGCTGTGGGGAGATAGAGCCTGAGAAAACAGAAACAACAAAGCTACACGGGCACTGGTATGACATCAGGCGATGACTCAGGCTTTTCACACGAAAGCTTTACTCTGGGACGTGTCACCAAGACAGCCTGACGGGCCAGCATCTCAGACTTTGTTAAGGGAGAGAAGGAGAGAGATCAGCACGGAGAGAACACGCTGCTGGAGGAAAGACAAGCCAGGGGAACTAGTGGCACAAACTCCTTGTACCTCATACACCTAAAGGTAGGCAGAACAAACCTCCCCTTCATGAAACGAAAGCTCTTAATACAAGTGAAAAGTATACTGTCAGATACGACACGCTGTTGTAGGCGTGACTGAGCAAGGGGCACGTCGTGCCCCACTGTGCAGGGTCTCTGCTTCTTCAGCTGAATTCCATCCAACCTCCTAGGAGCCCACTACCGACTCTCCAGACACCCACTACATTTGCAAACCATGCAACTGGGATGCTGGAGGAGCACCACTGACAGCTACTGCTCCACACCTACCGGATGAGGCTAATGCCAAGCGATAGAAAACGGCCTAAAGGAGCACACGACAGTGGCAGCTTTTCAATAACCCTGCATTTGGTGCATCTTTGCAGTGGGAACTTCTAGCTGCAGCCAGCCTATGGAAAATAATATTATCAGAGATAAACTGCAAAGGAACAGAAGGTCCTTTTGGTTCCTTTCAGTTCAGGCTGAGATCTTTATTCCTTTCCTTTACTCCAGTCTCCAGATTTTCAGCCGATTTATTCTTCAGAGACAAAGTAAGCGATATTTTTCCCAGAAAAGTAGTTTTCCAGAAGGGCTACCCCAGAATCTACAACACCTTTCTCACCTCCCCAAGCAAGAGTGACTATATGACAGGTTTCTGGACGTTCTCTCCCATTCTCAGGGTTCCAGAAAAGAAAATACGTAACTTTTCCCCAAATCAGATTGCCTCCAAAGTCCATGCCCAGACATACACGCTGTTACTGTAGCTCTCAATGTGCACAACCAACGTCAGATGGCCCCGTGACTGAGCCCTTCTGCTCTGCAGATTGGAAATGCAGCACCAGCCTAACTCTACAGTTTGAAAAAGAACAAACAGCTTGAAATCAAGTCATCTCCTCCCGGTCTGAACCATCCTTTAGTTTTCTTATTCATTCAGTTACCCTGTTGAGATACTTCCTTTCCCTTAGGTGTCCTTCATAAGCATCAGGCTCCTCAACCTGCATGCTACAATCTGTCTCCTTTTTCCTTCTTATCTCTTCTTGCTGACCATCTCCATCCATCTCCATTACACCATAACCCCCCCCCCAGAAACATTGACAAATTTCACCTTTACTGTCAAGGCTGATCACTAAATCCTGAACTGCTCATTGCATTCTTGTCAGTGGGGCACTGCCACGTGTCACTCTCCTGGAAAGGACACCACCAGTCAAATCAACCTCCCCCAGCTCCTGCATTTAACATGCTTATTACATTCTTGACTCCTTCCAGTTACTGTACCAGGTACGGAATACAAGGCCTCTGGCAGACAGTGACATCTACACCCTTCTGAGCCCCACCAGGCCGATTTATGAAAAGCACTAGCCAGTGGAAACAAGCCAGAACAATACTTCAAATTCATAGAATCATAGAATGTTAGGGGTTGGAAAGGGCCTCTAGAGATCACCTAGCCCAACCCCCCTGCCAGAGCAGGAGCACCCAGGGCAGGCCATGCAGAAACGCCTTCAGGGGGGTTTGGAAAGTCTCCAGAGAAGGAGACTCCACAACCTCTCTGGGCAGCCTGGGCCAGGCTCTGGCACCCTCACAGGAAAGAAGTTTCTCCTCATGTTGAGATGGAACTTCCTATGTTCTAACTTAAACCCATTATTTTTTGTTCTATTGCTGGGTACCACTGAAAAGAGATTGTCCCCTTCCTCTTGACACCCACCCCTCAGGTATTTATAGACATGAATAAGATCCCCTCTCAGCCGTCTCCTTTCAAGGCTAAACAGCCCCAGTTCACTCAGTCTCTCTTCATAGGAGAGACCTTCTAGTCCCCTCATCATCCTCAGAGCCTCTGATGGACTCTCTCCAGTAGGTCCCTGTCTCTCTGGAATGGGGGAGCCCAGAACTCGACGCAGTATTCCAAGTGTGGTCTCACCAGGGCAGAGTAGAGAGGGAGGAGAACTTCCCTAGACCTGCTGGACACACTTTTCTTAATGCCCCCCAGGATCCCATTGGCCCTCTTGGCCACAAGGGCACACTGCTGTCCCATGGACATTGATAACTGAGGGAGTTACAATATTACTGGAGACACAAGCCATCTCTAAGATCCAGAAAAACTGTTCCAATGCCTGTGGCAGCAAAGCCCATCACTATGTTCACTTAATCCACGCCTAAGCCCCTCTTAATAAGGAAAGAGGTGAGGACTCACTTGGTAGGTGCCAGTACAGGATCATCCGCCCAGCCTCCTTGCCGACGCGGGGGTTTAGGTGGTGGACCCTTTAACAAAGAGAAGAGACACATTAGAGGCAGCTCCACTCAAGGCAAAGTCGGCCAGTTGAGGTAGCAGGTCCACACATACTATTGGAACGCTTCTCCAAATAATACATGGAGAGAGAGTGTTTCAGATGCCGCTTGTTCATAAAATAAAAGGCAGACAAATATGGCAAGACAGGTTTGTAAGTGTGTCTGTAAGCCTGAGATGCATCACTAAGTAGTGCCTTGACAAGTTTCAGGCCTGGCTGCTTTGGACTTGCCCAGGACACACTGTAGAGGAGCAGACAGGGGATGTGCTCTCCTGGCAAAACATGGTTCACTGGGAACTCGTTCATTCCCGTTGCCCACATTTCAGTGGGAGGTATCACGCGTTATGTCTTTCCTTGAGTACAAATCAGCTCATTTTAGATGAGAATTCTCTCCTAAAGCCCATCTGCTTTTCTCCACTGCCTAGAACTGGGGGTTAGATGTCAAGTTGAGCTACAGCCAGCCATACCCAATACCTCTAAACTCAGTGGAGACGAATCCCACCACCAAAATGCTGAAGGGGAAGCCCATCTGGAGCTTAAAGGCACTCCCTGCTATTTTCTGGCACTGCTGTGCGTGGCACTCTGCTGTGCTGCGCGGCAAGAGAAAGCTGGAATCCAGCTTGGGGCTCGCCATGGGAATTTTCAAAAAACGGCTCCGTGAATTCCCACCGTAGGAATCCCACTCTGGGTTTGGGTCCCCCTGCCTGAAGCACCTCATAGAGCAGTGTCTTCCACAGCGTTCACGACGGGCAGCAGGGAAAGACGAGAGGCAAGGCGAGTCCACCGGATGAATTTCAGTTTATATGGCTCCCAACTGACGGTGCCCGGCGAGGAATGGGTTACTGGGACCATCACGAGAAAGGATGATTGGGTAAAAGAGGTCCCAAAACAGGGACAAATGGTAACTGCAAGGGAGCCTAAGCTGGAGCAAAGTGTGGGGGGGACAGACAGGTGGCTTCACAGCCTTTCTGAAGAAAAGGAGTGAACTGTACGGCTCCTGAGGATTTTTGACTTGACAGAGGTGACCTTGTATGTGTGGTGGAGTCAACCCCGAGCCAAAGTCAAATTACCTCTCGCCACAGATGAGGAAGGGGTTGAGCTAACCCCTGATTGTAGGAGCCTCTTGTGTTTATTTCTCGAATCAGAAGCGTTGGGTCTGAGTGTGGGAAATTAAGAGACCCTGCCAGGGGCAGCCGCTGCCTGCTGCAGGGAAGGGGCACGACCCTGCATAGCTCCCTGATAGGAGCAAAAATAGTCATCCTCCAAAAATAAACAGGGAGCAGGAATGAGGCAGGAGCTGCAGTCCCAAAATACCAGCTTTCTTCAGCAAAGGGAGCACAGGAGGGCAGAGGGACAGGCAGGGAGCGTGAAACGCAGGAAACAGCCTCCTTATATGGGCTCATCCGCAGGGGACAGAGCTCAGTCGACTGGAATGACCATGTCACAGAATGTGAAGCCTTCAGGGGCCCGAGTGAATGGAGTTTTCTGATCTTTAAACGATTCCCCCAGATTCTTCAGATGCCAAACCAGAGAAGAGGCTACAGTGCCAAAAAAGGAGCATTTTGAATTCAGTTGATCTGGACACACCCCGAGCCCAGGAAAAAGGGGAAAACACACCACATATGGGCGTGCATGCCACACAAACATCCCTCTTCCCATTACACATGCCCCTACCTCAAAAACACACTTCCTGCCACACGGACCCTTTCCAAGCAAACAGCTCTCCTCCCCTCACACCGTCCCTCTGAGAGCCAGCAGGTCGTCTTCCCAACACACAGCCTCACGACCCCTCACAAAGGTGCAGAGTTCTACACAAATGTCACTGCAGAACTTGGGCCATAGGTCTGAGGGAAAACGCAGCGTCTCCAGGGCGTTCCAATGCACCTGCAATTTAACCCCCTCCTCGTCAAAACCAGCCTTCAGATCAAGGACACCTCCAGTGGGGCAAGGCCAGCTCAGAGGGCGATGAGAACGACCGCTCTGCTCTTTGCACAGGGCATCACTCCGAAGTGGCATCCAGGGCTTTGATGCCAATGTTATAACATCTTCCCATTGATCATACCCACCAGGCAACCCTGAACGGCCGTCAGACGCCGACAAACACCTCACACCCACTGGGCTTTTATTCCTCTTGCAATAAACCAGGTAATTCTTTTTGAACTGCCCACGGGAGCACCAGCAACAGGAAAGGCAACGTTAATGGTCACCTGAGGATAATAAACACCTTTTCCTTCTCAGCTGCCTAAAAAGTGCCGCAAGAAGGTCACGTGCCACGCACCCAAACTGTTTGGGGTTCAAAACATTGAGATTCCACCAGCTCCCAACGACAACTCTCAGCTTTTGCTGCTCAGTCTCTTTCACAGGATTAACTAACCACTTGCTGTAGTTTGCTTTGCTACTCAGGTTTTCTCAGTTATTTATCTCCAGAATATTTCCTCTACCTTAATTTCTGCCGATCGTCCCCTTTTCCAGGGAACATTGCCACAGCCTGAATTTTTTATTTTAGTTTTTCTCAGAAAACTCAGTTCACCATTTTTGTGATGGTACTTTTCCAGCATTTCTCAGGCCACCTTCCTCACCAACACTTTCACATTACCACTATTTTATCTCTTCCTTTGAAAAATGACTGGCCTGAATTCCATCTCTCCTGCATTAAAGAAGTTTTGCTGCCTTCTTTATCTGTAGTCAGAGCCTTTCTTATCAGACAGATGTAGAATTCTGATTTGGCTTCCCCACGAAGGCAGAAATTTCCAGGCTACCTGTCAGATCATGTCTGCAGTTTTGAAGGTGCTCGTTGCTTCCCTGATGAAAGCAACTGTCCTGTCTCTGCATCCTGAGGGTCCAGCAAAGTTTCTTTAAGGACTGACCACAAGGCAGGCAGGTTACAGACATGTTGGGTCCCTCAGATTCTCAGGTGGGTCTAGAAATACTGATTAATTTACCTTCATCAAGACGACAACTCCTCTGAAAGAGCGAGCACTCCGTGTGGGGAAGCAGGGACTCAAATGACATTGAGAGCGCGCAACAGAGGACAAACCATTTTTCTGTCACATAAAACAGCTCCAAAAATGCAGGATCTACATTCTGCCCAATATACAAACACTGTGAGATTTTATACAGGATGTAGGTGCCTTGTTTTTATCCAATATTGACTATGGAGCAGAAAGAAAGAAGTATACCCAGTCACAAGCTTTCTCTTCTCCAGCAAGTCGCCTGAGGCTCCCCCGACTGAGGGGGAAAAGCAAATCTTCACAAACAGACCTGATGAATTCGTTTTGACTGCTGCCAATTAAGGAGCTGTAAGTCAAACAGCCCCGCTGCTTCCCAGCAGCCACGTACCACTTACAATCTACACAGAACTCAGAACATATATGATATCCAAAAGGGCTCAATTCCCAGATCTATACAAGCCTCGGCTAAGACTAACCCAGCTCTGCTACGTCCTCTTTCTCATGTCCACAGATGGTTCCAGCAGTGCACTTGATTTTAATGAACATCCTCCAAGGACTTGTGCAGGTTTTAAAAGCCTACCAGAAAATACTGGCTTTCCATTTCATCCACCAACCACCCTTCCTCACGATCGCTGACATTCCTTTGCTAGGGAGAGCGCTATTGTGACAGAAAACGTTCTTGGAGGTGGGCTTCAAATATTCGTCATGTCTCAGAGCAGCTCCTGTTAAGAATTTGTTCCTGTCCTGGTTTGAGTTAGAACAGAACAATTCTGTTCAGCGATTTTACTTTTCAGCTCAGCTCCTTTAACTAACGGCACTTTCTGAAATTAGCAGCACGTGACAGTTCCCTAAAGCAGCGGTGAGCCATCCAGTCAGCTTCTGGGTGCAGCTGCCAGGAAAGCTGTCCTACTGCAGCATTTGGCACCTTAACCTGTCTCCAGAGTTCCTGCTTTCCCCCGCATGAAGCCGGCGAAGCCACACACAACAAGTTGAGTCTCTGAGCAAGGGGTTACCAGGTAGAATCCTCTCACAATCCCCAGAGCCCCTCCATCTCTCAAGCAGTTTGCTGCTCCATACTGTCAGACACGTTCCCAGTCACCTCCACCACTCCTGCAGTTCTTTTGTTGCCTTCAGTGGGGCACGTTTTCCACTCAAATGTGCAGAAAAGAAAAGGCATTTAAATACAATTATTTCCAATGGGATTGTCCCTAACCAGGGGATCTCAAGCCAACAGCAAGGTAGCCAAGCAGGGAAGAGAGCAGGAGAAAGGCTGGGAAACACAGCTGACTAGCAATGCTATTTCAGTGGATGTCACCAAAAGGCAAGCAGATAAGCTCAGAAAGCTGAAAATAACTGTCCTGCTGGCCAGCCACTCGGGGTGCACGGGAGAGAGGCAGCACAAGGCCTTGGGGAGCTCCAGGCCAGGCAGAGCTGGGGCTCACACTGGGGAAGTTGGCCTAATTAGGGAACAAAAATTCAGTTGCATTTTTGAGATTCCTCCTGGAGACTCTGGCCAACTTCCAGCTGAGCGGTCCCCAGGAACAGGCTGGGAGTCCAGCATTTCTACAAGCAACCAGAAGACCACTGGAAAAGCAGCAGCTACCACCGTGAAATGGAAGCAGGTAAAAAGGCAGTGCTTCCTTGGATACCGGTTCCCCTCGCGGGAGGGTGTTTATTAGCACAAGGCAAGAATCCAGAGAGATGACAGAAACTCTGGGGCACGGACGGCCAAATGCAGCTCATCCCAGGACAAACAGGCAGAAGGGAGGGCATTCGTCATGTGCAACTGCTACGGGAAATACCGCCTCAGAGAACCCTCCCAACTAGAGGGGCTGGACAGTGCCTAAACCACCGTGATTATTTTCACACTGGCTGAGCGCAGCCGGCGCTGGGCTCCTCAGGCACACCTTTCCAAGTTTCAGGGAATGTGAGGAAGAGCCCCTGGGTGGGCAGCTGCTGCGCAGAGCCAGACCAGACAATGGAATGAGAGTTTGGAGCTGGGTGCCAATCACTGCGCAAGGGTAAGAACTGGGTCAGGAAAATACCGCTCCGATCGTATCAGGCCCCAGGCCATGTCTAGACCACAGGTGCAGACACACCTGCAAGCAGGAGCTGTGTGAGTCACCCCGAGTCTGGAAAGCCTCGAGCTTTAGGTACTTCTGCTCATCAAGCTGGTACCTCCCCACATAGAGCGCAGGTTGCTTCTCACCAGGGGATCTCTGCATCATTCCACACTATGTTTTAGGATGTGAACAACTCACTCCAACAATCCCAGTGAACTGGGCAACGTAGCAATGCAAGTCCACAACTGGCTTCACATTGCAGGTACTTAGATTTTTGTGATAGTTGCTCTTCCAACAAACACTCACTGAACACAACTGTTCCTGACGTGTGGTCTCAAACTAAAAAGCAACGGCCCATTTTTCCACCCAAATTGTTTCAAAAGCATTGGGAACTAGAACTACAGGAGGAGTTGGTTGCCCCCTCTAGAAAAGTCAGATCGTCAAATATTCTTTCCAATTGTTGCCTTAAAGCACGCAGTCCTTCCGATTTTGAGCGACACAGAGCCACAGAGGCCAGCATCCAGCTAGTCAAGAGTCAGAAACCAGATGCTCTCCCTGCTCTAGTCCGTCAAGGACCTTGAGACCACCAATGGCACATCTACCAAACCACAACTAGAGAATGAGGTCCCAGCTGGACTCATCAGGAACAGAACATTTTCCTGCTCAAATGCTGCTGCCTTCAGTCAGAAAGTCCTTCCCTGCGGCCCCAAAATGCTTTCAGTTCCATCTGCAGAGTAGAGTGGCATTAGGAGAAAGGACTGAGAGCCTTCCCAGACCCAGAGCAGCTCACAGCTTTGCCATTATATACAATACTCTCTAGGAAGGTGGGAAACATTACCTGATACATCTTTCGAGAGGAGGAAGAGGACAATAAATCAGCTTTCAGCTGGAAAGGCGATGGTGGGTTTAATCTTAAGTTTATGTATAAATCACACGGTTTCAACATCAAAATGAACACCTCCACCCCCGAAGGTCCCTGAAGGCAAGGAAAAGCCCTGCTCCACTGCTGAAAACACAGGATGGGGGTCAGGCTCAGGATCACTCACGGCTAGTGCAGGGACACGAGCTCCCACAGCTTTCCGCTGGGACCAGAACTCCAGGGAAGGACACACTGCAGTCCCCAGCTACTCTTGACTGGCTAAAAGAGGTCCATGGGCCCATCCAGAGGTTCTCGACATACCGCACAGGCACCCAATGCAGGCGGTGGGTTCTGCTGCGAGGATAAGGCATCTGCGACCCCCTGTGGAGCTGCGCTTAGGGAATCCCCACCGCGGTCCTGCACAAACCCTCCTCCTTTCAGCCAGGGACTAAAGCAAACTCGAGGAGGGAATTCTCCAATGCCCCAAAGCAAAGCTGTGGCAAAGTCAGGAACAGAACCCAGCAAAGTCTTGGCTGACGGCCATGCTCATACTCCTCCCGCCTATTCTGCCTCTGCAAATTCACTGAGTTCTTAGGATACACCCTTTATTATGCCACTGATCAGCCTTTGGCGACGTGTCCCGAGCAGCCTCGGAAGGTGCAGCCAAACGAGTGATTCAACTGGCAAAAATTCAGATCCGAGATGAGTGGTTTGTTTGCCAGGGGATGCAAAACAAGTCTCAGAGCAGGCAGATGGCTGGAGGACAGGACTTCGGCGGGTCCGTGCCCATCCACGGCCCAGATGTGGCTCTTTGCTGGTACTCTGGCAGCCACCAAGGATCCTCCGTGCGGCGGGAGGAAAGGAACCAACTCCAGGGAGAGCTCAGACTGTAACACGCAGCGCGGCCCGCGGGGAGTTCAGAGCAGGGTTACATCAGCCATCAGGGGGATGAAGGGGCCAACTTCAGACAAATGATTCAAGAAGCCAAGTATTTCAGCTTGGCCAGGCAATGACTAAGGGGGAGATAGACTGCAACAACTTCTGGATCACACTTTACAATATAAAGTTCCACTAATAACTGGTGTTGGAAGGGACTTACGATAAAATTAGCAGAAGTTTGCGAGCCTATAGTATTGTAAATTACAAGCAGCTTACTGATCAGTCAGATTGCTCAACACTCAGTTAACCCCTTGGTTACCCTTCCCAAGTGGAAAAATACTGTAAAGTGTGAGTGTGATGCTTCAGAGCTTAAGCCTGAACAAAGGGTGTAAGAATTCTCCGAACGAGAAAGGTTTCAAAGCAGGGATCCCTTTGGGCTACGGAAAATCTCCTCGCCAGGCACCACGGCGTAATATCCCCGAAGCAACAACTATTGCTCATGTGGAAGAGTCACATCAGGTTAGTTATTTTAATGAAATTTAGCAGCCAGGAGCGAGAAGGTGCCTATGGCATGTGACCAGTCACCGCTCGGTACAGTGGACCTTGGGAATCAATGATTCAGGGCACTGTGTGGTGCTGGAATTAGTTCCAGCGAAATGACTGTAAGGACTGGTTCTGGGGGTTGGGGGGAAGGTTTAGATCAATTATCAGGAAAAATTTATATTGGTTAACCAGTCCCCAAAACTACATCCATCAGTGGGAGGTCTCTTTGCCTGTTAAATGGAAAAGTGCTCTGGGCATAGTCCTGAATCATCCATCACTGACAAATAAACCCAGTGGATCTTTCCTACAATACGATGCCTACTACTACCAAGAGAACGAGCTAATCTGAATCATCTTGTGATGAGGATAGCCTTCGGAGGCCAGAACTAATTAGATGGGTGATACGGGTTTTTTTTCTGGGCTTTCAATTTTACAAATGAATCTACTACGCTACCCGTGCTGGGCTGGTGCTTCAGCAGAAGGAGGTAAGAGCACAGGAGAGGACGCTTTAATTGTCTGACCTATACAGAGAGCGACTCTAGCCAGGAAAAATGAGGCAATACCAATTCCACGGTTAGGAAGAGCGCAAGACAATTAGGTCAAAGACTTGAACAGAAGCAGGTACAGATACCCAGTTGTCAGATGGTTGCCAACAGCACCACCCTGCCTTCTGGTGCGAAGCAAACGCGGGGACGTGTTCTAGCTTTGCTGCAAGAAGAGAAAGGATACGTGTGTTCCTTTCCTCTGCACAACAGGAGCTGGGTAAGAAGCCCTACGCCCCCGTCAGCATTCCAGCGCTGGTGAAATAAAAAGGAAAGGCTCGTGACAAATACAAAAGCACAGAACACATCCTTGCTACTGCTGGCTGGCCTTCTCGTCTGGGGCACAAGCAAGACTTCGTAAGTCCTGAAGAGAAGTTTTTATGGTATGGGAGCAAGTGAACCCCACTGGACAGCACATCTAGGCTCGGGCACGTTTTGTACTCTATTAGTTAATTGCCACCCAGACTTTTAAATCAAAATAGAGTAACCTTTCAATGGCTACATCTGCATCTGTGACCTCAGAACAAGGTGCAGCAGCTGATAAGAGCAGCTGTTACAAAGATAATAAAAAACCCCTGCCAGTAACAGGAGCAGTGGATGCACGAGAGGCACTGAATCTGAGGCAAACTTTGTCTTATTCTCCAACACAAGAGGCCCCTCTTAAGGCTTAGTCCTACTAGTTCCCTTCAGAGAAGCCAGCATCTACCTAAAAGCCTCTAGTCTTACATGGTCAACCTTTTCCTCAGGGTCTTCATCCTAGAAGGATCAGGAGGGAAAAAAAAAAGAAAGAAGTTAAAAGGAAAAGCTATGGGAGCCTGTACAAAATAGCTTGGAGACCAACACGACCGGCTGTCCTGCAGCATGTGCTGTGCAATGTTATTCACTTGAACAAAGCTGATTTCCCCATGGTAAGATTTTGTATCCAGAGTCACTTATGCATATACCAGCTGAGATACTAAACAGCAGCACCCTCTGACTGCCAGCAATCAGAGGTTGAAAAGCATACTCCAGAAAAAAAAAACACAACAAAACAACAAACCAACCAACCAAGAACCTACGCTAAGCTACAAAAACCTCACTAACCCTCCTTACTTTTCTTCTGGACTGCATCATCTCTCCTATGGAACAGGGAAGCCAGGGGATTCATAAGCTGCATATATCTCTGATCGAAGTGGTTTGCTATCTGAGTCGGTGGTCTCTCGTAACACCGCAGCTGGACCTGGTGTCATCTCCTCCTACCATGACAGGAGCAGAGGGAGGCTGCAAGTGGGTCAGGGCAGCTGGGGTACAGAAGGGGTCGTGTCAGTGAGCAGCGTAAAGAAAAATCAGATTTGCCCAACTGGAAAAATCTGCTGGAAGTGTGCATCTGTCAGCCAGGCACCCACTTGCTCCCACACCCGTCAGCAGAAATGCTTCTGCGGGGCCCAACACGACCTAAGCTCCCCAGGCTGTACGGAGCCCGAGTGGTACAGGACTCACAGCAGCACGGAAGGAAATCCAGCTGGACAACACACGTTGGAAAAGTATTTAACTAACCACTTCTTTGAGTAATATTCCGCATGGATTTCACCCTCAGCTATCGATTTGCTGTCGTTTATTCGCTTGGGTTAGATAACTGAGTCCTGGCCGTCAGCCTGAGGAATCACTGCCGGGGTGTTTGTGAGCTGAGTGGTGGGAGGCCAAAGAGCTGCTTTGCAAAACTCACCTGTGGGATCATCCTTCCAACGTGCAGTGGAGGTGGCCTAAGTTCTTCTCTGTCTACATGAGTCTATTCTGAATAAGATTTTTTTTTGAGCACAGAAATGCTCCCTTCTTAACTATCACCCAATGACCACAAGTACATAGGCAAGTTTACTAATAGCAGGTAGGACAACAAGAGAAGAACATACTTTTAGAAGAGAAAGCACAGAGCCTTTCCTCAGGCTTTGGTGAAATGTGGGGAAGAGAACCAGCAGAGAACTTAGATGATTTGGGGGCAAACCCTGATATAAAGCGAAAGCGATCCTGCCCTACCTGTGTGAAGATGTTCTCAAGGTAGCCTTTAGGCTGAGACGTTGCCTATTAAAGCAGTCTCCACTCAAAGGATCTACAAGGTGCTGCCAGAGAGACACCAACAACATCATACTGAGATTGTAAGAGAAACCAGCAAAATCTTCAACAAGGTCCTAAGGGAATCCCATCACTGTAGGATGAAAACAGACTGTGGAAGCAGGATAACATTACAAGATTTTTGCATACTGATTTAATATAGCAATTAGTTCATTCTTGCTGAGAGAGGACACAGAAAAGGAAAAAACTGCTGATATATTAAAAAAAAAAAAGAAAGAAAAAGGCTTTTCCACTCAGCTTTCCAAATCAATCTCCTCAAGACCTCCAAACCTGGCCAAATAGCTTCTTTTGGTTGATGTCATCAAGCCAACATTCAGCCTGCTTGAAGCAGCATTAGAGCCAGGAAAAAGGTTTGACTTTAATTCTGTAAAAGTGTCCAGAAGTCCTGGTAGGATGGGACAGCAAAAATCTTCAACAGATCTCATTATACCATCTGCTCTTCCCGTTATACAAATAACATGACCAGCTTGAGTTTGTCCCATTTTGTCAGAACCTTGACCGCATCAAGATGAGTAAAAAGCGAGACATCAAGCCAGAGGATGGGGAAGGCTTCCCAAGGGAACACTGGACAGATTACCCCTCTGAAAATGAATGTTTGAAATGCAGAGCTCTGGCAGGCAGCAAGCAGATGTATCTCTAGGAAGCCCCAGAAGTACCTGCCGATTTGCCAAGGAGCATTAAAGGCCAGGAACGCGCAGAGCCACTGCGGCAGGAGGGTGCTGACTGCACCAATTACAGAAAAAAACCCCAACAAACTCATGTTCCTTCTTGCCTCGTGAAATAAGTCACGGCTGCCGGGCTGTTTGTTCGTACTTGTACTGCTGAAAAGGCAGGAATGCTCTGCATGTCAGATGCAGCCCCTTGAGGAGACAGGGGGTCTAAATTTGAAGGCCACGAAATGGAAATTCTCAAAGAAGGGTTTGGGCAGAGGAATTGCAGACACACTGCTGTAGTTAAGGAACTCACCGTGGGAGAGACACACACACAACAAGCACTGAAAGGATACTAAGACAGCACAGAGCTTTCAGAGAGCTCGGGGGAAACCGATGAGGACACAAGGCACAAAAAGATTGTGGCTGTGCCCTAGAGGACATTTTAACCAACACATTGGTGACACAAGACACACAGCTGAGATGTGCCATTGGTTGGAGTCTCCAAAAGATGAGATGTGCCATTGGTTGGAGTCTCTTTTGGAAGGCAGAGCTCAGGTCAAGCAGAGATCAGCAGTAATCTGGCAAGGTCTATGCACCAAGTCAGATGATTTGCCTATTGACTTCAAAACAAAGATAGTTTCAACTATGTTAAAGGAGTTGCTCATCCCTTGAAGTGCACTTCCTTGTTGTAAGCCCAAATGTTGAAACATGGATAGACCGGGTACTTTTTGCTTCCTTCAAGCAAGCTGCTCTGACTAGAAATCACTTCCTGGATGGTTCTCAGTGCCAGGAAAAGAGCAGAACCATGGCACGAATGGTACGTTCACACCAGAAGCTTGAGCTGGGTGGAAACTGGGATTAAAGACAAAAGGAATTAAAGAAAAAAAAAACAACAAAAAAAGTCACTCCTAAAACAGTTTTAAAACTGAGGAACTTCTGAGGGCAGAATCACTATCCTGAATAGGAAGCTGCACATGAAGGTGTGAATATGGCAAAGGTTTAAGACAAACCCCTTTGTCTTCAAAATCAGTAATAAGAATAATGCTGAAATTAATTACACAGGGCCTCCTCCACTACTGCCGGTTCCAGAAAAAAAAGTACTGGGGTTTTTTTGGATTTTTTAATTTATTTTGCATTTCTTTTGAGAAGGTTCCTTGAAAAGGTTTCAAGATGTCCAGATGTCTGAATGAGACAACCATTGTAACAGCTGACCCCACCACCTGGAGGCAAGCCAAGGCTTCCAGAAAAGTAAAAGGTGATCGCCAATCTAGGGTGAAGGAAAAAGCAATATCAGTTCTATGAAACACTCATTTTGGTATCAAATATCATCCTGTGAGAGAAGCCTCCAATTCTGGAACAAAGGAAAAGGTTGAGAATTATTTATAGTGGATTTTGTCTCTTCTCCAGTAGCTCCAAGGTTTCCAGTTAACAGCAACATTTAGCAACAAAGAGCTGTCTGAAGGGAGACGACACAAACGTTCCTTCCTGGTGGTGAAGATCCAAGAATAACATCTCTGAGTCTTGTAAGGTGTGGAAGGCCTTGCCCTGCTGCTGTTGAAAAGCTCACTGCTTTCAAACAGAAGATGGCAACTATCTCTCAGTCCTCTCCAGAGGTGCCCAAGGACTGGAGCCTTTACGATCTCTTCACTAGGATAATGGCTAGGACGTCAGACACACCAAGCACAACCGCAGTAAGCTACAGGCAGCAGGAGCCCTGCATCACACCCTGGTCTCTTTCTAACCGGGAAATCAATCCATGGACGGGGACAGCCAGTTCCATCCAGGAAGGGAACAATCTGAGAGTGAGCCACCCTAACCTGGTGGCTAACCAGCCACTACACCCACCTCAACCACCACCTGCTTTCTTTACCTATGAAGCCCACAGTTATTTCAATTACTTAAGTTACGCCTCCCGCAAACTCACAGAATCCCTCTGCGGAGAGCAAACTTTCAGGTCGAATTTGAGCATTCTGCAGCACTAAGCAAGAAAGTGAATTGAAAGGCTTCCCACCTCAGCTTTCTGCGTATTAGAGGATGTTGCCTCACTCTCCTGTGCAAGAGGGGTTCCAGACCACCTTCTACTTTATGAAGATGTACTGACAGAACTGACTCCGAACAAAAAGTTTTTCTCCAAAACCAAGTTTGCATATTTTCACCCGCAAGACAGAATCTCAGATGTTGTAAAGCTGGCTCCCAGCACGACCTCTCTATCCTGCGCATGGTGGAAAGGAAGAGGAGTGTCACTATACAAACTTGATGCTCAGACACGGGCTCTAGCAAAAGCAAAGTGCAAAAGTAAGGCACATGCTTACCCGTGTCCTGTCTCGCTACCCCAGATGGCGGCACAACTGGTCACAGATGTGCCTACTCATATTTGAACTCCCACAGAAGATACATGCACGTAGAGGAGAGATAGGCCCCAAGTCCTGTCTGATGCTGCTCTCCATACCTCACACGTGAGAAACTGTAGCCCCAGATATGACCCTGTGTGAAAACTACACATCGTGAAAAGGCCGACGGCAGGAAAGGGGCAGGGAAGTCACACTGCTCCCAGCTTTGAGGACAAACTTCATAGGACATGTGCGAGAGAATCTCAGCAGAAACAAGGAATGCTCCGCTGGAGTCACCAGCAGGACTACAGACAGGTTCTCCTGACGGGACACCCACCTCTTTAAGAGAAGCGGACGAGGAATTCTTCCTGCTGAGATTTTCACCCGGAAAGAAGTCCTGGCGGGCTCGTCGGCCCATCTTTAGTACCTGCAGTGCAGGGGGAAAGGGAGAAAAGTGAAGGAGCAGAGGGCACAAAAGGTGCGTCAGAGCCGGGGGGAAGACGCGACAGCCCCGCAGGGACACACTGTCCCCTCAAAAGCCTTTCTCAGCCGCCGGTGCTGACCCTGCGGCCGCCTCCCAGCCCGCCCGGCGCCCCCGCCCGGTCNCCCGCCCTGTTAACGACCTTAAAATCTCGGCCTGACCACCGGTGACGGCGGTGCCGCCGTTTGTCAGCGCAATACGTCATGTCGCTTTTATTGGGTTTTCATTTCGCATGCAGGAGGAGCAGGTTAAAAAAAGCCTGCTGCTCTCTCTTCTCCAGCTCGGTCCCGCATACGCTTTTGAAGTTCCCACTGAAGCAGATAATCCCAGCCTTGTAGATCTGTCTCCTCATAGAAGGTTTTGCCAAGTCTGCTGATGGCTTCTGATGCTCTTCCCAGTTCTCTCCAGCTCCCCGGCACTGTTCTCCAGCCAGGGCAGCCGGTCCCCAGAGTGCTCGGTGAGGGCAGGCCCAAAGATAAAATATAGATCATTACACACGTGCCTCTCGAGCACAAATTGCGCAGAGATTTCCACTGAGCTACATAAAACGACCCCGTGTCCCTTCTCGGCTGAGGAGATGGAGAGATTAATTGTAAACAGACCTGGGTTTGGCTCCACAGGTTAACTATTCCCTTCTCCAGTGCCTTGTCCATTGGCCTGGATTTTTTCCTGGTATCTCTGACATTCCTCACAATCTTCATCCACCCATCCATCCACCCATCCATCCACCCATCCACCCTCATTAGCCTAAATAATTGTCATCCATTTATTCTGCTGCCACCATCAAGAGCTGTACCACACCGCAAAGGACCCTGTTGACGCTCCGGCACGGTAAAAACTGACGGTGTAACCCTAAAGGTTTAAGTGGCCCAGGAATACCTTTTATTAACAGCACCAGGTCTCACTCCGTACCTGCTCAGCTTTAGCTCATGGTCCGGCTGAAGAACTTTAAGAAGTCTAAATAAATTGTGTCAAATAATCTTTTTTTTCCTTTTTTTTTTCTTCTTCCCATTCCTTACTGACATTTTCAAGTCGTTCTGCTATGACTGTGACGATCTAAGGATTAGGTGAAATAAGATTTGTGGGCCAAGGTAATAATTTTTTATTAGGCCAACTGATATAGCTGGAAAAAAACTTACCGGGAGTGTTTCTGTGCCTGAAAGCTTGTCTGTTTTTTCCAGCTATATCAATCGGTCTAATAAAAGATATTATCTCCCTTTACAAACCTTGACATGTTGAAGGAATTCAGTAAGTGAGACGTGATTTTCCCTTTTTGAAGCCAGGCTGGTTAGGCTCTATGGAATTATGAGCTGCCAGATACTTCGTTCTCCTCTTCCAATTACATTTTGTGAGGCAGAGAGGGCAGTTTTCACCTAACCCTGGGCTTCACAACCAGGGCCACGGGAATATGGCCCCGCATTTCCCGGTTCCCGTCCGCTGCTCCAAAGAGCCTCCGCAACCACGCGGCTGCGCAGGCCGCGGGAGCTGGAGGGAACTGTAGCCTTCTCTCAGCACTTTGACTTTTGGCTCCACAGATTCCTGATAAGAGAGAAGGGCAGATGTGCAGAAAGAATGAAACCTCTCATCTGGACAGCAAGTAAGAACTACGCAAGCGTTCCTTTCCCGGACAAGGTCTCACACCTAAGCACGGACTCTCTCCATCTGGTTCCAACCCAAACCCTGTCACGCAGAATCCCCACACAACAGAGTCCCCCACCGGTGCCATTTGCTGTTGATGACCGGACCTAGGAATAGAGCTTGCGTCTGGTCCTCCTTCTACCCGAGAGAAAGCCAGGAAGGGCTGGGAAAGCAATCACCCACCTGCTTCTGGTCCGAGATCACCTTCCAAGCAAGGGCAGGCACGCACAGTGAAAGCTCCAGCTCTGGTGGGAAGCCCACATGGTAGCACCACTGCAGGAGAGAACGGTGACCACCTTATTCCGAGTGGCCAAAGGTTTTATTCAGCAGCTCTCTGGCGGCAGTAGGATTTACGGGACGCAGGGCGATTCCAGGAGCAGCCGGTGACACGGCACTGCGCCTTTCTTCCTCACCCTGCCCTCACGCCCGGCGGCCGGCCAGACTCCCCATTTCAACATGAGCCAATTCAGCGCAAACGCGAAGCTTCCGCTGGGGAGCAAAGCGCTCGGCGAAGCCTTCCACCGTAGGCTGCTCCACACCAGCAGCACACCGGCAGCTCCAAGCGCCTCAGCTTGATCTTTTTCTGCAGTTCTGTTTCTCCACATACCCCAATTTACCTTGTCTCTAAGGGTTTTTAGAGGAGGGAAACAACTGCGAAGCTTCAAACAAGAGGTTCCTCCCTCTGGAAGGTGGAAGGAGTTTTGAGAGGCAGAAAAGATCCACGCCTTTGCCTGCTGCCACATGTGAAGCGTTTCTGACGACGCTCACGCGCCCTGTAGTCCTGTTGGGCTCACTCTCAGCCCAGCTGGATTCCAGCCTGTCCAAGATGTGCCACCCATTCACAACCGCTGCTGGCAGCCACCAGTGGTGGTTCCAGTGCCTGTGAAACCGCGGAGCTTTCCCCACCTCTTCCCAACCCAGAGAGAGCAATGCCCAGAGCAGATAGTGAGTGGCCCAGTACCGGAACCAGCACCACACTTACATCCTCCTTCTCCAATATTATTTCCAAGCGGTAAGTCCCCGCTGTCAACTCGTAACAGAAAAGTCTGCTCTTGGCCATCAACACAACCTGACGTTTTGCACTGTTGCGTTTCATCCCATTTCTACTGTCTCAGGTATCAAACCTGCCAACTCCTTCTGCAGGGTATCCCAGTCCTCCTCTGCATTGACAGCGCCTCTCAACGTTGGACCCGCAGCCCATTTCATTAGCGCATCCATTTCCGTGTGCCAAGGTCATTAACAAAAACTGGGCCCGGGACCAGTCGCTGGGGAACTCCTCTGGTAATCTCCCGTAATTTCCGTACCTTGTAACTCGCCATGCGGCACTGGAGCAAACGGACTGCTGCAGGCCAAAGCAATCAGTTCTACCGCATTGGGTGTGACCTCCAACCTCACGTGGGGTAGAGGAGGTCTCAGTGCGGAAAAGCATCCAGGGTTCGTTTCAGAAGCGCCTGGGGAGCTCTAGAAACATCCATCCCGATCTACATCGAAAATAAATATTCCATGGGTAGCTAACGACAGCGCCAAGATTTTGCACGATTCACCTGACATCATCTCCGAGCCACGAGATCTTGTGACATCTTTGTCTGTTCCGCCAAGGAACTCTGACGCCTCTTCTCCAAGCAAAGCACATGCAAACCGCCAGCAGCTGACCCTTCGGCCTCAACGGGCACCCAGCACCCCCGCAGCTGCCCCGTGGCTTTGCCCTGCACCTCAGGGCACGTCCTGGGAAAGGAGCCTGTACGAGCCCCGGTCACGGATCTGAACCTCGATCCGGGCCCGTGTTTGGTTCCCGCGTGCAGCCCTGGCCTCCTCCGAGGGCAGCGGGTGTCCGGAGCAGCTCCTTCCCCTCGGCGAGGGCCGCCGCGGCGGGAGACTCTCCTGCGCCCCAGGGGCCACCTGCCTTCCGGGCCGC
>VWZK01002005.1:263410-321520 GCA_013396935.1 Baryphthengus martii | reverse complement strand
GGAGGTGGGCGCTGCCGGCGGCCGGGAGCAGCGAGCCCAGCCCGTGTCTAGAGCCCTGACATCGGGGGGAAGGCAGCGAGAGGACGAGGGCGAGATGTGAGCAGGGGTCCGGGGGTGCGTGCAGCGCGCTGGGCTAGGAGAAAGCGCAGGGCTCGCCGCTGGGCGACGAGCAGGTAGCCGGACTCCTCCCTGCTGAAGCTCCAGCGCCTGCCGCAGAGATCCAGGCAACGCGTTTGGGCTGTGCAGCACCCGCACTGGCTGTGGAGAAGGTGGAGAGGCACTCGCTGAAGAGCCTGCTGCCGACAGGACGCTGCCGAGGGTGTTGCTCGCACTAGTATGAGGCTACCGAGAGCAAAGGGGGATGCTGAGCAGGTGCAAAGGGGACCCCCAAGGGAACACAGGCGTTGAGGAAACCTGCCAGATGTTGAGCAGGTGTGGAGCAGATGACGAGCGGGCCCAGATGCAGACACTAACCCGATTCAGCTGCAGAAGCAGAGCAAATGCAGATGCAAAGACAGATTCTGAGCAGACATGAACCCGGAGCAGATTGCAGGTGCTGAGCACATGTAGGTGCAAGCAATCCTTTCAGTCTGTGCTTAGGATTCCTGAGGACTGGAAGATGTTGATGGGCATGCAGTCATACTACCACCCAGGGTGTCCTCCCGTGATGTAGCGCAGTCTTGGAAACACAATTTGAATGCCAGCAGTTCAGGGGAGGAGCTGCGACTTGGTAGAGGCAGCCTCAGAATGCAGTTACGCTGCCAGGTTTATGTTAATCTTGACATATGATGAGCTAGAATAAGACCTACAATGCGGTAATGCAACAAATTTCACGTAATCTCTAGCCGACTGCGCTCCATGTGGTTACACGATTAGCTCTTAGCTCAGGAGATACCAAGACTCAAGGAACACAAAGCGCACAAGGGAGAGCAGCTTACTCGTATTTCGATGGTTTCGACCGACTGTGCTGTCCTTTGTGAAATTCTAAAAGCACGTGGGGAAGCCAAGCATCTGTGCAAAATAGTACAGCCACGCTATCGACCGGTGTCGTTTGGGGAAGGAAACTGAAAAAGCACAACAGTAGGAAATGAAGTCAGGAGTGGATTTGGATAAGGTCGGAGGGAGAGAGGAATGGAGACATGATGCACGAGAGTGAGCAGGGACTGTGGGTTGGGAAGAATCCCTGTGGAAATGAATGAACCTGTCGCGTGTCCCCACAGGGAGCTGGGGCAAGGCGTTGAGCAGTGGCTTCAAAAGACCAAGTAGTGCTGAGCTAGAATGCCGAAGAGTGGGCAGTGTAAATGCCACCACCCAGAGAAAGAAGGAACTTCTGAAGTGGGTCACACCAGGAGACCAGCTCTAGACAGGCCCCTCTTGAAAGAGACACGCTCCTTTTGAAACCTGGGGATTTTCATTGCTTACACCACGGCTGCGTTGGCCCTGTGGCTTCAGAGGTGGCGGCTGTTCAACTTTCCCATGCCTCTGTCGCTGTGCCAGGAGGTGATCTCAGAGAACGCTCTAAGCCCAAGCCAGGCTCCTCTGGGGGAGGAAGGCAAGGACTGCTCTGGTGAGGGGGCTGTGAGGATGATACAGCCAGGTCTGAAAAGCACATGTACATCAAGTGTCCTAGCTCCAAGCTAGCAGTCAAGTGGCTCATTGTCTCAGAGAACTCATCCTTCTCAAAGACTTAAGCTCCAAAAGTGAGGAGAACTGAGGAGCAAAAATAGCAGCAGGGAGAGCTCCATCCTTCTAGGAAGGAAGGGTGTTCAAGACTGGGTTCCCCACCCCTACTCTGAGCTGTTTGGTCAGGATGGTCTTTCTGCTACACTCCTCAGGCACATCGCCTGAATTATAAGGGACTTTCTTTCAGAGAATAACTCACCCTCGACCAGCCATTCACTTCAGGGGTCTCCTAAAACTCAGGGCAGTTCAGACTCCCTTTAGCACTGACTTGATTAGCTCCAAGCTGAGAGAGCATCTGCAGTGGTCCTGCGAATGGCTTTGCTTACCTTCCCGAGGAAAAACAGATGCCGTTTTCCAAGCCAGCTTGAGAGGCAACCCAATTACAGCCATGTCTTGCCCAGCATCTCTTCCCTCCAAACCTATCACCTGCAGAGTTCCAGAAGGATCTGTTTTTTTTTCTTCCAAGTTATGCAGCTTCGGCAGGAGAGACATTGAAGTACCAGTGGTATAACGCAGAGTGAGGCAATACCTGCGCTTCCTCGACATCAGACTAACGGCACAGCCATCAGCCTTCCTGGGGCTTGCCAAAACAGCAGCTCTGGAGGGTCGGCAGCACGTGGAGAACCTGCACCTCACTGACAGCAGTGGTAGGAAGAGAGAAGATCTCAGAAAGAACCTGCTCCCTGTAGCACATTGTCCACACTAAGAGGCCACCGGTCTCCTCATTTGTGCAGCCAGTGGTGCTGGGCTGTCCGGACTCCGCAGGCCCAATAGTGAGGATACGTCCTGTCACGTCTGGCGTAGCCTGGCAGGAGTGCACCGGGGGTCACCGATTCCCTGTCTCCAGGCTTGGTTATAGCCCAAGTGTTGTGGACTGGAAGAGCTTGCAGGAATATTGCCTCCTGGCTTTGTTCCACATTAGTAGGTGAACGCATCCGGATGCCAGTGTGATTAACACCAGGACCAAGTTCCCTGAAAAAATCCCCTTGCAGCTTCTGTCTGTGACCTCTTGCGAAAGGAACTTCCTGGGACAGAGACCTGTGTCCTGGACACCCTGCTGTGACCAGCAGGCTCCAACCTCACGATGTTCAGAGTGAAACACAGAACACGGCTCCATCTCCCCATCAGACAGGTCTTGTTCCCAGGGTACAAAGGGGATATTAAACTTAGGGAGGGGAAGATAGCTATTCCTATTTCCACTGGGAATATCTCCCAAGAAGCCAACACCTTGCTGGTGAAGTAAGTAGACAGAAGGCAACGTGAGGACAGCAGGTGAAATACAGTAGATACAGTCAATCTCTTACCACCGTGGTGGCCTAACAGCCGAAAATCTGAAGGAGATGATAAACAGTCAATTATTTTGTCTCTCCCCTGCACTGTGCTGTCAGAGCAGATAGTCTCTAAACAGTCAGGTACTGGAAATTGCCTTTGGGCATTGAGTGAGGTCAGAGCTTGGGTTTTCTGCTGTGCTGTTCTGTGCCATAAAGCCTGGGACTGGTCATGGTGGTGGGGTCCCCGCAGTGGGTGTCCTTGTGTGGCTCGGTGTACTCTTTGCACCGGAGGGTTGTCGGGCTGAGCATGCCAGCTCGTGGCTGCCATGGAGTCTGGTTTCCTGGGATTACTGAATAAGAGCAGCAGCCAGAGACTTTCCTGTGTGGGGAAGCTGTTCCATTCAGTAGCACCAATGATAAAAACCATTCCAATTAAAGCCCAACGTGAGCATCAGGTCATGAACTCATTAAATAAAATTTCATCACCCTAAGAACGCATCCTTGTAAACTGGCAGGCTCCTGCTCGCTGCATCCGAGTGTAGCACAAGAGGAAGACGGAGATGACTCTGGAAGGGCACCAGTGTTGCTTAAGGCAGAATTTGGCACAGGAGGTGACCTTCTGCGCTGAGGTGCTGTTTCACACTAGTCCATCTTCAGAAGCTGTTTCCTTGGTGGTGTTGTGAAGAGGGGGGCTGACTCCAGGAACCTAACTTGAAGGTTATTTCAACTAGGGCTTCTGGCTTATTTGTCACAGGCTGGAACTGTGGCTAGGAAGATAGTTTTTCTTTGTTTCTTTGCTTGGGTTTTTTTTGTCTAACAAACTAGTTACCAGCTGACCTGAGAGCCCGGTGTTGCGTTGGACAACAGTTAGAAGTTGTATGAGAGGCTCTGTAGAGCTGCAAACAAACCTGCCTGTGGGTGTAGAGCAGGAGCTGTTGTGTCTTGTCTGCAGAAGCCTTAAAGATGCTAGAGCCTTGAAGGCTAAAGAGGAACAACAGTGATGACAAAGACTTTTCCATGGGACCGAAATGGTTCCAATAAAGAGAGGCCTGTTTTCTCCGGAGGACTCTGCTTTGGACTTCCTAGCGTTTACCTGCTCTCTTTGGGGCAGCTGTGATGTGGCTTATTCTGTCCAGCAGGCACACGGCGAGGCAGAGAACTGCTGAGTTATTTCCTGCCCCTGTGTCTGATCTCCACAGGCCTCTCGGTGCTACTGCTCTGTCCTTCAAGAACTCTGTGTCTATCTGTGGTTCATCTCTACTGATTCTCTGGCTTGTGGCATGGAAATGATGGTGGCAGTATCATAGAATCGTTGAGGTTGGAAAAGACCTTTAAGATCATCGAGTGCAACCATTGACCTAACTACCAAGTCCACTGCTAAACTGTGGCCCTAAGCAGTAGCGGGAAGATTTTGCAAAAGATTGCAATGTCGACCAAATTTAAGTGAATTCATCCTGTGTTATCTTCGGCTTGATAGCCCTTCACAGGTGGCAAGATTTTTGATAGGCTTCTGCTGGAAAGCTCTTTCTCAAACAGTATTTATTTGAGATCCTGCCCCTCTGACCCGTGGTTCTCAGTCTTTCCATCTTTCTTTCTCCTAGATGAGTTGGGCATTTGTCCAAAAGGTGTCACCTCCAACGTGTTCCGCTTTAATGTGTCCTCAGCAGAGAAGAACAGCACCAACTTGTTCCGGGCCGAGTTTCGGGTGCTGCGTGTGCCCAACCCGAGCTCCAAACGTAGTGAGCAGCGCATCGAGCTCTTCCAGGTGAGTATTCTTCTCACCTTCCCTTGTGCCTGAGCCCGGAACAGCTTGGCTCTTTAGTGGTTGCCTCAGTTGATATGTGCAGGGTTGCAGGAGAGAGACAGAGAGAAGAAATCCCCGGCTCTACCCCAGGCTTCTTCTACCACACGCAGCAATACAGGCACCCTTCTTTCCTTTTACAGTGTGGTGCTGTCCTTTCCTCACTCACATGGGCTCACTTCAGCACGGTGCCCACTTCAGCTCTTTGCTGTGCTGAGAAGGGGGTTAGAAGGGGAGTCCCTCACCAGTGGAGCAGCCCTGACCCTCCCATCACATCTGCAGGCCCAGGTCCCTTGGCAGCTTTGTGCCATTGACTGTTGCAGTGCAGTTGGTGCTAATCCAATGGGTGGAGCTCCGTATCTTGTCACTGATTTGCTGGAAAAATAACACTTGCTTGTAACGTTCACTTCACCAGCAGCTCCTCAGGGGCACAGTTCACGGCACCATTAATTCAGGTACTTATCTAGAGTTTGGTTTGAACCCAAGGACTTCCCCAGCAGAATAAGGTCTGGTTTAGATTTGGAACTGGTCTTAGGCTGGGCTGGACCACCGAGCTAGCGGTAGAGTACTGCATCCAGGTGGCACATTCCCACGGGCTGGTGTCTATCCACTTTGCAGTAAGAGTGCAGCTAAAGTTGGCTTGGTGGCTCTTGAGCACTTTCTGGAATTGAGCTTCAAAGGTCAGAGCAATTCTCCACCAGGTGACACAACTGACAAGGAGACAATCCCAGAGCTTCTCCATAGGCTTAGTGGAGGGGAACCTGGGGTCCCTACTGGAAGGAACACCTTGCACAGGCTGTGGCTGTTTGTCTGGAAGCGGGAAGAGATGTCAGAGCAGGGGCAGAGGTCTCCAAACCTGATCAGCCCTGGTGCACTCAAAAGAGGGATGAATTGAGAGAGGTGGGCCGCTCAGGACACAGAAATGAGTGTCATGTAGCTCTCTGGAGCTTGGATTGGTTGTGAAGCACATCCCTCTCACCTGTGCCAGGGTATTCCTGGTGGCTCACTTGCCAGGACCAATCCTCTGAATTATTTTTCACGAGCTGTGGAAGAAAAGACTCGAGGCTTTCTCTTCCTTATGCGCGGCCCTGGCTGATTGTCTCGATGCAGATCCTCCGGCCGGACGAGCACATCGCGAAGCAGCGCTACCTCAGCGGCAGGAACGTGCAGACACGGGGTTCCCCTGAGTGGCTGTCCTTCGACGTCACCGACACCGTGCGCGAGTGGCTTCTGCACAGAGGTAGGCGGCTCAGCTGGACCGGGTGTCAAGGCATCCATAGAAATGTGGATTAATGTTGATGGGGGTATCTTCCTGCTCCTCTCCCCCGTTGTTTTGTTTTTTTGTTTGTTTACCAGGAGCTTGGCTCACATAGGGAACAGCTTCTTTCAGTCTGAGAACAAGCCTTCCCCCGGAGAGCTATCCCAGTGCATTGACACTTGCTGGATTCCCAGCTCTATCCTGGAGTCCCCGCTCTGTAGTTTTGTGGGCTGAGTCAAAATCAGGATTCATCCTCTGGCGAAGGAAATTATTTTCATTGAGAGATGCTGGAACTCCTTTTGGTTCTAAGACCAGAGGGGACACCTGTGCTTGTGTAATCTGTAATACATAGCAAGTTAGGAGTGCTCTGGTTTAATTTTCATGTGAACTAGATCAAATCTAGAAGGGAAAAAAAAAACAAAACCACCAGCAAGGATCCTAGTCTCTTTAGCTGTTTACAACTTGGCAGGTATAAAGGTGAGGAAATACCAGAGGCTGACACACCTAGAGAGATGGAGAGAACGTACCTCTGCCACCGCTGGGCAGCCCAACAGATAGTTGTGGGGCAGCTCCCAGCGAGAACACTGACCCCATTCACAGCTGGGGCACAGGCACCATGACTCACAGCTGGATTGGCCTCTCCGAGAGAAGCTGGGTGCCACTGAAAGCTGGAATGCAGGTCGTGGCAAGCAGCCGCTCCCTGGAAGGGTGAGCTGTCAGCGTGTTTGCTGCTGCTTTTTCAAGCAACCTTGTGTCCTGATGGCTCAACCTCAGGGCTGTAGTTGCAGCAAGCTCTGGGCAGGGGCTTTAGCTGACAAGACACCCCAACAGCCCAGAGTATACAGGGCATAGGCAAAGAGGTGCCAGGCACCTTGTCAATGCCCCGGGGAACCAGATGTTTTAATTCATGACACAACATTTGAAAAAAAAACCCAACAAAAAAACAGAGCTTTCATAAGAGTCTTATGTTCCCTTAGTCAGGCCCACACATCATGACTGGTCCAGGAAGTTCTTATGAAAATAGACTTGCCTTTGGAAAGCCTGTGTGACTTTAGACCACGAGCAGTTCAACAGAACAGGAGGTTGCAGCTGCTGAGGAAAATGCTTGCAGGGAGATGACTCGTCCATATCCAACTCGCGCATTTTCAGAGCTCTGCTTCAGACATTAGCCAGAAGCCAGCTAGCAGGCAGGTACTGAGGGTGGCAGAACTGAGTTAACACAGGCGCCGCAAGCCGGCTCTTCAAAGTACTTGTTTTCCAGCAGAGTTCCTGAAGCTTACAAATGCCTTTGGGTGCTGAATAGCCTAAAAAACTTAACCAGGAGCACCTCTCTGGCCTGCCCAGGAAGCTCCCTTTAGCAAGGGCAAGGTTTTTGGCACAGGTGAAGCCATAAAATTCTGCTTTTCCCATTCTCCTTTCCAAGGCAGCTTCTGTTCCCCAGCTCCAATAGCATCCCTAACATTGAAAACCACCTGCAGTGTAGGAGTTACCACCTTACATGTCCTCGGTGAAACCTCCCTGTGCCAGGAGCTGTCCCAGGCGAGGAAAACTGTTTCTCACAGAGTCCTCTTCTTTGCAGAGTCCAACCTTGGCCTGGAAATCAGCATACACTGTCCTTGCCATACTTTTCAACCCAACGGGGACATCTTGGAGAATTTGCACGAGGTCTTGGAGATCAAGTTCAAAGGTGATAAAGAGCTGGGTTAGGGGAGGCTGCTGGGGAAGGGAAAGCCTAGAGTATCTAAATCAAAAAACAAGGTCTTTGCTTATTTCAGCACTTTACATCGTGTAACATTTGTCTTGAAGCATAAACATCTGGGTTTGCATGTTTATTTTATGGGTATATCCACTTTGGATATAGGTTAGAAATGGAAGCAAGCAAGTGTTGGCTGGGGGGGTTTGCACAAGCGTTCTGCAGAAAGGAGTAAATTTGTATTTCAGTGTCTCTTTTGTTCAGCTTGGTGCCTTCTCAGATTTCCATGGAGGCTTTGCTTTCCAGTTAGGGTGACTGAAACACAAGGAAGTCAGGCATCCTGTGTGAGGTGGCCCAGAGAGGCAGTGGCTTGGCTGGCCTGGGAACTAGGAACCTCCTGGCTCACAGCCCTGGGCTGCAGCCACTGACCCCCACAGGCTCCATTTCTGAGGCTGTTTTGCAGAGTGCCAATGATCTGACATCTTCTTTAAATCATTCATCTTCCTGCCTGTCCTGGGACCCAAGCCAGGAGTGAGTGGGATGGATTAGTGGCCCCACCAGCAGTTTGCAAATGGTAAAACAGGTGGCCTCTAAGCCTCTTGTTCAGGCCTGCAGCAGATTCACCGGGAGTTAAGGGGTCCCTGTGAGGGGACAGGTCCCAAAATAAGTGGAGTGGTTCCTGAATCCCTTTAACCTCGGTTTGAGGGCAGGCATGAGACTGTTAAAGGCACTAAAAAGTCTTGTTGCGTCCTTCACTTCCACACTGATTTCTTCTTTCTGGATCCCGTTTTTCTCCGAAGGCATCGACAGCGACGACGACTATGGCCGGGGGGACTTGGGGCGCCTGAAGAAGCAGAAAGACTTGCACAATCCCCACCTCATCTTGATGATGTTACCCCCGCACCGGCTGGAGAGCCCAGCCTTGGGGGGCCAGAGAAAGAAACGGGCCCTGGATACCAACTACTGCTTCCGGTAAGCGAGAATCCTGCCGGAGGGTGACCGGGTCCCGTGCCTGGGGCGGGCAAGCTTGCTGCGACTCCATGCCACTGGGAAAGGCGGATAGCTCCAGGGGGTTTGTGGGTCACCACACTGCCACAGGAGCAGCACAGCTCAGCCAGCTGTTTCTCCTCCTGGCAGGAGGTGCTGGCCAGCTCAGCAGAGTCACTACGTGCTTCTGGTTGAGCCAATGGATAGAGAGAGACTTGCAAGAGGCTTCCTGGAGCAGAGCCTGGTCAGGGAGCCACGGCAGCGCCTTGCTAGCTCCAGGCAGCCGGCACAAACACGTATAAGGCACCCCTGTAGATTCACTGTGTCTCGATGCTGCGTTTCAGGAACTTGGAGGAGAACTGCTGCGTGCGTCCTCTGTACATCGACTTCCGACAGGACCTGGGCTGGAAATGGGTCCATGAGCCAAAGGGTTACTTTGCTAACTTTTGTTCGGGCCCTTGTCCGTACCTGCGCAGCGCGGACACCACTCACAGCACGGTACGTCCGCTCCCTTCTCCTGTCAGGGCTTGTGGCTTCCTCTCCAAGTCTGATCGTATCTGGTCTCTTCAAAGCGTCAAAAGCAGTTTCTCATCAAAACTTGTAAAAAAACCATCCAGGGAAACGGCAGGAGAGCCTAGGTGGATCAGGAGGGAAAACGTGCATCCTTTGGGGTCAATACCGAGTCCCTGCTTCCAGCCAAATGTTGAGGATGCTGCTCCTGCTGCTGCCTCTTAGATAAGACGTGAAACAGCAGGACTGATGGGCTCAGGGTACTTATTTGGTAACGGCTGCAGTATTAACTGAATTGTTCACACGGAACGTCACCTCTGGTAATTACCTTCTGCCTAAATTTCTCCTGCAGTTTGCACTGGACAGAGGATTTTTCCACGCTAGGCTGTCACGCAGAACTGCCGTCTGCTGCCACAGGGGCAGCTGTAGCCCAAAAGTGAAGGGAGATCTGTGTCCATGTTCCGAATGGAACATGGCCGTGCAGGAAGCTCTCCTTTCTGCACAGGCATCCTTTCCAGCTGGATAAATTCCACCAGAGCTATGGCAGGGAGGAACCTACTAGGCAGTGAGATTTGGGTGTAAAAACTGTCAGAAAGTAAATGTTTGTAGGTAACTTGGGCATAACCTCTGCTTAACCTCTCTGAGGACACGGGGGAGTCTTTGGGAAGAACAGCACCTGAGACCGGCTACTGTCTACAGCGGAAGAAAATAAAAGCAATAGGAAAGCATAGGCAGGGGAGGAGTACCAAGGGGACAAGACAGACTAAGGAGCAGGCAGCCCATTGCCAAAGCAAGAAAAGGCTGAGGAAAATCCTGTGCTTCCATCCACAGAAGAGAAAAGGCGTCAATCCAGACACGGCAACAGCTCGCTAGCAACTTAGCTTCAGGTTTCACTAAAAAAGTGACTGGAGAAAGAAGACTGGGCTGAAGAATAGCTAGATAGGTAAAGGTGATACTGCGGAAAAGATGCCAACGTTTTCTCAAGAGCGCAGAGCGGCCAGGCTCGCCGAAGCTGAAGAACAAATATTGGTGGGAACAGCCGATCTATGGGAATGAAGAAGTGAACAGATGCCGGGCATTGGGCACGAGGCAAAGGGAGCGAACAGCTTTGAAAGGGTAATGGGCATAGAGCTTTACCATCTGCTTGTCCTGAGAAGCTCTCCGCTAGATAACTGGACTGAATCGGTGTGAGAGAAAGGAGATTTTGCAGTGGTTCCTCACATTCTTTTCTTGAGCAAGAAAGGAAACAATCAAGTGTTAAGGTCGACTGAGTTATCCAAGAAACTTTTAGAACAGTATAGCTGCTGATAGCTTGCCAGCACCACCTGGGAAAAAGGTGGTGAAAAGAGGATTCCTCACCGGTCTGTTTAACCTCCTGTCTCTGTTGAGCAGAGCGGCCCCAGAGCACGTTGTACCTGGGGGTACAGCCAGGGGCACTTTGCTCAGTATCCCAGAGAGCTTCTACCAGGACTGCGATTCCGTGGAGCTGGCTGACAGAACAGGATGCTTCCTTAGCATCTCTCACCTGAAGTAGTTAGACAGCGTGCCAGACCCTGCCGTTTATACCAGAGAAGCACTAGTGAGACCACAGTAGTGCAGGTGAGCTCACGGTTTGGCCACACAACTCAAAAAGTTGCTTAGTGCTGAGAAGTGGCCACCTCTGGCAAGAAAAATGGCAACTGTTCTGTAGTGGTTACATGGCTGAAGAGTACCGTCATCTGTGGCCCGGGGCCAGCTGGGAGGAGGAATCCAGTGGGGTCCCCCAGGACACTCTCCTGGCTCCAGCATTACAGTGTAATGACTTGGAGGATGGAGTAAAGAAAGAAAGCATCAGACAGTTCAAAGCTGGCAGGGAGTTGTGGAGACTCGAGAGAATTGGCATCCCTCCAGTGCTATCTAGAGATGGTGGTTGAAATAAGCAGCACTGATCTTCTTTCCTCTGGTTTCTTTAATGGAACCCAAGACAACACGGCCCCAGGCTGGTTACACCCAGCCTTGGTAAAAGCAGAAATTGTGGCAGTATCCACCATACCAAATTAGAGATGAAAGAGGACCACTACTGGCACTCCTTCAACCCTCAGGCACCAGCCACAGAGCAAGACTACTGCAGTTTGAAAAAAAAAAAAATAAAATCTGAAGAGCGAGGGCAAGAGAGACCCTTTAGAAGCAGGCCATGATCAGGAAGGGGGGGGTGGAAGCATTACCTCAGGGAAACACTCCCTGATGAGCACAGCCCAAACACCTAGAGACCTGTTGGCTTTGCAGTCTCTTCCTGTCCCCAACGAACTTAAACATATTCCTGCCTTTGTCACCACGTCGCCTTTGTTTCTGCAGGTGCTGGGCTTATACAACACGCTGAACCCGGAGGCATCGGCTTCACCCTGCTGTGTCCCCCAGGACCTGGAGCCGCTCACTATCTTGTACTATGTTGGGAGGACCCCCAAAGTGGAGCAGCTCTCCAACATGGTGGTGAAATCCTGCAAGTGCAGCTGAAAGGCACCCTGGCCTGCCCACAGCCAAGAGAGAAACTGTCAGCACCCGCTCTCCGGCTCCCAGGCTAACGCAAAAGGAACCGGGGGCGGGGTCAGAGACTACACATGCTGAGGGCCGAGTGCCAAGCCCTATGGCCTAGGGTCTGGCAGCCCTTGGGGATCTCTTCTGGAACAGTTCTTGGTCTTGTTGGCAGTGTCACGTTCCTTCTGGGAGTTACTTTGGTGACACAAAGGCCACACTCTTCAAAATGGCTGGACAGATGGTGCGGAAGAGGATGGAGCGGAGGAACTGCTGGGTGTTTGAAGGGTGGGTTACTGAGCTGGGAAAGCAAGAACATGCGAAAGAGCAGGTGAAAGGAGGGGAATGAAATGGGGAAATGTTTTCTACTCTAGCTTTAACTATCTTAGGACTTCAGCCCTCCCTGCTGGCCTGAAGAATTAAAGGTTTCCCTGTAGGAGAAAACCCCCAAAAGTTTCTTTGGAGAAAGAAAATGCACCAAGAAGGGAAGCTGCTGAGAGAAGAAACGCTCAGAGATACACTTAAAGACTTTTGTTCCTCCGAGCTGTGATCCAGGAGTCCTGCAACTGAACCTCTGTGTCTGCCCAACCTGTAAGTTCAGTTGGCCAATCCTGGCTGTTGGTTTCTAACTGCAAAGGCTCCCAGCCAGCCTGCTGAGGCGGGGCAGGTGCAAGGAGACAGGGGGCTGGGGCCGTTTGCAGAGGGACAGATGTCTCCGTTCAGCTCATTTCCCTTCCTGGAGTTTTCAAGAGATGGTTTCTGGGTCAGGGCAGGAGCAGTATCTGTGAGTACCTGAATATTTGGCCCATTCATTTGTGAGCTGATACACCCTGAGGATCTCGTCTGTTGTGGTTTGTGAGGTGCTTTGGGGTGTTCTCCATCTGTTAGGCACGATGACCTGAACGTGGCCCAGGCCTCACCTGCTATGACTTAAAAAGTAGTAATCTCAAAAACATTGTAAAAAATAAATATTTGGGGGGGGAGATGTTCTATTTGTTTTTTTTTCACAAGCAAGTTGTCTGTTGGAGGATTAGATGGCTTGCTGGTTTTAAACTGCTACTGCTGTGGCATACTCAGTCTAAAATCCTTCCCCTTTCCAACACGTCTCTTCAAAGGAAGAGACACAGTTTAGGTCAGCCAGAGAGTCCCAGAATGGAAATTCTTTGGTACTCTCAAACCGTGCTTGGTGTGTATGTGCCGTGTCCCGCCCTAGTCCTTTAGACATGGACATCACCTCTGGCATCTACTTTTGGCAGAATTATACAAAGCTCCCCTCAAACCTAAAACAGTTCTAACAATGCTGTTTAAATAACCGGGGCAGTGCAGTTGCCACAGCTGACAAATGTCCTGTATCCATCTGAATACATACATGTTCTGCCAGTACACACTTGTACACACAGCTAAGTAACACACCTCTTCTCCCAGTTTACCATGAACGTTGCAGATACTCATAAAAACTCCCCAACCTCACAGATGTTGCCAAGGCAAAGAAATCAATATAGATTTTTAAAAGCATGGGCTTTTTCAGCCATAGATACTCCCAAAGGTAAAAATCTCTGGTGCTTGCATGCCACATGAGACTCAGGCTGCCTCTCTGGGGCTCCAAACCACAGCTCCTTAAAGTCACGTTCTAGAGACCACAGAGGTTCCTCCCTGTTCCCTCCCCATTCCTGGTCCCGGGAATTGAGTGTGAAGTGACACCTTAATCGCTTGTGGCCAGGGCTCTCCATGGCCAGCTCAGAATTCAGTGAGCCCTTCACAGTAGTAGCTGTTTCCATACACCTCCTGTGAGGTGACTTGTAATCTCAAAACATTTTAATAAACTCTCAACAGCCCTTCCTGCACCATCACCCGTTGGCTAGAGGTTGGCAGGGCTGGGTCAGTGGAGGGAGCCTGCCAACCTGTGTGACATTTTGGTCAGGGGACACATGTTCTGACAGAGGCACTTCCCAATATTTTGCTTTATCCCTTTCGTCTCCGGGGCAACTTGACTCGTCATGGGTGTGATGGTGCAAGCACTACTGTGTCCCAGTGCCCTGCACAGCTCTCCGTGCCCGTGCTTCCCCGAGCAGGGAGCAAATAAACACATTATGATTATACTGCCCTGCTGATGAGCCAGAAATCTAGGGCCTGCAACGGGGTGGAAATCCAGATGCCAATTTGTGTAGGAATTCGGTCTAATATCCTTTTAGCAGCAGCCCCCGGGGAGGTTTTGGTTTACAAGCTGCAGTCCGTTCTTTGGTCATTGTTCCTCCTGAGTCCTGGGCTGGCTCTGCTGCCCGTGCAACTGAAGGGCTTCCTCACTAGTAAAGGGCAACGAAAATCCCCCAAAAGCCAAGGAGGGGGAGCTGCAAAGAGTTGAGCTAGAACACTTGCACAGCTCACAGTCCTACGTGGCGCTTGGAGCGCAGTCAGAACCACCCACAGCTGAAACCTGGCCAGCCCCTTGAGGTGGGTCTGTCTTTCCTGGCCCTTGTTCGCTCCTGCTCCTCGGTGACAAGGAGGGGGTGCAGAAGGACCAAGACATTTATCTCTTTGGAAAGGAGACAAAGCTGCAATAGCAAATCAGGGGAGAAGTCCGACCAGTAAGGACACAGGTAATTTCATTGGTACAGTAACCCTTGAAGTCAGACACCGCTTCTCTGCCCAGCCTGCTGTTTCCCTGGCAACAATGGAGAATTAGATTTACAAGACAAGATCTGAGTTTCTTTTCTTAAAATAGCTTCTCTCAGGGTATTTTAGCTATAATGCAGCAACAAACTATACTATCTACAGGGGGTTAATAACAGACTGAACATGCTCCTGGGTGCAAGCCTACCGAGTTTCAGGACACTTGTGGGAGAAGACAGAGAGCAGTTCTCTATATGCTCTGTTACTCACTGGCAAATTGAGGAAGACAATGGGAAAGAAAAAGTGGGATCTTCACTGCCAACACTGAATAAGGCTCCCAACAGTTCCCTTTTGTTGTTCGCAGGAACAAACAAAAGCTGATGAAAACAATCCCAGCACACTTTCTGTCCCTCTGACAAAGATCAATGGTTAGAAAGAGTGAAAAAAACCCACACGATTCTACACTGCCACAAGGCAGCTCCCACAGAGATGATCAAACGGCCATCTGAGTAGTCCCTGCTTCTCTGGGGCGTGCAAGAGGCCTAGACCTGAACTTGGAACACCTTGTTTTTCAAGCTGTGGTGCCTTGTAGAGCTCTGCAAGGAACACCGCTTCAGGAAGTAGAGGAATGTACAGTGGTACAGCTTTGCAGACTAAACGAGTCTTTGTTTCCTGGTCTTTGGGTTGGACACGTCTCGAGCTATCTCTTTGCCCTTACCAAAAGCAGCAGCACATCCCTGTCACCCTGTGTGAACTGGGATACACTGCTCCGTGCTTCATCTTTCCATAACCAGCAGACATCAATACACAGTAAACAAGATGGACCGTGTCAAAAAGTAATAAAAGATACAGAAGACAGACATACCTGCTCACTCCTCTGGCAGCATCATACAGAGCTCTGTCCCGCTGTCCTTCTCATGTCCTTCTTTGTTGTAGCTACCAAATTTTCATTCTCTCAGATCCTTTTCTTATCATTCTCTGCTACTCTGGAGCTTTCCTTACTTATGACTGGAGTGTCCTCATCAAAGCAGAAACACAGGAGGTCTCCACGCTCAGACTACTTTGCAAACGAAATCACTACAGCCGTCTCACGACTGAAGAGGATCCGTCGCAATTACTTCAATATGCAGCTCTCAGGCCAGCTCCATCCTGCAGAAAAGCTTCCTTACCCACTCCAAGGGTTTACAGTAGCGTGCAAAACATCAGCTCTATAGCAATGCCTTGTCTTCTCTTAATAGGTGATTGAAAAGCAATGGAAACAATAAAGAAAATACAGGTTTCTATATAGATGGAGCCAACAGTGTGATATCTACACATCTGCAAAGCTATACTGATTTGGGGTAGTGCAAAATAATAGATGGTTTTATGAGCTGCCTGCAACTCACATGAATTTTGGTTTAGAGTAACAGCAGCAGTTTGGATGCAGGGCAAGGGGGAAACATGCCTTCTAATCCTTTAAAGGTAACATCTATTTAAAATCTTTTTACATTCAAAATCATTACAATATATTGGTCAAAAGCTGTATAAAGTTAATAACTAACACGTGCCCTGTGATATTTAGTAAAAGAACACCTGGACTTTCAGGCCTCTGCTTTACCAATGGGATGGTTTTTTTTTGTATACAGGGAGGTCATTTAAGCCTGGTTCATTTTTGATGCAGCTCCAGAAGTGACAGATGGAAGCAACTAACTCAATGTCTATTGTCCTCTCTTGAAGAGAGGCTTCAAATGCTCTGTACAAATGCAAAATCCTGTATCACGCAACAAGTCACCATAGAAGAGATGAGACAGATTTACTCACTGGGAAATACATTGTCTTAAAAATGAATTCAGATCATCAACAAGGAACATAGCAAATGAAAACTGATGGTTAATGGTCATCATTCTCTTACTTCTCTAAATGACAGTAACGCATTCGAGGTGCCCCTTGTGCCCATAATTTCAGAAAGAAGACGGTACAGTCCTTTGGATGTCACAGCGTGTTTCCAGGAGAGACTCATTTCAGAGATTACAGACCTCGGTTACTCGGCTGCTTTTAGAACATCCTTATCTAGGGCGAGGTTGCAAAGGGCAGAGATGGTCTGAAGGCATTCAACCCAGCAGCTGGGCCTTTTCCAGCACTGGGATGGGATTTCATGGAAAATACACTTAGGGATAAGGACCTTTGTATCTAGTACAGAACAGAGGTTTCTTTACAGCTGTGGTTTGTAGCAAAAAAACCCAACAACTCCACACATTATTGGTTTCCCACATCCTGCAGATTTAGTGAACAGCTTTCAGCAGAAACTGTCCCCTTGGGTATAAGCTGGCACTGTTGAATTACACCAAGGAATACCAATCTTTCAAGTAGTATCTTCTGAAGACAAAGATTTATTTCTCCTCCTTTCAGGAGGGCAGTGGTCTTCGTGCAGGATGATGTTTTTTGTCTCTTATTCCACTCAGCTGGCTGGGCAAGATGATACCTCATCGCTGTCCGCAAAGACCGGTGCAAGGAACAGTTCCATGTAGGGGTTGTGCACGTTGCAGAAAGCAAAGGTGACTTCCTTGTCTGGTCTGCCCATAGTCAGCCATTTCTCACTAGCTGTTCACAGCTATTTGTTCATCACCTACAGAAATCAGCATGAGGCATAACACCACCACATCATGGTCAGCGTACATCACTTGATGAAAGAAACCAGCTGGCTTGTATCAAACCAGAGATTTCCTGACATTCTTCAGGAAGGCTTTCTTTTTTTTCTCCTGAAGTTATTATCCTCTTCAGGAAACAGACAAAACAAAGATTTTGCTGTGCAGCCAGGGGCAAATCTTACAGGATTTGTGCAATGCATGGAGTGTAATGACTGGGGAACGTCTTGATAACTACATGCTGGTCCTTTCTTGAAAAAAATGAATAAAAAATTATGGTGTTTTGAAGTGCTGAAACCCTCTCACAGGTAGACTAGATGCTTGGAAGATCTCCACTGTTTTCAATGACGTGTAAGAAACTCCACTTGCGGAGGAAAACAGTAGCAGACAGTCTGACTCACAACCAGAGCCGCTGGGGGACATCCAGCTTGCAACAAGCTGCTCTGTGTGACACTATTTGACATCTGCCCCCTCAAAGGGGCATTTGCTACAGATAATCTCTAACTGCCCCTGATCTTAAGATCCCTTTTGGATACTGCCACGCTCAGTGCTTTATCATGTTAATCTAAAGAACTGGGAACACCCACAGAACAAACAACAAGGAGAAACAATATAAAGGAGATGGCAATAAAATCTCAGGGAAGCACGGTGTGGCAACAGCTACCACGCATTGACCACACATTTTAAATTGCCTTTCATTTTTATCAATTTCACCTGCCCTCAGCCAAGCCACCATTCAAAAGACCCAAGAAACTCGCAGACCCACAGTTTGGCTGGAAGAGCCACCAACCTTTATTGTATTTTTCATGAGGCATTTGCAGCAGATGCACAGAGACACAAGTTTCGTTGGTCTGTGGATAAGAAAAATAATTCCTAGCTGGTATCATAGACAAAACGTCTTCCACAACGAATTTCTGGAATTAGAAATGGTGGACAAGACATACTTTCAGGAGGGAAGACAACCTCAGTTTGAACGAGGGAAGCAACATGCAACAGGAAGGGCAAGCACTGTAACCAGTGACACCAATGGGATGCCTACAGCCTCATTTGCCCTCCCAGGAGATTGACAGCTGTGCACACCCTGAAGAATGGCACAGACATACTAGACGGACCACATATAACCGATGCAGCAGAACCTCTTCAGTAGGTTGTATGACTAAGGCAAAACCACTTGGAAAAAAGTGAAATGAATCCTATATAGTAACTACTGGAAACAGTGAGGAAAAATCCCTTGTCATTTTGATTCTCCAAACTCAGAAAAAAACCAAATTTTATAGTAGAATGAGGGAGCAATGACAGTTAACCATTTGTACTTGGCAGCAGAGGAACGGTTCAAAGATCTGTTCCTGACTTTTGATATGGTAACGCTCAAGACATGGGGATTAGATCAATAACCCCAAAACATTATTTTTTTTTGAGGAGATTTTATGGTTTTTTGAGCACAACTACACTGACTGCAGCAGCTTGTCTCCTCTAAGTCTGGGGGAAGAAGACTACACTTTACCCTTGGTGTAACTATAGGGGAATGAGATTTTTCTAAAATACTCTTGCAGGTACACCAAATGAAAGTAATGTTCTGGGGTTGTATTCTCTTGCACATCCCAGAACACCAGCAGGCAAAAGGCCAGATATGAAGCTGAAATCGCTTTTAGAGATAATAGAACCTCTTCCACCTACCCCTAACAAAGGGTAAAAATCCCAGTAAGAAAAGATACAATTGTAAAAATCCTCAATTTCTTAACAATTGCATCAAATTTGTTGGTTAAGACCAATTAATTTTTATTTTTTTTTGGCTGATAGGTCAGCTGAAGAAGCCACTCCTTCTCAAAGACTGTAAGATTTCTCAAGACCACTGTGTGAGCTGTAGGCATGGACTTGTAGAGAAGAGGCCCTGCTAAGTATATTCTTTTCTCCTGGGAACCGCTATGATTCACTGAATACCACTGGCAAAGACTTCACACCAGGGTCTCCACAGTGCTCACTGATTCTTTCCTTCAAATTGGAAACAGCAGTGAAAACTCTTTTTGAATGAGCGCCAGTAAAATCCTTTTCTGGTAAAGGTAACAGACGGAGCTGACTCCTCAGGGCAGATCCAGTGTCCTGTTTGTCACCTTCAATTCAATGGAGTTTGTCCTCTCTGTTAAAACTGCATGGAGAGGCTGTTTCAAAAACTCAGAGTCCAACAATTTTGGAGATGATCAGCTTGCATTTCCTAACTACTCCTCTCTACAGCAGCAGGGAAACTTAATCTCATTCTTTGGAAAAGGCCAGTAGGGTTCTAAAGGGGGAAGAAAGCAGGTGGCAGGTACTGCAGCTCTAAGGTGTGCAGTGGTTGTGACATTCACCCTGAAGATGCTCTGCACAGAAGCACTTTGAAAGACAAAGATGGCAAGAAGTGAAATAAGGGAACGTGAGAGCTTCAGTTAGCAGAAAGTATTTTCTTTCCCATATTTAAGCGATTAACCATTTACAAACATCAGACTACGGAAGACTTCCATACAGCAACCTACTTTCTCCCCAAATCACAACTGCCTAGAGGTGGATCTTGGTGTCTTTTATGTTTTTGTAAGAGCTTAATCATTCTGAAAGGCTCTGCTCTATATATAGCGTCCACCCAGGTGAAGGTGTAGACAAACTGGACGTGACAACATGGCAGATATCAGCAACGGAGACTTTTCTTAGAGAACCCGCCACCAGAGGATGAATTCTGGTGGAACATGCTGCTGTCATGGAAGGCAGCTTTGCCTTGGCTGCGGTACTGCAGCTATCAGAACAAAACATCCCTACAAAGTCATACAAGACCATCTAGCCCACCTCTTGTCTTTGATGGTGCTCAGCAGCACACGCCCCAAAAACAAGCTTAAAAATGGGAAAAGCCCATGGTGATACTGCCCCAGAATAGTCACTTGAGAAGTCTCAGAAACTTCCTGCTTATTTTTTTATTTTTGACATTTAATATGTCCTAGTAGATTACTTTTTCTTGGATCTGTCTATGAGTCTTTTCAAGCTGCAAACACTTTTTTGCATTCATAACACCCCGTGAGAAGGAGATCCACAGGTCAATCACATATCAAGAAAACAAATCACAGGCACCTTTTTTTTTTTTTTTCTCCTTTGAATCTGATCTTTCAATTTCATTTGATGCTCCTATTTCTTCTTGACAGCAAGACTGTGAGCAACTAGCCCCTTTTCACCTTCTTCCTTACTCTCCTTCTTGACCATCTCTTTTTCACATAACCACCTTCTGCATGAAGAGAACTATGAATGTTAAGTTTTGTGCTCTTGGTATAACCAACCTCAAGGAATATTTGACTGACTTGATTCTGTAAAGATAAAATAAGGTTCTCCTGATGTTTGGCGTAAACAAGGATGTCATAGCTCTAAAAATATGAGATTCTAGAAAGAAGAAATAGTCAGGTCCCAGATTTAAGTAAAGATCAGAAGCTTCTTTTGGAAGAAATGCATAACACATCCACAGGAGTAATGCGTCCAGAAAGGAAACAGTATGAAGAAGATACATCAGCCAGTTACTTACTGCAACCAAAAAAATCCAACTATTTTAACACCAACAAATAACCCATCCAGATTCAAACAGTGAGCCCAGGATTAGCATGAGCAGTGAATGTAGGACTGAGTGAGGAAAGAAGTCCCTGGCAGTTTGATCAAGTAAACCTTAACAAAAATAAATCGGGAGCCAGACTACTTTTGTTTCCAGCAAATAATCCAAAATGACTGGAACTGTTGTATTAGTACAAGGTACAGGCCTAAAAGAATGCGAGCTGAGAATCCAGGCTCTTCTGTAACCTCATCTCTAAGCCAAGGCTCTCCTTCACAAGTAAAGAGGAGGAATGGTTCAGGACCGTCAGCCAGTCAACTCCATGCACACACAGACAATGCACATTCTGGCAGGAGGAGCAGGTGCAGCACTGAGATTCCTACCAGCAAACAAAGGTCTGGATACCAAAACCTCCTGCCACAGTGTGGATTCAGTACCAGAGGTGTGTATGTCAACCTTCCAGGCATCAGAATGAGGAGCAGTTCCAACAAACCGTGATTGCCCAGAAGCATCCAGTCTTGAGAATGGAAACTTCAGTATGTTTTGTTGACATCCAAGACTAATTGTCTATCTAGGGTCACAACATGATCTCCCACTGATGGCATTCACATGACTTGTGAGGCTGTTCTAAAGGCCAAGATGAACCATGGAAAATTGAACTTAGTACTTTAGGTACTAAGTACAAGTCAGCTGCTTCTGGAGAAAAGAGAATCTAATATCCCTCTCAATTTTTACGTTGTGCACACTCATCACCTAAACACAGCACAAAATGCTTGTATGAACTCTGCATTTACCTCAGCCTCCAGGAATCTGATGTGCACCTTATTTCTTTCCAGACTAACAAGCCTGATACTCTACTATTGGAACAGGCTCCTTAACGTAGAAGTGATGCAAACATCCCCGAGTAGGAGAGAAGATGATGGTTACATTATCCGGTCTCACAAATGAAGTAGATGCTGAACGACTGCTGGGGCTTTCTCAGTAAACAAAGGCACTTGTGATGAAACTCACTGATGAATACAGAGAAGTAAATGTCATAAAACTAGAGACAAACTAATGCCCCTTGAGGAGAACGTATATAACTGTACTCCCCTATTGCAACTGCTATAAACCCCAAATGGTTTGCTATTCTCCTTTCCTCCCTTGTACTAGAAAGCACTCCCTGTAAATTGCCTTCTCTCCAAGATGTGTGAGAATCAGTTGTATGTCTCTTTCCTGCAACCTCTTAACAGAAGGATCTGTGAAACACTTTTGAAAAGGGACAGACGTAGAGGTAGCAGAGCTGCAAAGACAAAATACGTGTTATCCTTCAGTGAACCGTATCCACCCCGCACAGAGACATACACGGACTCCAGGCTGAGGAATATAAGATGGAAAAAACAGGAGACTGGAATCGTAGGATTTGTTCCCGATTCGCTATTGCACACACTCCCAAGGTAACAACGCTTGTGCTCAGAGCTGGGATCAGCAGATGCCCAAGGCAAACAAGTACTCCTACTTCTCTTGATGCTCTGCCTGCCCTAACATGCCCCAAGGCTGAACAGGAGTTCAAGGTCTAGGTGTTTGGCTTGACATAAAGGACCAGTCTCAAAACCTAGACAGTTTTTTGTTTATTGGAAGCAGAAGAAAAAATTTCCAGGGATAAAGGATGCAAGACTTCACTGCTCCAGAAGCTAACAAAGCTCATCCCTTTGAAATGAGGGCCTTAGACTGCAACATGCATCTCTCCGAAAATGTAAAGAAAAAAAAAATCTTAAGAGACAAGATGTCTGATACACAGCTACTGAGTCATCCCAGCTACAGATGTGGCGTTGGCTACACCTAACATGCAATGCAAAGCAGTTTAAAAAGTCTGAGTGAGGCTACAAGTGAGTACAAATCATTATCCCAAAATGAGTGGGTGGGAGACTGGCAAAGCTGACAAAAAAAAGCCTAACCTATGTTCATAAGCAGCCAGCACTAACTGGTAATTTGCCAGATAAAGATGCAAGAATGTTGTTTCTGTCAACCATCCTTTGAAGACGATGAATTTCCCTGGGCCAATTGTGCATTAAAATCTCTATCCTCCAAACCTTTCTGTAGATTTCAGTGGTGGTTGTGACGGCCACAACCAGAACTAGAAACTAGAGAACAAAAATGGAGACGAGAATTCCACAAGGATGTATATCCTATAGGTACTTGATCCCACACATGAAACCCATTGGAATAAAGACAACTCAGATCCCCTGGGAGGAAGAAAGGCGTGGAATCCGCTATTTACTGAAGCTAAATCTTATAGGGAAATAGCTCCTCCAGTAGTTCTGGAACAGAGCTAGAGGATGCAGCAAATACCACAAGTAGCAGAGCAGGCTGGGAGAAGACAGACCCACGGTCTTGAAGCTCACAGCCGATGACAATGTGCAGAAGTTTGAAGCAACAACAACTGCAACTAAATTTTCACTCATTATAAGCCAACAACTTGATGCACCAGTAGAAACATCTCTCTCAGAGATCCATGGGTGGAGTTCAATGATTACAGACAGAAGGGACATGATGTGAAAGTACCTTCACAAGATTTTTACAAATCTCTTGGTCACTGATGCTTCGTGACGGCAGCACAGGCAGACAAATGCTGTGGAGATTCCTGAAGAACACCGCTGAAAAATGCAGAGAAAGTGAACAAGATCACGATTGTCCAGGAAATGAAATGTAAGACAAACGAAGTAAGAAAGAGAACTGCACTTTGGACAAATGAAGTAGTCAATGTCTGTCATACGCGTGAGTGGAGCAGAAGTAGAAAAACGCGTGTTCTGTCCCGTGAATTAATGCCTCCAGCAAACAACCGTGAAACTAATGGGGTATGAACGTAATTATTTCATCTCCTCACAATTTCTCCGGTCTTGAATGACAGAAAATATGCTCAATCCAGGAGTGAGCATGAACATAATCCTTTCAAGAGAAAACACTTTTCCCCTCTGACACTGTTCCTTCTGTCAGCCATTGGGGCTGATCGGTATCTACTTGCTAACGCATGAGAGTGATCTCTTCACACTGACTGTACAGGCCAGAGCTGACAGCTGTGCAATATGAAAAACAGACCAACCAGACTATCAGAATCCAATCTCTGAGGGCTCTGATACAAGCAACAAGACCCTTTGAGAACTGCAATCATACCACTTGCTGTTTGATGAGGCCGAAGTTGCAAAATACTGAGTTTTCCTCTAACCTGGTACCAATGAAGAGCCAGAGCTGAAGCCGCTTCCCTTTCATTTTAAGGATGGGTGGATCTTCTCTCCAATACATTTTCCAGCTGCTGCTGTTGTTTTCTCATACAAGCAAATTAATTTTCATAGAATTAGGCAAATTTAAACTGGAGCGCTTCACCAAGCCACTCTTGCAACTGATAGGAGCCACCTGGGCCTTAGGGTTCAAGCTTGGGTCTGAAAACATCAGCCAATTTAAAAAGTTTATAAAGCCTAAACAACTAGAAATCAAAATACAAAAATCAGCCATACAGAACATAAGTATCCAACAGCGAAACATTAAGACAGATTCAAAATCCTATCCAATATAATGACAGTAAATATTTGGGGAGTGTCAATTAATAACAAATTATAACCAAAATAAACAAATGAAATCATTTTTTTTCAAACCAATGGCTCTGTGCCAAAATTCAAGATAGAGACCAACACGGATGTCTCCAGTTGTACATTGTAATCTTTTTCTCTGGTGATGGTTGTCTTGTGATGGCAGCAGAGAATCCTGCCCGTTACCAGACTGAGACAAACGGAACTGGCTGAACAAATGAGACTTCATGTTCATACTTTGACCTCAGGAAGAACCATGCAGACAGCTGGAGGACCTCTGTCTTATAGAAAGATCTCACGGTTAGTGATCAGGAAGAGATGGAAGAGACCCCAAGACTCAGGGGCAGAAGCTCTCGGAGGCAATCATTGCAGGTTTATCACTGGCTTCCGCAGATGTCCAGGTGCTCTCCTCGGTGGGTTATCCTCTCACCACGGCCTCCTCTTCACTTTCCCGGGTGTTATGGGGGTGTGGTGCTATGAAGTCACTACGCTTTTTCCTTTGCACCATACTTGAAGCAACACCCTGGATTCCTCACCTAGGGTTCAGTGTTAGTCCTTCCCTTTGAGCAGAGACTGGAAAAAGACACAAAGCAAAAATTTTGAGCCATCATGGGGAACTGTTTTGCAGGTAAAAGTGCTGCACTGCGATGCAAACCTCAGCCATCACCAGAAAGCTGGATTTCTTCACCACACCACCTCTCTCTACCGTAACAAATGTTATCATGGATCAGAATAACAAAACCTAACTTAATAAGCCACTGTGCGAAAAAGAACTCTTGGTATTCCTCTCAAGCCCCAGAGAACCTTCTTCATCCTTCTCCTCTGACTCATCTCCTCACACGCTCCTCCAGTAGCTCTAAATCCTTTTCTCCTGTCAGTCTGCTTTGTCTCTTTCTTTGTATCTTTTACTCATTCGCTTGCATGGGAGTCTACTTCCCGACTCCAAAGGATGCTGAGAACCCTAGAGGGGGTTTGAAAAGGTTGATCATTCTTTAAAAAGAAATGAAATGAGGATAATAATAAAAAAAAATCCTCCCATTATTAAACAGATAAATTTTAATTCTGCATACTGCGACATTTTCCTCCTTAGGCATGTTATGGGAAAAGTCATCGCCATCTAGATTTCCTTTACTTAAAAATCCTTAGGCAGTCCTTTAAAAAGAAAAATCCAAACCACTTCAATGCATCAAGTTTATCTTGGGCAGTTTGCATTTTACAGCTAAAGCTTGTCCTGAGGATTTAGCACATCGGCTTGCTCCTAAATCTGAGTGGTATTTGTTGAGAGCTGTTTATTAAAAATACTGCGATATTATTAAAAGTACGCTCTCCTTGAAAGCCTAGCATCACACAGCACAGAGGATCTGGAAAGATGCTTAGAAGGCAGGATTGCCAGCGGTCTCATTGTGCAGAAAGTTTGGAACCGAACTGTCAACCATGTGTCCTAAGATAGGATACCAGTACAGAAACCTATCCCGCAGCAATGCGCTGAAATTCAGGAAACAAAGGCACAGGAGAGAGGCAGCCAACTTCAACCTCATCTTCCTGTTTTGAAGAGACTTTTGAGTCTTCTTTTTCCTACCAAAACGCACGGTGCACAGACTCAATCCCAGAACTGTCGGTTGGAAAAGATCTCTAAGATCACCGCATTCAACCGTCAACCCAAAAAACCCCCAGTAACCAATCAAAAAACCCGCAAAATACAAAAAGCACCTCACCATCTCACTAGAGTACCATTCCTGCACCAGAGCTGCAGGAATGAGGCACAGCAGAGCACCAGGTGAGATGACAGCACCGGGTCAGAGACTCGTGCTAACATTTCTTAGAGCTAGTTGGGGTTGTTGCATCATACCCAGAGCAAGTCTGTGGCAGAACTGAGAAGCCTGTCAAAGGCTACTGAATCGAGTGTTGAAAACAGGAACTTCCTTTTTTCCCTGAAAAGCTCTGATAATCCTAGAAACTCACGGGTTTTTTTATCCCAGAGCAGAAGGAATTTCTAACGCAGGAGTGATGCCCAGCATTCTCTTGATAATATACAGTGCAGCTAAGAAAGGCAATAAATAGATGGGGTTTATTTATATCCTTGGGTGACTGACAGTAGCAAGCCAGGACAGCTGACAACAGAAGGCCATCCCTCCCTCCCCCATATTTTGGGCACAATTTCACATTGGCTTGCTGGCAAGGGAAAGCAGCAGCTCCAAATCGTGAAAATTTCCTCGGGGGGTGCGTGACACACAGAGTTCACGCAACTGTATTTGAGTGAAGACTCCCTGCATGCAAAGAGCAGTGAGCAGCCTCATTAGCAAGCGGAGACCTCGCAGTGGAAGTTGGCACGAGCCTGCCTGCTCCCCAGGTTACAGAGAAGACACTGGGTGGGCTCCTCACCCTGACTGTTTACATCCTTCTCTACTCGACAGCCTTCCCTCTGACTTCTCTTACTCAGCTCCCTACTCCCTGCTTTGCTGTGGCGCTCTCTGCTCTGGCTCTTCCTCAGCTCCCTACTCCCTGCTTTGCTGTGGCGCTCTCTGCTCTGGCTCTTCCTCACATTTCATTTCATAACTTCAGACACTCCTTTCTACCCTTTTCACACACATCTGGGCTTCTATTTTTAGTCTCAATAAAATAACGCCAGATTAAAACAAAATCCAATTTGGATGGGCAAAGTCATCCTCTCGGTAAGCAGCTTAATGCCAAAGAGCCAGATGTGAGACAGAAGTAGCCAAGATATTATATAAACCTCTCCCCAGCCTTTGCACACCTGATCTGGAAAGACATTTCCAGCACAGCAAGGAAACGCCGGCAGCTCGCCATCGCCCGACTACCGAGAACAAGCAACGCTCAGCCTCCGCTCCGGCAAAAATGCCAACTGCCTCAAGGCGTTACTCATCCTGCCTTGGAGTTTTCCTTGAGGCTGTCAGAAGGGAAGGCTCCTAAAAATCCAAGCTGGGTTCTAGATCTTAAGCAAGGAAGCCGATTTCTAGACACTGTCCTGTCCTTTCCCAGCGGTCCTGAGATCTGGAATGTCCTTTCAGTGGCATGAGACCAGTAGCAACAGGAAAAAGCTCCTTCTTTTCATAAAAGAAAGGTAAAAGGTTGAGTGGAGGTGTGAGAGGAAGGTTGCTCTCAAGTTAAGGAATAAATGTAACTGCTGATCACTAGAAGTGACCACTGATCCTCAGGTTTAGTGAGAGGCACTGACTGAGTTGGACATTTTTTTAACATCATTTGAGAAGGGCCTGGAACGCAGCGTTTGGTAGAACTCTACACTCTGCTGGGTTTAATGAGACTTACATATGGTTTTCTGAGAACTGAATCAACTCATAGTCACATCCTATTGACAATTTGTATCTATTTTAAAGGTATTGGTTAGAGCCATAGCATTGGTTAGAGATATTTGCTCATTGCCAGTCAGTCATAAGGTAAACCATTATTCCCTGCTCCTTCAAAGAGTACCAAGAGATGGGATTAGAAGGTCTGTCTTTACTCTTCTGGTCCATGTGGCTTGTCTGTCATTCTCTGACCTGGGACAGACAAAACCATTAGAGCAAGGAGAGAAATTATCTTTCCCCCTTCCTGTTTGCCCTCTTTATGAAACTGGGGAAGTCAGCAGGGGAGAGAGAGAAAAGATCCAGGATGTTTTTGTGACGTGTGAAAGAACAATGGCTTTAAGAAAATAATTCCAAGAACGCAAACCCAAATATCCTGCATCGTGACGGATCCTTTGCCCGCCCTCCCTCCCCAAAAGGGAGGCATGGCAGCAGGTATTCACCTTGAGCGCCACCGCTTTCCGAAATACAACAGAATGGACCGATTGTGTTTCTCGGTAACCCCTTCTCTGCACGGAGACAGACACGGACAGAATATTATTCCTGCAGTTACCAAAGGCTGTAGGTGGGGTAAGAGGCTGCACTGGAAAAGCAAGGTGCTGGATAACACACAGCTGTACCCTTTCAGTGACCCACTCAGAGCTTCTCAGACAGACAGGTGGTTCTGGAAGGATTTATGTGAAAGAGCTCATCACTACTCCATTCCTGGACTAGGATAAGTGATAAGGTGACATCAAAAGTTGCCCTTTTGTGCCATAAGATACCTTATGCCTCAGTAGCCAAAGCAGTCTGAGGTGGAAGTTACTCAAGGTGCCTGTTTGAAGGTCACCTTTCAAAGTCAAGACCACTTGTGCAGTCAGTCAGAGTAATAAGAGAGAACCAGGAGGGTGGCACATGAAGCCTGGAATTAGGAGGATTAGCGGGAGAGAGAAGGCGTATCAGCAACGTGCCTTGCAGAAACCTGAGTGATTTCTTTTCCCAGCTGCTCCTGATGAAGGATTTGGACAGTGTGGTGAGACCAGCTGAAATCATAGCCAAGGTTCCTCTTGGGAATGTGGCAATAACAGAAAAAGACATGCATTGGTGTTCAACAGTATCCTGCCTTCTGAGGCTGCAGGGGAGCCTGGCAGAAGCTGAGGAAGCCTGGACAAGGCTGGGCAGCTGGGAATTTCAGCCTCCTGTAGCAAGCGGCTGGGAGTTTGACACAGGCCATGCACAGTGGCAACAGTACAGATCTCATCCCCACCCTTTATGCCCCAACGCTGTTGAGACACGCTGCCTGATAAAACAATCTTCAAATCCCAGGCATTTTCTTTGTATAGACCTGGCAAACAACACAAAGCGATTGTATTCATCTTTTCTTTGGTGGTGTGGAACACTTTTGAAGCTTGTACTTTTGCACACCTGCTAAAAGAAACTCTTCTCCTCCTTCCTTATGCTTATATAAAAGAAGCTGCATTTCAGGAATAATGTTAATTCAAGCAGTGAGTAAACAACAGCCAGTCACAGCTTAGCACCTTCAATGATAACTCTAATTTCAGGTCTCCAATAACAACATCTCTGATATAAAAAAAACAACTTTAGAAATGACAAAGCTACCTGTAGATTTCCCGTAAAATGGAAAAAATAAAACAACAAAAAAATCCCTGAAGTGCAGGGAAGAGTAAATGCAGAAGTGCTCCTCGCTCTCAGTAGTTTGGAAGCAGGCTCCCTTCCTTGCTCTGTACTGGACCACGCTGCCTGCACGTTCATCATATTTGGAAGGTGTTCAGGCACCGCTCTCCACTTCAGCCTGAAGAAGAAAATCACTGGGAAACTACAAACAGCAGTCTGCTTTCTACATGGATTAGATTCAAGCCATTTTATTAATCCCCATATTCTTCAACTAGCCTCTTGGCGGTTCAGTTTTAAGCCCTTACAGAAGAGGATACACTTCAGTTCAAAGAGCTGCACACCTTCAGGACTCGGCATTCCTACAGCCACGGGGGCCAGGTTAATGTCCAAAGTAAACAGACAACTGGGCATCATCCTGCAGCTAAGCTCAAATGGGAATCACAGGGAATAAAATCAAATCTATACCACCGAGAAGCCTCCTCCCTAGCTTCAGACTGAGTACCGACATTCACCTTCTGAATGAAGTATTCTCAAGAGAACAAAACCATAAATAAATTAGTCTTGAACTCACGCTTTAAACCAGGCTCGGCAGAGATCTGCGACTGCGGGAATGAGCAGTCTTCACTGCTAGCAAACTCAGATAGCATATTGCTGCCTTTTATGTCCCCTCATCAATAATTCTAATGGTTTTTCTCTCCCAGAACATGTAGTGGAAAAGCCATGCAGACACTAGTGATATGAACATTAGCACAACTAAATTGCATCACTATTAATCAACCTGAGTATGAAAAAGTGAAAGCCTTGCCAAGTCTCAAGCCAGGCATCAGTCTTGCCCAGTTTTAATCATAGTTACAAACAAGTATGAATTATATAGGTTAGCAGCACATTGTATTTTTGCCTTAGCAAATATTCACAGAAAGAGGGAAGGATAGAAAAATGCTCCCTATAGTTATCACAGACACACATAACAGCAACAGTACCCAGGGAAGATGGAGAGGAACTCTTGCAGAGGTTAAAATTACGGAGTGGCAACTGTGAGGGTGCTCTTAAAACCATGAAAAAGGTGGCAGAATTCATCGCACACACACCTTCACATAAGTCCACTTAGCAAACCAGTTTGTTCAATATATTGCAAATTCCATTTTAACATTTACAAGTAAATTTATGTGTAATCTTGCTTTACATACTGTACTAAAAACTCAATTTGAACTATACAGTAGACCAGAACTTTTGCCTCAACTATACATATACTACAGTGTCGACATCATTTTAGTTATTTTGATAATCCTATTATGTGCCACTCCTACACTTTCATGTTCCAGTGTGCTGTAGGGTCTTTTTTTACTGACCACAGCTATTAATGCTGTAACATTTCTGGTAGGATAACTGGAGGTTTTGGCAGGTGGTGAAGCGTGGGAGGCAGTTTGGAACTGTCTAATAAGTGTATCAGCTGAATGTTTGTGCTAAAGGATCAGCAATAAAATCACTAACATTAATGGAAATGTCATCTTTAAGTTTCAGAACTAAATATCCAAGAGATGAATTGGGTAGTTCACCCCTCTTCAGAGATCACTGCATTAGTGATACTCAAGTAACGTTTTCAGGGTTTTCACAGCAAAACAAAAGGTCAGAAATATTTTTTTTAAAGCATTCTAGACCATATATTCCATTACAGCACCATCACAAATTACTGTGGGCCGTGAGTAATATCAAGACTACACTATGTCTGCATCACTGAAAAATGGGTCCTCATTTACGGAGCCCTTAACAGCAGATTAACCTGCTTGAGTTAATTAGCCACTAGGGAATGATGATTTGATTCTAGAAGTTTCAGTGACTCTCCTTTGGGAATTTTCACCTCTACTGAATGACTTCACTACCCAGCTGATTCACAAGTCTCTACCATCTCTTTTTGAACTAAGGGGTTTTTCTGCAACACCAAAGAAAAATGTAAAGAATGTCCTGGCCCTTTATTACAGGCCAAGCTTAAACAACAGAGCATCTTTGAGCCAAAGCTTAAAGTAAAGAGGAGCCATTTTAGCCAAGTTTTTTTTTCCCAGCCGCATTTTTAGAGATCGTCTTCTTCCAACTCTATGAAACTCAGCCTTTGCTCCCTTCTGTTTAGTCTTTTTAATCCCAGGAGGAAGAAATTCCCTGCACAGCTGAACCCAGACTGTTACCTAGGAACCATTACACTCAGGGTAGGCAAGCTGCATTTCTTCTTCTTCTTGCTGAGAAAGTTTTTTCCCTGCCAGTTCTTGAAAGATGAAAGCATCCCAGTGTGCCCGCCTCAACTTTCCTAGTACCACTTCAGCACTGGCACTCACCTGTGGAATTTGTCCCTGTCTCACAGGAGGCAGCACTCTGAAGGCTGTTCTGGAATCCATTCACTTGCCTTTCAGTGGAGGCCACCCTAACATGTAAAAACATCAAATTAGACAGAGATAAGAAAGGATATACCAAGACAGAATAAAAGTCTCAAAGAAAAAAAAGAAAGACAATTTTCCTAGTTTATATAATCTCTCTGGGATTGCAGCTATGAAACCGCACCTAGACATGGTATGAAAAAGGCAGGGGCAGCAACTGACTCCAAAAAGGCAGAGCCAGACAAATGACCACTCAAGTCACCAGCAAGACTTCAATGTGCTTAAAACACTTCAAATTGTCCCACGTGCCTTGGAAGCTCATTCTGAAGGATAAAGGAAATAGTAAACAGCATCAGACCACCAAAGCACAACTCCACTAGTAATGCTGCAGTCACCTCATTCCAGTGATTATGAAAGTAAAAAGATTAAGCAACCTTAGAACAGAAATGCACACGCTGGCAAAAAACATGCTACGTTCAAAAGTTAAGTCCTTGCATCTTGTCTCAGCAGAGGCAGCTCCTTTAGGCAAGATTTCTCCCTTGTCTGGGAAACCGAGACCAACAGGATGCGTTTAATGTCCAGCAGTCCAGTGCCAGTCCTCGAGAAGATACTTTATGCAAATTCTCTTACATTTACCTCAGCATTTGAGTTATGGCAAAACTGTCACCTGTGGAGTACAACTGCACTGCCTTTTGCTGTTATAAACATAAATAAATATTCCTTACCAAACTGAGACCACACCCTCCTATGTAAAAATGGGTCTACTCACAAAGTGAGGCCAAGTTATAAAGCTGCAATACTCTATTCCATCCTTAAACATCTATGTAATTGGTCCATCTATTCCTGGCTTGTCCTCGCCTCCCTTATCCCTCCTTGCCTTTCTTCCTGCCCAACTCTCTTCCGATTCCTCCAGACTCCTGTCTTTCTGTCAGAGTTCTCCTCCACTCCTTCAGCTCTGCAGTGCTCCACAGTTACTGTGAGGTCCTTCCCAGAACACCGCTATAACCTCCAGTCCTCATGTGACGCCCTGACGACTAACAGACAAAGGCACACGTGCGCACTTTCTGTAGTTTTGTCTGAAACCTTTTGCTTTCAGATTTGCCAGTAATCCAGGTGCTCCTCTCAGTTAAAGGCCAGTGAGGGACCCCTGCATTTTATCTCAGTTGGGTTTTAGTGAAATAAACTGGAGTCTGTACAGGAAGGGAGAGGGATGCAGAGAGGACATTTGCGAAACACAACCTCTGATTTCAGTCAGCCAGCCGTCATTTGAAATGTTATTGTCAAATGAGGTGCCTGTTTCTATGTTGATTGTCTCTTGGAACGAATTCTGGACCTGTATTCATGGTTTCTTTTGCTGCTGACAGTGCACAGTCCTTCTGGGAGCTGAAAAGCCAGATGGGCCTTCATGCTTCTTACACAGAGGTGTCTTGCTCATAGCTAGCTTGTCCACTTTTTTAACGCAGCACAACTGCCAGCTGAATTCAGCTTGCCTTTCTGGTGGTAGAACGCAAGACTAGTGGTTGAAAATGTCACCAACAATACCAGCTAATACAACAACAACAAAAACCCAAACAGGGAACAGTCACATTTCTACCATAAAGTGTGTTTTAGGTTTAGTGAACCTCTGTACACACTTGTCCTTCTTTTCTGCCTGCCCACAGTGTATCTTGATTCTTGGAGTCTCAACTGCCACCTCCACAGAGCTCATTCCTGCATCAGTGGCCATTGATCTCCCACCGCGCTAAGCTCAAGTTCTCTCTGCTGACCTGATGGAAGCTCCAGTGCCAGAACATATTCACTGCTGAAACTGAGTTTATCTTTTTCCACTTTCTTTCTCCTTAGGCTGGCTTCCTCAGTTTCCCACTCTTAAAGTCTGTGTTGGTTTTGCTTCCACTTCTCCAATGCAATCCGTTACGTCCTCCATTTCTTCTTCTTCAGTACTAACAAAATCGCTGCCCTCTCCAATTAAGTATCTGTTCTTGCCCTTTTCTCTCTCTTCTACAGGTAATCTCTCCTTGAAACTGATACTGACTTCCTTCCTAAGCTGCTCGGCCTTGGACTGCAAATTTGGAGGATGCTTTTCTTCCACAGGTGACAAAGAAATATTTTCTTGACTAAATTTTGAACACTTCTGTTTTAACAACCACTTCCCAAAACACTATGAACGCATCTAACAGTCCAGGGGATGCAGAACCGACACTAACAAACTCACATCACAAAAAGCCCAGGTTTGACAAAAGGACGGCACCAGATGTGAAGACCCAGAGCCAGGGAGGCTTGTTCCTCTTTGTTGCTCTTGGCCAGGGTTATCTCCGCCTGCGTATCTGCGTGTAGGATCTGAGGGTAGCCAAGGGCTAAGAGCTACAGGCCTAGGGAGCCCAGCTGTGCGAGGGTGTTAAATCAAGGCATGTGTCTCAGATGCGCTGCTTTTCCTGCCAAAAATGTCCAAGGGTCAGGCAGCCTGATTAACCCAGACGCTCAGGAGCTAAAACAACAAGCGTGCTGCACTACAGCAGTAGCAAAAAGTGAGAGATGCTTGCTCTCCTGCTGCCTGTCGTCTTCGCAGCGGGGGATCAGTTTGCGTGTATGATGTACCAGGCTCACTCCGGACGTTTCAATGCCCATGAAGAAGCACATAGGGGTGAGACAAGACAAAAACCATAGTGTTCTACAGGGCTCGCTCCGTGGCCATCATTCTAGTTTTGGCACGTTTGCCAGGCTTGGCCAGCCTGTCCTGTAACAGCTGGCTGCTGCTGGATCCAATTGCGGTCAGGACTCCACCCTGCCACAGAACGGATTTCCTGAACCCTGGAGAAATTCATCACCTCTACCCTACCTTCTGTACTAGCTACAATAGAGCAGAACTTTGGCTCTTCTGCTGCTGGCACCATGTAAAACAAACATATGAAAGAAGAACAGGGTAGAAAGGTTTATGTGCAGTGGTGTTGGGACTTGAAGGGAGTATTTGTTTCGACAGGCTTCCTCCATGGAGTTGTTGGGAATGAGAATTACAGACAAGTTCGGTACAGGAAATTATGGCATGTTGATCAACATCCCCCGTAGTTTGTGATGTTTCAGTCTATTGCTGGTAAACTCTGATCTTCCTAGGCTCTCGCACTCTCCCTGAAAACATCCTGAACTATTCTCTACCTGGCATTTCCTTTCTTTCTATAGAGTGGTTTAACATCGACAGCTGATTTTTTCTGAGATCTTTTCTTTCACTCTCTACTTCATGCTGTCACAGTTTCTGAGGCACATTTCTGAAAGGTTACTACAGGAATGATAGCGCATAAATTTGCTTTTATTGTGACTTAGTCATTCCTAAAAGCAGAAAGATTTTTCTGTCTACCACTTGCACCAGTTCATTCTGGATTCTGACAGTTGAGCTAATACATTTTTCTGCTTTGCATGCTGGTATCTGTAATGTGAAGATTCCATACACCAAATGCTGCTTCCAGGGACATCTGCTTTATTCCATGGCTTATGAATACTGTAGCTGGGATGTCTGTCTCAAAACGTTGCTCTCAACCGGTCTCACTGTGGGGCACAGATCTGCCAATAGTAGTGGCAACATAAGCAGTGGAAAGGACCCAGCCTGACTCTTGGAAAGAAAGAGCTTGTTGTGTTAGCTGTTCAAAAAACATCCTTCTACTTGTGATCTGAGCACATTGAATCAAAACCATGGAGACCCATGAGACCATTTCATTGGGCTGCATTTCAGTGCAGAGCTACATGTTAAACCATTTCTCCCAGTTAGTCATCACCACACTTTAATATGGCCCCCAGTTTTCCACTCTGATAGTTAAAGCAAGGTGTCTGCTTTAAACAAAATCTATTAGAAAGTCAACCTACCACCTTTTACAATTTGAGAGACTGAGAAAACAAGAGACGCCAGGAACCAAAAAGACAAGAGTGAATTGTTCGGCTGTTCCATTACTTTTTTTTTTTTAATGTTTTAACCAGAGAAGCATCCAAGTTACTGGCTAGTTTTTGCATCAGTTAGCCATGTTCATCTTTAGCATCTCATTCTGTTCGTAGTTGAGTTTTCCACTTATTCTGTTCTTCCTCTTCTGGAAGCCGTGTGTATTGGCTGGGAGAGTATTGATAACACATGCGAGGAAGAGATAGGTCAAAGAGACAAAGTTGACTTTAGTTTGTCTTCACAGTCCACTATCTGGAGAAATGCTACAAACAACTTTAAAAAGATGATCTTTATGAAGAAGTGAAACAAAAGCCAGGCAGTGGAAGAGCAGACAGAGAAATAAGGTCTGGCTTGCTGAAATACATGGAAAAAGAGAGATGCGAGAGCTTTAACAACAGAAAGATTAGTTTCAGTAAGTCTTGTGGAAATAACATATAGCATCGAGATCTTCTTTGAGGAAAGAGATCAGGAAAATAGCCAACAAGTCTTAGGGAGTGAGAACAGGCAGCAAACCAAAAACGACCTGACAGAGCAATGAAGCAGTCAAAAAGCCAAAATTAGATTTGATTTTATGAAGAGGGATATTTTGCCGTGTCATAACCTAAGGGAATGGTAGTCCCACACTGAAAAAGGGCAAATCTGGGTGCTACATTACAAGCACTCTGACAAACTGACAAAAAGTAAAGTAAATTCAAGACAATTAGGACTTGGCAGGTGGAACTACTAGCTGAGGTTAACAAAACCTCAACAAGTCTAAGCAGCATTAGGAAACTCCAAGTAGTAGATGGATATTCAAAAGATGGAAAGTATTTGGAAGGAAAAGTGTTTAGGGTGGTTCAGGAAGGAGGAACAAGGTACAACAGGATGAAACAACGGAAAAACTCAGATAGCACGTCAGGAGAAACTTTCTGATAATGAAGTTGTCTAGATTTTTTAAAAGTCTACCATGGCATATGTTGAGGCTTCTGCACTGGAGTTTTTTTTGAAAGCAGACTACACAGTGTGCAAAAATACCTTGTGCAGAATAACCAGGGACCATAAAAACAGGCTGGAGTACACGAGACAACTTTTTCTTCCGTAATCTATATTCCTTTCACAGAGAGGCTTCTCTCTCTTTGCTCTTCTGCCTTGCTGCAGCTCTGGTCTTTTCCTGACAACAACGAATGGACTAAATTAGACTGAGACAAAGCAGTTTTTAAATGATCAGCTCTCAGTATGCTGGAAATATAGCTGGGCACTGCTGGTTTCCATGTAAGTGAAAAAATCTTCCTGTAAGATCCCATGAATGGCAAGAATGGGTTTGGAGCCTCATGCTGGAGACTGAAAGGCAACTTGGAAAGTATTTCCGGAGTGGCTCCTTAGAGCCTTCAATACTTGGATTAGTTTTCTGAAATTCTGAAGGAATCTTTTGCTTTTTTTCCCCCTTCTGTGCATTTTTGGTGCTGAACTTTTTCCGGTTTTCCCACACTCCTGCCTGTCACAGAGCAGAAACCACAAAAATGCAGCAAAGTAAAGTCTGTCCAAGGAGCTGCAATTCCATCTCACAAGGATAAACATTTCCTCTGCCAAGAAGTGAGCACAGCACACCGGCATCTTCAAACACACGTCCTCGCTGCCCGGCAGAGACACCAACTGACAGAGCCTGTCACCTGTACTAACATGAGCTACTCAACATAAAAGGAATCAGAGAGCAAACCCATCAGCATATACCTGCCAGACTTGATGCTCACATCTGCATTTGCTGAGCTGACAAAGTCTACTAACACCTTGTTTTCTTTTTAAATAGTTTTGGGGGATTAAATCAGCATGCTATCTCTTAAGATAGCAAGAGTGTAGGCAGAAAACACACAAAGTTCCCCAAAGCAGTTCTGTCCAAGCTCCTTAAACACACCTTACAGCCCCAGATTTGATACACATAGGCACTGACAATCCTCTAGCATCTTCACGAGGCATCTTTCATCAGTAGGCTTTCCCTAAAACTTCTCTCTTTAAACAGGAAGGGAATACAGAATCGGGAAACCTCACAGGAACCTCTTCTGAAAGCTGTACAACTCTTCCGGCTGTAGACTAAGCATGAGAGAGGAAATTATGGAAGTAATTTTTGCCTTTTAGTATTCAAGGATGAAACAAGTCTGAGGATATAGGAGGAAAAAGCTGATGAAGGATTTAGTCTAAAGCAGTTCAGTCATCTAAGACGAGATAAACAAAGAGCTGAGGAAGCTCCCATGAAAGGTAAAGGATAAGAAAACCCAGAAGTCTTGCTCATATTCTTTCATAATGCGCAAAAGAGAAGACACACCAAGAAACAGAAAGGAAGGAAACTTACAATCAGTAAGCAACATTTCATGGTGAGTTTTTGTTGGTTTGGATTGGAGTGCGTTATCCTTAAAACCATCGACCCTAGAAGGGCAAGCACTATATATAACTAAAAGCTTCATAAAAGTTAAAAGGATTTCCACAGATAACGAGGAGAGCTATCATTACATTAGGTGCAATAGAAACATTTTTAAATGAAATAAACCCTTGTGCTTGAAGGCATAAGTCAATGGTGTGTTAAATTTATGGGGAAACTTGGCTCAAGGGCAGATTAGCTCATTAAGAATATTGCTGGGTTGGGGCTTTTTGGGGGCATCCTCTTCTAACCCATGAAATTCTAGCCCCTATCAAAGGTTAAACATGGAGGGAGTGACTTGAGTGCCTAAACATAGATGTTTGGTACTATACTTGGTACTCTCAAAGTTATTGAGACATCTGCATGGGACTGGCAGATAAAACACAAGACTTGTGCTCATCTGGAGGCCAGGTGGAATAGCCCTGGGCACCTAAAACATCACTAGCAACTTGCATGTAGGTAACTGAATCCCACCCTGCATCAGATACTTCACTGATTCAATCGGGCAGCTCCTATGTTTGCAGGATGTTACAGCCTTACCTATCTCATCATTGCCAAGTATCTTGGACAGCGCAGCCAAAAAGATCTATGTCAGAGTCACACACAGACAGGTTCTTTGATATTCCTTCTTAGGGCAACCAGTGCCAGCCCCCTGTTGTGGATGGGAAGAGAGAAAACTTACTTGGAAAACTTCTGGGCTGCAGCCCTCCTGATCACTGCCTGCCTGTGGTTTGCTGGAGGCTTCGGGACCAGCTGAGGTGATGTGCTCTGGGATGGCATCACTTTGTGCAAACTGGCTGTCTTCTGGATACTAGAAGTGGCACTTGATGTCTTGGGAGCACCAGAGCCAGCTGGTATAGATGTATGGCTGGTGCTGGATTGCGAGTAGTTGGCAAAGAGAGCCTAATAAAAAAGCAAATAAATAAACGAAAAAAAAAACAACTAAACAAAAATACCATAGTAATTGGTGATTGCCTCACTGAATATTGCTGAGAGCTGATGGAGGTGGGTGACATCTTTATGAAGGATAATATCTGCTTTGTGAAGGAAACCCCAGGGCTCCAGGGACAGTCCCACACATAAAAGGAAGAGTTAAGTGGTCAAGTCAGTGAAGTACTTTCTAGAAATTAATTTTATACCCTTGGAAGCTGGGACTACCTTCTAAGAAGGCAGATAAGCTCATTAACACCACAGAACAATGCTGGATTAAAACCCAAAAGGTTCTATCCTCAATCTAATCTTGCAGTGGCCTCCCATCCACAAAGAAGTGTTTATTGCTTTGACTGACTTTCTGCATTTATCTTGCTAAATTATTCACTGTGAGGGAGGCGAGACACAGTTCTAGGAGCAAAAAAGCTTATGGGGAAGATGTGACGATATCATTTCTTCAGTCTAACCCTGGGGGTGTTTGGAATAACAGAAAGACTCTAGGGTACCTTCTTTGGCAAAGGGTCAGCAGCTGACAAGAAGGAAATCCCCCACTAACACCAGGGAACAGAAAATATTTCTATTCCTATAGCAGGTGAGAGAGTGAGTATGTTGGAGCTCTGTCACAAGGAACAAAAGAATCTGCCCGTTACGAGACACTGGAGAACTAAGCAGCATACTGGCAAAGCTGGGGAACGGCTCCCTACAGGAGCTCTGCAAACCACTCAACTCTTTTCAGAAAGGAGCAACCTGCTGGGAGTTCTGTCTTTTCTTTCCTCAAAATCAGTCAGATTCCCAGGGGAAAAAGGCAACAGCATAACCACGTAGCTTGGCAGCCAGAGGTCACTGACAGGAGATGAGGGGAAGGGCTGAGCACTCGCCAGTCACCTCTGCCTGACCCTGGGAGCAGTGCCCTTCACTGCGTTTGTCCTCAGCTTCTTCTCTGGTGAAAAACACACAAAGCCACAGTGAGTGGGCTCCAGGCTCCAGATAAAAACCACAGTCTGAAGGGCTGGCTGAGTCTCAGACAGGAAAAGCCCCTCTCCCCCGCAATTCTCTGGCAAATGGCAAGGCAGTGGTGTGTGGGAAGGCGTTTCTGACAGGCAGAGCTCTAGGGAGAAAAGGAAGCGCAGGAGCCAAAACAGGCCTGTTTCCTAACTAGAGCTCACTGACAAGATGCCCTTGAGCTCCCAATCCTTCTTAACCTCTCCCTTCCCTGAAGCTCTACCTTGATCACAGCTTTCAGATTTTGACTAAGTAGCTGGTACAAGTGCAGAAGTCTGGAAAATAGCAGTCACACCCCACCTCCCCCCAGCAAAACAAACTAAAATGGAACTTGGGTTTAGTCTCCTGCTTCCTAAGAGTGACACATCATGGGGTTAGGATGGAGACCTTCAAGTCATGGCATCCCCTTCTTACTCAGGAGTGACATTTCATTGGGCTCTGTTGGATATTATGCATATTTCCTCTAAGTTCTTTTTCTTGTTATTGAAATTGTTAAGACCCTGGAGTCCAAAACGCACACAGTCTTAACCCCTTCCCTGTGTGACCATGCATTGGTGAGGAGGTCCATGCCTCTGGAGAAACAGCAAGCATGAATGTTCTAACAAAGTCCCATTAGCAAAAGCTGGGCTGAGATCTGCCTAAGGAGAGGTCAGGGATGTTTTTCTTGGGGGTAATGGACTTCCAAAAAGGCCTCTGTCTCCACGCTGTGCTGAGATTCTGGCTGCTTTCCAGGCAAGGATGGGGAGATTGGAAGCTGACACAGACCATGGCTTCTGGATTCAGCTACAAAGCGTACTGCCCTGCTGTGAACTCCACGGGGACAGGACAGGAAACCAGGAGAAGCTACTGTGCAAATAAAGAGGGCAGCTGGGGAGAGCAGAGCCTGACCACACAAAGGAAGGGTTGGGAAGAGATTTCAGCACACCCAAAAAAAGTAGGAGACGGACGTCATTACTCGGGATTCAGAAGGCTCGGGGGCTTAGGTAGAGCAGAAGCCCAGGCAAACCCTGGGAGAGACTCCTGCTTCAGCAGGTAGCACCCTACAGCTATCACTGCTGTGAGTAAAGAAACTTGGAACCACACTTCCCAGGCTGGCACATTTAACTTGACGTTGAGGAGCCATTTGCTTCCTTGGCAAGTTCTTAAGGCTACACATCTGAAAAATACTTCGAACGCTGTGAGATTTTTTTTTTAGCTAAAAATCATGTAAAGCATTAGTGGATTAATTCTCTTGCGTAATTCTCTGGGGAGGTAGGACAGCATTAACCCTGTCCTGCACGATAAGAATGTTAGCGCTGGCAGTGAAAGGGATTTTCCCCAAGGCACAGACTGAAGCAATATGAAAAGCTCAGTTGAGAGCTCAGAGAAGATCCTGACTCCCAATCCCACGCTTATCTCATGAGAACACACCTCTCCTTGCTTCCACCTCTGCACAAGTACACCACACACAAAGTACCAGCAGTACAAAACCAGTAGAGAATCTCATCGTGTACAGCGTGGCAGTAAGGATGATGCACATCTAAGAGTATCAGCCAGTAACAGCTGAGCTCGGGCTGCTCATGATTAAAAGCAGGGAGGTGCTGTAGTACTTTGAAGAAAAGCAGATATTTTAATGATCTTCAAAAACAGAAAGAATGTTCCTGGCACTTACCGTCTCTGTATCTACCACCCATCTCTAGCACAGTAACAGAACAAATGTTGCAAGCGAAAACATGTTCATTCTGTGACCAGAGGAGGTAATGAAGCTCATTTCCTGTGAATCTGTCTTGGGGCTCAATCTTACAGCACCTAATGTAAAGCCGGCCCCAAATTACACCCCCCTTCATGGGTCTGGGGCATTCTTGGGTTGATTTTCTGCTGTCTTAATGAGGAGCGGCTTCGTGCTGCAGCCTTTGCCGCAATGGGAACAGCACTTGAATCCCCTTTCCAGATACGTAGCTCGCTATTTTCACGAAATTTATATGAAATGTAGCTTTGAGATTTCTATCTCATAGTCATTCCGTTGAAATTGGATTGGCAAGTCTGAAAATGATGAGACTCGGCAGTGTATGAGAACTGACAGACACACACACATGTATTGCATAAAAATCCGTGCAGCTACTTCCAAATACTAGCACTGGAAACTGAGATTGTTTATATGCAATAAACAGTGACCAGGATTTCAGTTGGAAAAAAAAAAAAAAAAGGAAAAAAGCAAACCCAACAAAATAAACCCCACTGCTTTCAGAAAAGGAACTGCAAAAATGGCATTGAAAAACACAGAAAATTTAAAGGCTTAGAAGATCTTTGGAGTCATATAAATTGTTTAGTGGAGATTCTTTTGAACATGTATTAATTCATTCGGTTAAATCAGTTGGGATGCAATGAGTTGAAAATTCACAAAGTGGTGATAAAGAACGGGCTCTAAATGTACTATTAACTGCCATGGTGTTAAACTGCAGGAAGAGAAGCATCTTGGGGTCGTTGAGAAATTTAAAAAGGAGCAGCAAATCCATGGCACGCACAGACTGTCCTGAAGCACGTCTTCCTCGGTAAATTCTTCATCATTAGACTAAAATATACTGAAGTAAGTGTGTTTGTCTCTCTTTCGGTACTGGGAGCTCTCTGATGCAAGGATTGGGTCATATCGTTTTATTGGAAAGATACTTCATACCTCTGGGCCTTACTAGAATTCTAATAATAGTGACAGGATCAGAAATACAGGGGCAAAATTTCAGCTGGTATAAATCAGCAAAGACAGTTGTTCTGCTTTCCTTCGACTGAGACTTTGACTCATCAGTATCACAAGACTTAAACAGGAAAAATGGCAGTTAGCAATTTTAGTGGGAAAACAATCTGAGGGAGAAAGCTGCAAAACAAGAATGAACAAGAGGCTGAAGGGGAAGAGAGGCTGCAAGCAGTCCAATATATAATAGTTTAGAAAACAGTTTAATCATGTTTAAGGCTGCATTCAAAAGAGGCCCTGTGTCCTCAGGCAGGAATCATGTAGTTCTAGGAATACTAGGAATATTATTCTGAATACTCAACATTCCCAGTCAGATCTAAATAAACTGTAGGGAATTTAGAAGTGTCATATACATTAAAAGAAAAATCAAAAATAAAAAAATGCCGAACTTCATAAAACAAGGAATATTTCAGAGAATATACAATTTTTTAATGATTGAGAGGAGAACTATTCAAGATTAATTTAGCCCAATGTTTTACAGCATAAAATGTACTTAAACTTCTGATTGCAAATGTGATTATGACTGACCACACAACTCATTAATATGATGTCTTGTTTAACATGAGATTTCTTCGTACATGCAAGACTGATGGGGATCGTTCCACTATACGGCTGTACTTTTCTTGTTTTAATTTCAGCTTTCTTCACCATGTGAAATGTTTGGCATAAAATCCTGAACCCAGGACAGAACATAGCCACACAGAGAAGAAGGAACGTCCCTAGGAGCTAATGGCATCTCTCCAGTACAGGAAACAATTAGAGAACAAACAATGATGGTATATTAGCTGCCTTGCCAACTGCAGCAGTAATACTAATGTCCGGGTCATAATGTGTCACAAGAAGTCTCCTTTAAACATTAAAAATACTGCTATAAGCCTGCTTTTCTTGTCTTTTGGTTTGATTTTGTCGGTATCAGATTTAAGCTCCTTGTCTCCACTTTCAAACTCTGCCTCTTCTTGCTTTTTCCTGTTTTCTCAGGCTCTGTATTGTCTCTGTTCCTGGGCCCTATCAGTGCAGCCACTGGTTTGTTTGGTGCTTTTCTTTTTGTCCAGGGAATGAAGTACCTATTCTGGCAAGGATCTATTTCCACCACACTACACCACGTGAACTAACTTCCCCATACAATGGGCGAAAATAACTGGCTATTGTTATTCCTCTTCCTCCACCTTCACAGTGTTTGCTACTCTGCAAATTGTTAAATGGCTGGAGGAGAAGCCAGCATTTTGAAGTGCCTGGAAAGCGCTCAGCCAAGAGTGGGTACTGCCACAACAAAGTACACAATAAGCCTTCATGATAAGGGATGTCCTCTGCATGGCATATATGAGTATTTCTACTGCACAAATACTTGGTTAGGAACTTTCCAACGCATCCATCTCACCTGAACATTGCAGCTAAAACAACAAAGAACGGAGAAGAGATCTCAATATGTGGGCAGGCGCAAAAGGGAAAGAGCAGGCAACAGAAGATAGGTGGCTTAGGTGACATGAGTAGGGAATGTAGCAAAGCCACGCAGGCTAAGATAAGCTACAGTGGCTGTGGGGGAAAAGATGACAAACGATGGCCAGCAGAAAAAGGTGGGATGGAAGTTAAAGCGGCGTGAGTGGGAAGGAGATGTAGGGCAGGGAGTGTGTAAGCAGCAAAAAACAGAAGGCAGATCTTGGAAAGGCTAAGTGAAGGGATTGAGGAGACAACCAGCAGAAGGAAGAGGTCAGTGAGAGGGAACTGGAGGGGGAGCTGGGGATAGACAGAGGAAGGTGAGGGTAGTGCAGTGCCTGGCAGGGGCATCAAAAGATCCGTGCAACTGTGACTGGAAGAGGAGGTCTGGCTGGCTCCATAAAATGTCTAGTGGGAGAGGAAGTGTCCAAGAAACAATCATTTTATTAAGATGTGGTTTTCACTAAAGAGAGCCCTGAAAGTCGCCATGTACAGCAAATACCTTTCTCCATTAATGGCAACTCCAGCGCAGCCCGGGCCCTGCGGCATGGCAATGGCCTCCACAGTACAACTCCAAACTGCTTGGCTCAGAAGGAGAAGGGAGGGAGAGAAAGGAGGGGGACGTTGTGGGGGTGAGAGAAGGTTTAACAAAGAATCACTTTAACAGAAAGCCCTGAGTAATGGCTCTGCCCCAGGCCAAGAATAACATCAGCTCAATGTCAGCAATTAGAAGAGGGCTCAGCCAGGCCCCATGGCCAGTTCCAGCCTCCTCGCAGGCACAAGCCAGCTCACAGCCCTTTCCTGAGCTCATGAGCAGCCACAGCTGTACACTCAGAGCCCCTTGGATGGAGATGAAAGGAAGACCCCCTGCTTAGAGGGAGAGCAAGAAAACTGTAGGTGAGGGAATCTGGGGATGGAAACTGCATGGCTAAGTGAGGGCCTTGAAAGGAGCAAAGGCAAAAGGGCCTCTCCTTAAGATGCTCCCAGAAAAGGAGCAGGGCAATCTGCCTACAGCCTATTCTCAAAGACCCAGACTAGTGACTCATCTGCTTCACAGGAGGGAAGAGTGGGTGTTCAGACCTCTGCATGTCAGCTCTGCTTGTGGTTTTGTTGGAGTCCAGTTCTCCCAGACTGCCTAGCAAATAGCTCCTTCCTAGTGGAAACCAATCTCTCTTGAGTGAAGGTTTGTTCACCCAAAGACTTCCTTCCCTTTAGCAGGGAAGCCTTTTGGACATCACTCAGAAGAAACAACACACCTCTCTCTCCATAACAACAAAGAAAGGTAACCAGTGCCTCAATGAACTCATTGCAACCTTGGGAGGTGTCCTAGGCAGGATGGAAGTGCTGGTTCCAGACACAGCAGTTCACACCCTTGGCATCTAGATGTCATCCAGAACATCACTAATACAAACCCTCTCTCCTATTTCCTCTAGCTCTTGGACACTTAGCCCCAGTTTTAACAAAGGAGTCGCATATCTATCAGACAGTCCTGTGCAAAGCAGTGAAAAGAGATCTTAAATGTAATAACAACAAAACATGTAGGAGGCCTGGAAATCTTCAGAGAAAACTTGATTCTGGCATCAGGGTCAGGGGCCAGGCCTCCTGAAGACTGAAGGCACTTAAAAGAAATCAACACATTTCCTCTAAAGAATGAAGATTCTCCTAAGTAATTTTTGAGTCCCCTTCACATACTGCTCTTGATAACTGCACTGCATGAGTAGACATCCAGGAGGAGGAGAATTTAGTCAAGAGGAAGCCTTGATGGGGTCTGTTTGCCACAAAGGACATAGTTGCCAACACAATTTCCAGCCCCTATGTTTAGAAGCACTGAAACGCAACAGCGACCCAGCTTGAAGCACTACACGAGAGCTCGAGTCAAAGCAGGAACACGTCAGCAGTGAGGAGATGAAGTGAAAAAGAGCTGTGGAGACTCTTCTAAGGCTGGCTGAGGCACTGGACTGGTGCAGAAAAGCAAGCAGCAGCATGCCAATAGCCAAATGGAAGAAGCCACTAGGAACTACAGCATCAAAATCACTGCAGGTAATATTAAGTTTTGTTGCGACCCACTTAAAGAGCTACTTTCTGTGCAAAAGCTGTGCCATATGTGCTGGTTCTGGGTTTGTTTATTTTCTGCACGTCCAAGACTCACTCAGCACTATTATATCCCAGGAAGGATTTTTTTTTTGTTAGTTACCTGGTGGTGGGCTTGGCTTTGCTCCAACAGCTGTCCTGACTGAAGTTTCTGCTGCTGAAGTTGCTGGACAGCAAAATGGAGCTGATAGTTGGGTTGTGTCAGAGGACTCCGGGTCACCTTGTTGTAGTCACCGTTCCCCATTTCTCCTTCCCTGGCAAAATGATGGTTCTCTGGAGCCCTGAGAAAAGAAAAGCCATCACGCTTTCACCACTCTGCAGATAAGGACTCCTGCTTACAAGGCACTGCTGCTTTCTACAAATCGCTTTCATTCTTAGCCAGCTATGAATTTGTACTAAGTGGCTCCAGCAAGCACAACACCTGCTAGAGGTGCCATGTGCCAGTGACCATCCCGATAAGGAGTCTTTTGAATTCCATTCTGGGGCTGTATTACTGACTATAACATCCTGCTCGAGGAGAACAAAGGAAATGAGAAGGAAAACTCTAAACTGGAGCAGGTCTGTGGTTGACTAGCATGGAAGAGAGGCAGAGTCGCATCAGGAAAACCTAAGGATTCCCGTCGCTAATGAGAAAACTATTTATTTAGATTTGTAGAGATTTTCTTAATACACTAAACGCAAGGTTTAAACTAAGCACATACATGCTTGCAGCCAGAGTGGAGGAGTCTACAGAGAGGACAAAGGACTGGGAGGGTGAGGTTGCAATTAGGGCACGTAGTGACTCCAAGGGGCCTGAAAATAGGCTCATTTCTTTCATCACGAGTAATGCAAGCCCTTCCCAGAGGAGGAAAGGCCTCCTGCAAAGATGCAAGAGGGCTTACGACCCAGGCTTATACAGTGGGAGGTCAGCTGTGGCCTGCAACACGATAAGTGCCAACAGGAGCTCATCGCCTTGCTTTGAAGTTTGTGAGCCTCGTTGAGAAGGCATCACCAACGCACTTCTACACAAGGCCGAGGGGCTTTGCGGAGAGCAGGTGGCCGACTGACAAGACCACAAGGTGTCCTGGAGAGGCTACAATGGCCCAGCAACTCACATACCCCATGTTGACAAGACAGGATGCCATCTGAGCCACTGAATCCCAACACTCTGGCTGACAAAACCTTAAAGCCTCAGTGCCTGAGCTTCCCAAGTTTCTGCTGATCTCTGTCACGTTTCTCTCAGCTGCTCTTTCCAAGTACTTCCTTTGGATTCCCAGAGCAGACTTCCCTTGTATTTCCTATGAATATCATAAGTAATTGGGATGTAAAAGATACTTGGTGTCTTTTACAGAGTGTAGGTCATGGTTTTGGCAAGGGAGTTAACTGCAATCTCCTTGCTTCAGGATCCTATCAAAACTTACAACCTAGATTGTTTGAACAGCTCCCCTTGAATGTGTTGCAACTTCCCTCACGAGCTTTACCACCACAGCAAACCCTTAAAATACTCAGAAGCATGTTTCAAACAAGACCAGAAGCAACTGCCAGCCCTAAGTACTCTTCCTCAAAAATAACCTGATGTATCCCTTTCAAAGCAAATTGAGGACAAGGACTATAAACACTGAAGGGTCCCTCTCCAGCTCCTCAGCAACAGAGGAGTAAGACAATCCAGTCGAAAAGGAGTCCATTTGCCCAGAGCAACTTTTTCACACCAGGAATTACTCAGTTGAGAAAGTTTGGTAAATTCAGTCAAAATGCTCCTAAATAAAGTAAGCCAAAGTAGAATAAAGGGGTCACCTCTCATAGATTTCATAACTAGTTATAAAATCCAGGAAACCTGAGCTAGAATAAAGGGACAGTTTCCACAAGGGCAGGAGGTCACCACTGGGGTCTCACAAGAATCTATGTTATAGTCTCTGCAGTTCAAAACATTTATAAGCAATATGGAGGGAAAAAAATAGTGAAATAAAAAAAAAAAAACCACCACCACACAAATACCACAAAAAAACCCCAAACAAACCAACTTAGCTGCTGAAAAACAAAGTCACTGAGAAATGTGAAAAAAAAAAAAACCCAAACCTAAAAACCAACAGCCCCCACATTACTGAATGATTAGACACTAAATTGCTAGATAATGTTCAATTTAATAACTACATAGTAATGTACGCAGGGAAACACAATACTAGTTTTACACAGTGAAGGACTCTGAACTAGTTTATTTCTATTCAGAAAGAAGACCTTGTAACTATGGCTATAATAGATTTTTCTATGAAAACATTTATATGAAAACACTAAAACACTTTCAAAAAGCAAACTCAGTGCTAGGAATTACTAGGAAAGGCACAGGGAACAAACCCAAAAACACTTCTATGCTACCATATAAACCAAAATTGCACCTATCTTGCCTACTGAGCCCTGTCTCTCCTCCCTTCTCAAAAAGCATACAGCAGAACTGGAACAAGCACAGAGAAATGCTGTAGAGATGATCAAAGGTATGGAACAGCTTGTACGTTGAGAAATGACTAACTAAATAGGGATTCTTCAGTTTGGAAAAAGGACAACTGAAAGGAAATATAAAAATGTATCTATAAAATTGTGAGCTTCAAGGAGAAGGAATAATTACCTCTCATAATACAAGACGTAGGCAAAACCAGCTGAAGTCATCAGGTGGGCAGGTTAAAACAAACAAAAAGAGGCAGTTTTTCTCATAACACATAATTAAAGTGGATGCCTTCTTACTACGGGAAGCCAAGGATGCCAAGAATTTAACGGAGTTTGAAAGTCATTAGACAAACTCATGAGAGCAAGAGCCACTAACACTACTGATACAAAAAGACACCATCTCCTGGCCAATAAAAACATTGATTCCTGAGTCCCAGAGAGTACTGGGGAAGTATCACCCTTCCATAACGTTACAGAATGCTCTTCCCACAGAATCTATGGGCTACTGTCCGAGCAGGACAATGAAACAAGTAGTCTGGCTGGTCCGCAAAATTGCAACCAGCAGTAGGCCTCAGGGGTCTGAAACCAAACGTGTCTCAGGTCTCGGTCAGAAGATGGAGAATTCAGTCAAGCACCTTAAAGATAAGGTGCTCGTCCAAGTTGCATGATTAATTCTAGGAACGCATGTCTGGTTCCAACTTCTTTCATCTCTACCTCCAGTTCGGAACCTGCAACGCATAAAATCTATCCTTTGATCCAAAATAATGCTTAGGAAGCTAAAGATTGAGAGATCTGTTCTAAAACATAAAAGTCAAGATGAAATGGGGGACATAAAACTGATGTAAAGGAAAATTCTACTCAAGCAGGAGGTGCTGACAGCCAAACTGGCTTTGTGCCGCAGGGCTGATGCCGAGGGACTCCAGCCTGTAGCACTGTGAAGGCCGCTAGCTGAATGGCAAAGCTTTAGTATCGCTTCCTTCATCCTCATTGCTTTTGTTTTTGAGATATCTGGCAAAGGATTAACTACTACGGAAATACAAATGCTGAAGATTGATGGTCCAGTTTTAAAAAAATGCACTGGAATTGCTCTCTTGCTCCAACCTTTGTCCACTTGGATGACCTCTCAAATGCTTTCATTTGGTTTCTAACCTGGTTTTAATCTACTTTTCCTGGTTTATCCAATATATGGTCTGTAGCTCAATATCTGTAAGATATAATATTGCCCAAATAAGCTTGATTTAAACTAACAAGGAAAACACTGTTGAAACTACATTATTAAATCTTTAGGAAGAATTAAATTTTAAAAATAGAAGAAACAAAAGCACAAAACTTTGGCTAACATTTTCCTGCAGCATAGACAGCCTTGTACACAACTCCCTGCAGTTCTAATACCTTCTCTCCACACGGTGCAGCACAACAGCACTTCTTTTTTTTTCTAGATACTATATCGAAAATACTATTGCTTGCCTGAGCAGATTTTACTCTCATGGCCTCTCAGGAGTATCCAACCCAGAATCCTCCTGGACTGAATGTGCGTTTGCGAGCTTCCCTGGGTTTTGCTTCTTTATAGATGGAAGTCAGTACAAATTCATTATACATATCTTCAACCTTTCCTAATACAAGCATCCTGCTTGCTCTCAAGTCAGGATTATTGCTTGAACACTAACGATTGACTGAATATTCTTTTGCTCACGTGTACAGATGACAGATCTGGGCACAGATGGACACACACAAATGGGAAATAGCAATTCCGGCCTGTGCCACCCGAAGAGATTGAGTTTCGTTCTGTCAGCCAGGCTGGTTGTGAGCAATCTTCTCACAGCTTGCTCAGGATTATTTATGAGTTGCTTAGTTTAGAGACCTGGCCAGGATTCAGGCCTTCCCTCTGTACAGGAAATCTCAGCCTTGGCATTATGGCCCATCCTTTATAAGCAAGATTCTGTCCTTCCAGCAGTTCTTAGGGCTCCTCAGTATTTCTGGCAAGAAATCCACCATGTTCCTTTCTTTCAGCTGTAGTTTTCATAAAGTCTGGGCCAGAATTCCCTCTTCCTTTTCACTGACAGCAAAAGACCTCTCTGCTGCAGTTTTTTTGTGTCACAAAAGATACAAGTTTGCTTTCGAGACCAGATTGCAACAGAGCTCCATGCTATTATGATCACAGCCCAGCCTAGAAGTCCTAGGACACCACGGACTCATCTCCAGGCTTTCTGGTTCCAAACTCCCTTTCTGTACTAGTTCTCTTTTCCAATTCATTAGCTCTTTTCCAATGCAAGCAACCTCCAGTGCAATGAACTACCTACGCCTTTATTTGGAACTAATGCTAAAGCATTAGAATACTAAATACTAATGCATTTGTTTATTGACTGCAGGAAAAAAAAAACCAAACCAACAAAACAAACGTGTCAATGAAGTCCAGCCTCCATACAGAAGGGATGTGGTTCTCAGTTCTTGCAAGGAAGGCGAGAGCTGGTTTCTGTTTCCACTTCAAACAGGTTTGAAAGGAACACCATGGACTGAAACTATAGAAAAGACCAGACCACAGAATAGTACTCACTGTGAATCTCTTAGTTATGAACTATCTGTCCTTACTAAAAGAGCGACACCAGTAGCTCCTAACGATAGCCCACACTTCTCCTGGCATCCGCTATTCCCAAGTTACTCATTCAAACATCTGACAAAGCAGGGACCGCAACACAACCGCTGCTGGGATGAGTAATGCTGGATAATAAAAGACAACAGCAGAATACAGGGCAAAGAAAAATCTTTAGTGAAGTGAAATAATCAGGTGAGGGGAGGGAAATGCAGTAGAAGGGATTCAGAATGTCATTTCTTAACGCACAATTTGGATATAAATTCGGTTTAAAGTTTCCAACGCTCCCAAAACACATTTAAGAGCTTTAAAGTATCATAAATATTCCACATAGGGCTTTCTTTTATATTTCAACTCAAGCCTTCTTCCAGGGGCACAGCTGGGTGCTGATGGATACCAATTCCTGTGTGGTGGGGCAACAATACCAATTCAGGAAGTATACTGGTGTTCCCCTCACTGAGCAGGTGCTTTTGAAGTATATAAAAAAGTGCCTAAATCCCATTGAAAAGGCAACACAAACTAGGCTCAAATAACTCCTACAAACGGAGCTTCAGCATTCCTGAAGAATATTTCCCTATATTTAACCTTGCTGAGTTTGTGAGAATCGATAGAATGGCCCCAGGAGTCAATACAGCAAACCAAGAAAAGAATTATCCTCCTTTTAAATGAGGAAACAAGCAGATAATGAAAGTATTTTGCATCTTTTCCCGTAAAGGCTGGAGCTAGAGATGAACAAGGGCAATTGCTGACAAGAAGGGAACCCAGTGCATTTATAAATCAGTGCTCCCACCTCACCACGGAACGCAAGACAACCTTAGGAAGCACTTCTTTCCCCACAGGGCATCCAGGTGCTATGACAAGTCCAGGGACCTTTCAGTGCCTCAGCGGGCACCAGCTGCTCAAAAGTAGTTGGCATAGAAACTACTGATTCTGTCCAGCGTGGCAGCTCCCAGCATCCTGCTGACTTATGTTCAGGCACTAGAAAAACAGAGAACGTTTTCTTTGGCGCGGTACGTGCTTCTTCCATCCCTAACAATAGACCCTCGATCGGGGCTGGCTATGGGGCAATGATAAACACAGTGGGACAAAGCCCAGGACGCTGGGGGCCTGGCTGGGATGCAGGGCTGTCGGGCCTCTTGCAGTGCTTCTTGCCTCTAGGCCTTTTCTTTGTCTTTTCTCCCTCTTGCCCTCTCCTCAGCTTCAAAAGCAATAAATTAAAAATTGAAAAACAGAGCAGCAAGTCTTTGAGAATTGTTTGTTCCTGGCCTCTGCAGTTATCAGGAGTCTCTCTGGTCCAGTTTAGCCAGCAATACTCTCCGTGGGCTGTAGCTCTGGTTGCTGGAACAAGCAGGTCCCTAAAACATCCAGCAGCAATGTTACAAAGGTGAAGAAAGGTAACTTTTCAAAAAAACAGTGGCAATCAAGGCATTTTTCATATTTCTACAAGAGCTCTGCCTGGGACTGTGGAGAGCTTGAGGCACAGGGAGCTGTCCAGAGCTCGCCCCTGTTCAGGTACCTGGAGGCAGGGAAGGGGTGGTAGGAAGCAGCTGGCCTGTATGAAACGAGGATGCCATGACCTGGCCTGCAATCTGGTTTGGAACTCTGCAAAAGAAGCCAAGGAAAAGCTTTTAAAAAGTTAACGAGCAGCCTGTTGAGGCTGCATCAGCATGGAACTTCATTTTGGGTTCAAATCCAGTTCGAAGCGACAAATACCATCTCCCGTGGTGAAGGTGTAGCAGAGACATGGACTTTCTGTGCCAGACCATTAATCAAACCTTCCCTTCTCAGTGATGAGGCACAGATGCAAGCACCTTGTGGCAGTTTCAGCCTCAGTTCTTCAGCTCTCCGATTTCCCAGCAGCTCAAGCTACTCTTACCTGCATAAGAGGCTCTTACAATCAGTGTCTTTGTGCCATGAGACAACAGAAGGTGCACAAGGTCCATGTGAAAAGCCTTGGGACTGAGTTGGGTTAGGCAAAGAATATGAAAAGGTCTGTGGATTTAACAAGTTTCCAGATCCATTCACAGGTTAACTGTAGCAGCTACCAGAGGCACAATTCGAGCATCCCAGGACATTCCAACGCGCATAATTACTAGCAAATGTCAGGAATCTCCCTCTGCTATTCTCACGATTCCTCCTTTCAACTGAGAGAGTTGATGTTGTTACAAGAATTCTATTCAAAAACAAAGATGTGAGCGAAAGCATCCAACTCATGGGCCTGTGGTGCAAGATTAGCACGTGTCAGTGGTTGGAAGAGTCCACATGTTGCACTTTCAGCTGCACAACAAGCAGGTACCCACTCAGTGGCAAGAATTTTGCCTGAGATTCCCATGTTAGTCATTCAGACTTCATCAGTGTGTTAAGTGCCACCTTAAATTTCACCACTTGTCCTAGTCCAGGTAGAATTTCTAGAGTGAATATACACACTCCACATAATTCAAAGTACCAGAAACTTAGATGCAATCCTGCACCACTTACAGAAACAGGGAAAAGTATCCCTCGATGCAGAGGTTCCGCTGTAAAATCCTAACATGGATCAAGCAGATCAACACAAAACATGACTTGTGCTGACATTCTTCTATGTTTCCTCTGACAGTGTAGGCAAGTCTGTTGAAAACTAAACTGGAAAATACTGATGGGCTCTATTTATTCCTAGCTATATATGTTTTTAGTGCTTTATCCAGGGAGATGCTGCATTTTATGGGTGGATAGCAGCAGGAGCACATGAGGATGAAAACAGTAAATGGTCAGCGCTATCCATCTAGAATATACGTAAGACTGGGTCTGTAATTAAAGTCACTAATCTCTCCTGGAAAGCCATATTCCCTACCTCTCTCCAGAAAGGTAAGGGTTAAGTCAGGACCAGTAAGTTAGCCCAGCACCCTGCAATACCTCCTTTGAAAAGCCGCTCACAGAGTTTACAGGGAAACAGTGAGAGTGCAGCTGCTGTCCCAGTCAACATTTGGTTCCTATTACAGTGAAAAAAATCTCCCCCTCCTCCTTTTCTTTTTTTCCTATTTTTATATTAAAAGTCCATCAAACACATTTTTTTCTCCTTAATATTTTCCATCAACTTTCCTCCTGTGTCGGCCTCCCCAAAGCGTGGTGCTCTCTGCTACACGTGCTCAAGCAGCAGCTGCAAGACCCCATTGAATAAGAGAATGGGGAATGAAGAAAGCGGCCCAGGCCCCCTGGCCAAGTCTCAAGAGGCAAGTGAGAAGTTACAGTTGGGCTAAACTGGGGAAATTTACAGCACTTGAGAAGGATAAACAAACAAAAACCAGGCTGTTGAGTTTTGCAGGGTTAGGAAATCACGAGATGGGGGAAGAGTACTAAAGGCACTCTGCCCCTGCCCAGAGCTGAACGCTTCTGCCACCATCGGCCTCCCAAACCATACAGCACAGGATGGTGTTACATCACAAGGCCTCAAAGGTTCCTCCAGGGTTGTGCTGTCCTGCTCTCATACCACTTGAGGCTCCAGCGATTTTTTTCAGTTGTGCCGTATGACCATGGAGTAGAGATGTCATATGGTACCAACTTGGGGTATTTTTTTGTCTAAATATTAAACATGGAGTACACCAAGGAACCTCTGAAGAACGTGACGAGCCTCTAGATCCCACAAAACTTGCACTGAAGTTCACAAAAGCAAGCAACTTGGCTTGGTATCCAGTACACCAATCATCTTCTGTGGCAGACAAAGACCCTGTGACGAGTGTCCTGATAAATCTGACAGCTGAGATGGGCAACGGGGACGAAGCGCTGGAGTATACAGCTCCTGGACATCCTGACTATACAGTTCCCTGACATCATGCCGAGAATTGTAGCCAGATAACCGAACTTTACAAAAGCAGCAACACTCCTACATTTATAATCCATATACCTAAAGAGAAAGCCAGAATCTGTTCTGCACTTCCAGAGCAAAGCTGTACAAATTCGCCTAGCTGGGGACTGGGCAAAGCATCCCCCAGAAAGTAGCCGGGCCAGTTGCGTTTGGAGAAATGCTCTGGGTAAAAGTGGTAGAGCAGCAGCATGGCACCAGCAAGATGCATCTGCTGCTACCATTCAGTAACCCAAGTAAAGCTGTACACCACCTAGCTGCTGAAATAAGAAAAAAAAAAAAGAGTTATTTATTTAATAAATACGAAAAATAAAGAAAAAATAAAATAAGGGGAAAAAAATTACTAAACAAGAACTAAAGGTCACTTCTCTGGGTCTGTGTAGAGAGGCTGTATGCTTGTGATTAACAGGCTTCTGGTTTTGGATACCTCCCTAAGCACTGATATGAGGGCAGAATAATCTATAGCCAGCACTGGAACAAAACCAAACCACCAGTGCACCTCCTTCCCAGAACTTCCTATGCATCTGTCCCTCTCTATTCCAGAACTCCAGAAACTGGTGATGACATACAAGGACCGGATTATAAAGAACTGCAAGAAGAGAGTAGAAAGACTTATTTTTACAAAGCCTCACCTGGAAAAGCAAGCTCTTCAAGTATTTCACAGCAAGAATCCCCCCATTTTTTAGCACTTTTGTCCCCCAAGGACTAATACCACAGAATTGGGTTGCCTTGCCAGAAGAGACCGTTCAGTTTATGAAAAAATCGGCCTCCCTTGTCTTCTGTTTTAAGCTACATAGAATACAGTACCCAAACCACTCCTAATGTTCTGCAAATTCCCACCTCCTATTGGGATCTATCTACCTCTTCACCTAAAAAACAGAGCTCAGTCTGCAGCATTTCAATGAGAAGAATCACAGAGTAGTTCACGTTACCATGAAGTTCAATACCGAGTGGAATACACTGAGTGGCAGCACCTTGTTTCTGGCAGAGAAGAGCTAAATGAGTGAAGGGGAAAATCCCAGCTCCCTGCCTCCAGCAGATCCAGCTGTTCCTGCTTTAACAGAGGCTTTATATGAAGCCTTGGTTTAGCCACCACATTTCTCTTTTCCTCCTTCCTTATTGGAAAAATGATCCGGTCCCTCTCATCTCAGCAAGGAGTTCTGGGGCATCATGGATGTAAATCTCTGCCTTTTTTCATGTGGTCATTACAGAAAAAGAAAAAAAAAAAAAAAGGATTAAAATTACTATGATTATTTTGGAAGGGGACATAAAGCAGAAGAGAGATGAGGAAGCAGTAATTAGAAATTCCAAGAAACCCAAAGTAAAATAAAATGTATTGCTCTAATAGGCCGAAGCAAGTGCAAGGTGCTACACTGACGCGTGGCACAAGGGTGCTAGAACTCAAAAGGTAAAATACAATAAAGCAACACTAGTGCTAATGCCCATACTCTCAATTTAATTAATTTTCTTTTATTTCCCTCTCTCCATCCTGGCACTGTAAAGAAGATTGGAAGTCCTGGAGGCTGGGGGCAGAAGTGCTGCACAGGGCTAAGGCAGCATACCTGGCAGCTGCTAAAACACCACTTCAAAGGCTCAGCTCCCTTTGAAAACCTCATCAGGCAAGAACCACTCCTCCCCTTCAAGCTTCTTTAGGAGCTGGTACACTTAACCACTTCAGCATGTTTGGCAGCTTTATAGCTACTTCCAAAGCAGGTGGTGGAGGGGAAAATTGTGGGAGAGCCCTAGATCACTTGGTTGTCTCCCTCCTTCTCTCCCCAGCAGGTAGCAACACACGTGCTGACCAAGCAGGCCAGCTGCTGGACCCCAATTAAGCACAGAGAACAGGGAATTTGTGATTACCCCTCTGAAACTGCAGAATAGGCCCAGGCTTACCTCAGTAAACTGGGACCGTGATATCTTTCCGCAGGAAACCACTAAAGCTGATGACAGACCATTAGAGGAAGATGAGTAAAAGGATGATTGGATAGTTGTATAGTACAAAGAGCTGGCAGACTCCAAAAGGTAGTTCCCAGACTTATCTAGGATTTGTGAAAAGATCCTTCTCTGTCAGACCCTGTCTGCAAAAAGATGCTCAAGCTTCACAAAATTTATGTGCACTACCTAGAGCTTGAAGTCTTTTCCATGAGATTCCTGCCTCTGCCTACAACTGCAGGCTAGGAGGTGGAAACTAAGCAGTGGAGACTGTAAGCACTGGCTTTATTTGCAGCACCTCCAAAAAAGCTTTTAGATTCTGTCTGTTGGAAGAGGCACCCACAGTTGTGATATTTCCTCCTCCAGCGTGGACAGAAATGTTTAAGTGCAGCTGTGCCAGCTCTGCCGGTCACCTCAACTGCAGAGTATATCCATCTTCTCCCATCAGGGTTTGAGAAGAATAGGAAGCTAGGGATGGTGCTGTTTCCTTCGAGATGCAACTTTGCTTGATTCTTTAATGACTGATTTTGGGTAGGCTTTTCAATTGCCAGGTCTTCTGGACTGTATATGGGTGTTGAGTATTTCTAGTGACTCTAGAAACCAAAAGCAGGTATCTTCATAGGAAGCACAATTACCCACAAATTCCTATGAAAGCAAAGATGAAAAAAAGTTATGCAATCCTATATATTCCAGTCCAACCCGATCCCTTTTTCTAGAGCCAAAACGAAATTTTTTTTTCTACAGCGTACAAAGAAAGTGGTTTAATTAGTCAGAATCTCCCAGACTCAGGAACACAGATGGGAACCATGGAATCACTACCTCAGGAATTTCACCAAATGACTGCATGTAATGCTAAGCATGAGCACATCAAAGATGCAGCTGCAGATGCTAAATCCTTACAAGGACAGCCTAAAATATCCCAGCCACTTGATGGAATAACGTCCTTCCAAGAGTCCCCTCCCAGCATAGATAAGGCACAACAAGAGAGAACAATAGCAATAGTGTCCAGTGTCTGATCAAGAAATCTCCATTATATGCCACTTCTTTATGCTTTTCAGAAGATAGCAAAAAAAAAAAAAAAACCCACCTAAACATAAGTTACAACAGTAGTTGCTGCTGAGTTTGCTACCTCTACCATACACACGATTGGTTGCATTTTGTTTTTCAAAATCTCACTCTGGTGTTCATAAGGTTTTTTTGTAGCAACAAGCAAGCCAGTTGACAGTCTATGGAATTACAGGTATCAGCAATTTAGATAATCTGAGTGAGACATGCAACACACAAAACACCCAGCACCACAGCTCTCTTTCCTTTCACAGAACTGCTTATGAGTAACACAGGCCAAATGTCTACAATCCCATGTTCAGGTTCTGTAATGCCTTAGAGGTCATGATTTGTCAATAAAGAATTCCTTCTGTTTAGAAAATATCAATAAAGAAAAGCATTCACAGAATCACAGAATC
>VWZK01002005.1:245675-263039 GCA_013396935.1 Baryphthengus martii | reverse complement strand
CCACCTAAACGTAAGTTACAACAGTAGTTGCTGCTGAGTTTGCTACCTCTACCATACACACGATTGGTTGCATTTTGTTTTTCAAAATCTCACTCTGGTGTTCATAAGGTTTTTTTGTAGCAACAAGCAAGCCAGTTGACAGTCTATGGAATTACAGGTATCAGCAATTTAGATAATCTGAGTGAGACATGCAACACACAAAACACCCAGCACCACAGCTCTCTTTCCTTTCACAGAACTGCTTATGAGTAACACAGGCCAAATGTCTACAATCCCATGTTCAGGTTCTGTAATGCCTTAGAGGTCATGATTTGTCAATAAAGAATTCCTTCTGTTTAGAAAATATCAATAAAGAAAAGCATTCACAGAATCACAGAATCATTGAGGCTGGAATAGACCTCTGAGATCATCAAGACCAGCCTATGANGTTGAACCTCATACCATTGACCCAGCCTGTCCAGGTCTCTCTGCAGTGTCTTCCTACCCTCCAGTAGATAGACACTCCCCTCCAACTTGGTGTCACTGGTGAATTTACTAATGGTAGACCCAACCCCCTCATCCAGGTCATCATTCCACTACGTGAATCATAGTCTAAGCCTCAAAAAAACCTAGAAATTTGTGCATAACTTGTCTTCTCTTTACACAGATAGCAGAGGATACTTTCACATTTAAATCATCTGGGTTAGCAGCAGCAGCAGGAAAGTGAAATTTCAGAAACAAATGAAAACATGACTCTGACCTTTGAAACAAATAAAATCAGCTTTGCAAACAATGTCCTGAACAGAAGGACAAAATATTTAAATGACTAAAAATGGATTGGATCCACATTTCTTGAAATACACCAGAATAATCCAACTATTAAAACCATGCTTTCCAAATTACTTCACCAGTACCTATTAAGTCATTTTATTTAATAAATAATTTTAAAGTTTATTGTATGCATTTGTTTATATAACTTAAAAATTTTTAAAAGTGATCTTTAGTAGATAACAGAGAAAGTTACTGTACTTGTGGACTTTTAATGAAACTAATTCCACATTAAAACACAGCTCCTTCTTGAGAGTTTTCAAATTTGAAGGAAGATTAGCAAGCTCTCAATATTCAAAATTAAACTCTATGAAAGGCAGCCGTTCAAAAACATCTTTAGCATCATGAGATGCTAAGAATCTTACACCCAAGTGTCTTCTAGTAGAGCTGAAATCAGAACAGAACGGTCTTTCTAACGAGTTATTTCAAGTTTTTTCTAACACCACAGTTTGAGATCTGTTAGGAAACAGCCATTGGAAGCAGAAGTCACTACACCGTAAGTAGTTTGTTCTCTTCAAGGAGTACTGGAAAGTTCTCATTTGAAATTTAGAATTACTGTTTAGAAGTGATAAAAGCACAAATCTTAGATACTTATTCATCAGTAACATAAAAGACAAACATAGGTGTCAAATCTGAGCTCTGACTAACAAAGAATATTATTCCATTTATGCTGTTTGTGGCTAAAATCTCCGAAAAGAAAAAATGCCTGGAAATGCTGCATTAGTTGTAAAAATAGAGGTGGATCTGAAAGTTCAAGCAGTTTCTTGGAATGCCAAGCCTTTGCTGGTATGACTGTTACCTCCTTGCAGATCGACACTCAGGAAGCAGTAGCAAGAAAAAAAATTCTTAAACTTACTCAATTTCAAGTCTCAGCACCTGCAGCTTTTCAAAATGCTAAGTGAAGAGAAGCTGACACCTCTTTACTCATCAGCACCTTTATCCCAATATCAAAAAGAAACAGATGGGCCAGACTTGAGGTTTCCTCCTCCTCTTCACATAGTCTACCAAACTGAGAGCCGAATTTTGAAGAAAACTCCAACACAGCAGACGTTCACAGCCCAACTTGGTGACATTCTTCAGAGAAGATAATAATTGGGCTTTTTTTCAGTAACAAAGAATTCTTTATGCATACAGAAGGTTAAGGCAACAGCATCCCTGATAGGCAGGTGTCAAGCAGCATGTGCAGCCCTTCCAGGCAACAATCACCTCGGACCAACTTCTCCATCAAGTCTCATGTGCCAGAGAGCAGGAAGATGGAAAGAGCAGTGGAAGACCTTTACGGAGCCAGATGCAATCTGACATTCAAGCAAAGCAGCCATGCAACATCACGGATACAGCTGGAACATAAACAGTGCCTTTGAAAAGGTGCCCTCACTTTGAAATTCCTCTCCCTAAAGGTTGTCTCGGGGCCAGTTTTCAGGGAACTTGGATCAGTCAGGCTGGCTTGGCCTCTCCCCACCTGGGTTGCTGTGGATAGTAATCAGATGAGAAATGTTAAGAAAAGTTCACCGAGTGCAACAGGAGAGTGTCTGGAAACTGTAGTATCTTTAAGCACTGTTTAGCTTTAAAAAAAAAAAAAAGGAAAGGGAAAAGCAAAAAAAAAAAAAAAAAAAAAAAAGAAAAGGGGATATCTGTCTTTCAACTGTTGTTAAGGAATGAAACTCCAGAAATAACTGCTCATGATAAAGACCTCTGGACACATCCTGCTAATCTTTCTAATGGGCACTGGTTTTAGACAACCCAATAACTAACTTTTCTTGAGCCACCAAATGCTTTCTGACACATTAAAACCTACAAAACCTTGGAGCCAGTGAAGAGGACCAAACAAAGCTGTTATCATTTGCATAGTGAAGCTGAAATACTTCCTGGCTTTTTCAGGCTTCTCCTCCCTTCTTTCCCCCTCTCCCTTTTTCAGAAGAGTTTTTTGTTAAAACACCGGAGGCCTGTATGGCTCACACACAGCTGCTGCTTGATACCTGCAGCCCAGAGAAGCCCTGGAGAATAACTAACATGTTGTCATGGAGCCAACAGCACACAACTCACAAACTCTTGTGTCAGCTGCAAAACTCCCCTGCTCTGAAAGATGGGGAAAATTAGGTGACAAAGCAGGATCTTCACAGGAAAGGCTGACTAACTTTCAGGGATAGGAAAGCAGTTTCTTTGTGTTTTTGGCAGGGAATTCCCATTTATATCACAGGTTAAAACACCAAAAAAGAGCACTGTGCTCATAGTGGGCGAGCCAAGCGAAAGCATTACCTTGGGCTGGATGGAAAATGTGAACGTGCAACGGCGGCGGAAGCCTCCCTGAACAATGAAAGGTAGCCCCACAACAATGTCTAGCAGCAAAGAAAACCCTTTTGTCCCTTTTTCTCCCAACTGCTCTGGCATTTGTACTTGGTCATTGAAGCCCTTAACTCATCTCAGCTTGATGCCAGGCCCTTTAGCTGCTGACTTCCAAGACTTGTCCAGGGACCTCCCCACATGAGGGCTGCCTTTCCACACGGATCTCAGATCACAGGCTGCTCCCAATATCTGCTGGGTGCTAGGCTTACTGAGATAGAGCAACTGAATCAGGATTACTGTGCTTCCTCAGCTCTCCAACACCAGTGACTAACACAACTGTCCAAGACCTTTGCTCTCACTAGTAACCCAACCTAGTTTCTAACCCTACCCTTTAGACATCTCCATTTTCTTGACATGAAAAGATACAAGGGTAGAACTGAAAATCTCCAAAATATTCCTAATGAGTTCAACTTCAGGACAGCCTTGGAGAGCACGAGTCAAATGAAGAAGAAGTTGCTAACCTGTCTTAGCCTTCACAAGCCTTGCTTACAAAGGGGGCTTCCATTTCCCCAAAGCAGCTTTCTCTTGTGTGACTGGTAGGGAGAATTCAGAGCTGCATGTTCTATGATTTCAAAGTTCCTCGCTGTGACCCACAGGAATAGCACAGTTCACAGATGGGCCCATTCAATCCCTCTGTTCTTAGGCCAGATGGACCTGCCCTAAGATCAGTGCCAGAAAGGACACTCTTCTGGGAAACTTCCCAATGCCCTTCTCAGCTGCACAAGTGTGGAGTAATTCCAACAGCCATGGCAGGGTAGCACAGCTTTCATTTCTACCTCACTACCTGCAAGACCAATCCATGGATAAAACTTGATGTCCTTGCCTGGGTAAGAGCCAGGGATGGATAAAAATACTGCTGAGAAAAAAAAAAACAAAACAAACAAAAAAACCACACACAAAAAACAGGCAAGGGGAGAAACCAGACATTCGTGGGATTCCCTGACAACTCTGTGCAGAAGGAAGGGCTGGGCTGGAAAAAGCAGGGCCCCAGGTTCCTGCCAAGCTGTCTGAGGCCCGTCTTTTCCAAATAGCTCAAAGAAACAGCCAAGGCTCCCTTGTAACCCTTTCAGAACTCCTCTGGAGAAAAAGGCTGCTGTAGCCAGAGCTGCTCCCACAGAGCACCCAACTACAGGGGTCCTCTCATTCCTAGAAGGCTGTTAGCAGCAGGGTCATCTCCCTCCTGAGCTACAGCCCGATTAACCCTCTGAATACTACTCTGGAAAGCAACTATTGTAGGCTTAAATAAATGCAGAGGAGGGGAGATCTGCTGGTCTCTTTGCAATGTGAAATATCCAGAACCAACAGAGGCTAGTTCAAAGAGGTCTGAGAGCAGGGATAGCCAGGGGGAGGATATGAGTCAAGTAGCACCAAGACACTAAAAGATTTCAACTTGTTCTATATTGAATTAGACATTCATTAGAGCAGAAAACAGCATGTGACTTCCATCACAGCCAACAAAATCCATCGGTGGCAACTGAAAGCAGGAAGAGGAGAGTTCACCAGTATTATATCAGCATTAACTGACTATACCTGTTGCTCATTTACTGCAATAATCTAAGAAAAACAACTGGATATATTTTTTTTTAATTAAAAAATAATATACTGCTTTAAAATTCAGAGTTTAGCATCGTCAAAAGCCAGCAAGATATAAGTATAGGTAACTTACAAATTAGAAAATAAAGATACAATAGCATTACTTACATAAATTCAATGTTTTAATACTACTTGATACACTGTTTTCATTTCTTGTCATCTCTATAAAGACAGCCAGACAATTACTAGAGAGCTGGGAAGATGCCCATTTAGAACTTGACAAGAATGGGACTGTTTAGTTTAGGAGAGACAAATAAGAACAGAGATGACAAAAACAGAGAGAATAAATAGCAGGGGAAATAAATCAAGCATTTCTGCTTGCCTTCATGGAATAAGGGTGCAGAGACTTTTGAAAGATTTGGGAAAAAAAATTAAGAAGGAAGCTTCTGCGTAATATGTAATTCACCTGTGGAACTCACTGCTGCGGCTCAATGAGACTACATCTTTTTCCAGAAAATAAAAATACATGAGTAATGAGAACATCCACACCAGCCTACATGGGACAAAGTATTGTGAGAACTACAAGCCAGTTGTTTGCAGTTGGAGGGTAAAAGCAAGTTTACCCCTGACAGGGAATTTCACTGCTGCCCATCAGAATATTCTCTGTGCTTCTACTGGAGATGCTGGTGGTGGTGGTTGCTCTGAACCACAGGAGAAGTGAACTAGACAATCAGCAGCCCAGCCTACGATGGCAAATCCTAAGTTTCCATTAGAGTAAGGGTCAGTTTGTGGAGGCAGTTGAAAGGAGAAAATCCAAACCCATTAGAGAGTATTGGCTTAGAGGAAAGTATGAAACCCCTGTCACTTCCCTCCACCTACCAACACAGGGGGCTTTCTGGGAACAATGAGAAACATCCTCATCTCTGAAAGAAAGTTATGCAAAGAGAAACCTGCCCCCTTCAAATTTTGAAAGCTATTTGCAAAAAAACCTAAAAAAACAAAAGAACAAAAAAACCTACTAAAAAAACCCAAACAAACCAAAAATACCATAATGGGAGGCCTCAGGCGGCAGCTCCAGCAGAGCCTCCAGCAGCAGCTGAGCGCAGAGGCCACGCTTGCACCCGTCGGCTGGTGCCCAGCTCTGCCCCGCCGCGAGGCCCCAGCCCTCGCCTCCAGCTTGCACAGCCCCGGTACCGCCTTCTCCGGGCTCCCTGCACGTGGCCCAAACCCCCTTCGCCTCTGGAAAGGGTCCTGTGATTAATCTCACTTATTACCTCGGCAAAGGAACAGCGCGGCGGCCGCCGGCCAAGTGCGACTCAACAGCGTCTGGGGAGCCGAGGCTGCGGGGCCAGGCCTCAGACTGTCTGGGCAAGTCATGAGCTTTCCGCCTTTCCTCTCCCGGAGGCTCCGGATCGACGGAGCCAAGGCCTAGCTGTGGGAAGCAGAGATCCTTCGGGACTGTGCCAACCCGTGGTGCTGAGGCTCAGGGTGATTTCCGAGCAGGATGGAGAGTAATTGGACCTGCTGTCACAAGTTTCTTTAGTGTGACCAAAACATATATACATAAAAAAAACAACACAAAGACAAGTCATGTATTTCTAAAGTTCAAGGCAGCCAATTTCCTTCCACAGTTAACAAGTTGTTGCTGGTGACCCTGGGAGATGTGCGTAAAAAAAAAAATAATTTCAAAAATAAAAAAAAAATAAAAGGTTGCTGAGGCAGAGGAAAGCTGTTAGAGGCACAAATATGCATGAGTAAGAACATGCATGAACTAGAGACAGGATGAGTTGCAAGACTGTACAGCTACCTAGGCAATACTATTTTTCGCCCGCCCTCCTCAAATCTCTTCCAAGCAGAGGGTAACAACAGACCCAACCCCACATTTGGGGTTCACAGAAATGCTGCTGCTCAAGGATCACAGGCAGAATCAACCTGACAGAGCTGCTGAGGAGATGCAGACAGGGCACTGGTCACAGAAATTAAATAACTAAATAAATAAATGTATGTCTCTGAACCCACCCTCAATCACTTCTCCATCTCAAACAGAAAATCTAATTAATTTAGGCATTAAGGAAAAAAGGTAAAGAGAAAAGAGAAGAGGACAAGTGGTGTGAGGAGCAAGGAACAGACATATGCTCTGCCAGCCCAGGCTGGACTTGATGCTTTTGATTTGCTGCTGCTCTGGCACTTCTGTGCTGCTCATCTAGGGAGGTGTTAAGGTCAATGCAGTTTGCTCAAGCCAAACCGAAGGCCTCCTGTGCAGCCTTAAGTGCCTGCTGCTCTCTCCCTTTGGTTTCTTCAAAAGCAGCAGCAGTGCAGCGCGCGGTCCCCAAGTTCTCTCGCACCAACACATGCACAGCACAAGCAACAAATCCACTCTGGCCACGGGAGAGCAGTCAGGCAGCCTCTACCTTGCAAGAGGCTGCAGGGAGCTGGGAACAAATTATTTGAAAGACAATAAAGTGCCTGTCAACTTTTAAGATGCAGAACTACACGGCAACACATACGTAACAGGGAGAAATGCATTTATTCTTACAAAAGCTGGGTGTTAGCTGCCAAGATCCCTGAGAATACTCTCCTCATTCCTTCTAGTTGCGAGCCCACGTGTAGCTCTTTCCCACAGCCCCTGCTGCAATCTCCACACTGCTTCTGCCACGCTAAGCTCAGCCTGGCCCAGCCTACAAGTACTGCAGAGAAGCGAGACTGTTCCATCAACTGCTCACCCTCCTATCATTGTGAGAATCACCTTGCACACGAGCGCAGCTCTTGGCTGTTCCAGTATCACTCTTCTCGTAGCTCTGCAGAGCCTGTCTAGTCAGGGTCCGAGTCTGATTTCTTACTTTGCATTCCCCATCTCCCAAAATCTAAAATAAACACCGAGGAAACAAAGCAAGCCTTCTCTTGATGTCAAACACAATGAGCTGCCCCTTTGACACAAAGGACCAGGACCGGTGAATCACAATCGGCCTGTGATAGTTTTCTGGGGCTTTTCTGGAAAGACCCCAGAAGATTCAGTGGAAACAGAGAAGCCACTTAAACCAACACAGAATCAAACTCTCAAAAGAGATCAATCATATACAACTGTTTTCCTGCATAGAATTTTGGGGATACAAATTACTACATATTTGCTATCAGAACAGGCACAGGAAGGTAGTGTTTTAAGCAGTACTGGATTCCGTGCACCCGTATTATTCAGTTGATTTGTACGTAAAGCAGGAACATAGGCAGCGTGACTTGGAAACACCTACTGTGTGAATGCTCTATGCTGTGAATGGGCACGAAGCCTGATTCCTTCCAAAAGCTGCAGGCTGACAGCACATCAGATATTTCCAGCCATGAGGCATACTCTGAAAGCCTGAGATGTCAAATGTCTGGGCAGCATCTTCTAGTTTCTCCACCCTATTTGATACTTTCAGACAAGGAAAAAAAGACAAAGTGAAAATAAAAGCAGAGCCTGTTGGGGAGCCTGGATACAGATACATGGCAGGTACGTGCACACAGCTCGTGAAGCCCTGAGAAGCTGCCGCTCCTATTACCACTGAGAAGGACACCAGAGCAAATTAAACTAAGAAAGCCTTAGATCCGAACATTGAAAAAGTCTGGTATTATACAATTTAACCCAGATCAGACAGCCTGCCAACAAAACATCATTTCTCGATGATACTGAGCACCTTGGCTGAAATTATGAGCTAAGAAGTATTTTGGACACGTCAAGCAATGAGAAGAGGAGAATTCCTTGTTTCTGAGCGCAGTAGCCCTCCCAGGCTTTCTGGTGTAATTTGGAATACCACTCTACCCTCTGATTGATGACGGAAGCTTGCTAGCCTGCCTGCCTTAACTAAGTTAGATAAATCTGTCAGGAGATCCAAGAAAAAAAAAAAAATATCCTGAGTACTTTAGAAGAGCTAGTTTGGTCTTGCCTTTAGCTTTGAGAAAGATGTTATGAAAGAACCAGAAGCTAATGAAACAGATCTGAGCAAACGCTGACCATTTCACCACTGAATTCTTGCCAGCTGCTCATATGAGTTCTAAAAGATGAACCTGAGGCAAGGATGGCTGCTGTTGAATCCAAGTTGCCCACTGAAAACACAGAATCTAGACCATTTAGAAGAAAGCTAGTGAGAAAGATTTCTGTCAAGGTCATGGAGATGAAGTAACTCACAGAGCCCAAGTTATTCTTTGAGAAGAAATCCCCTGTCTGTTTCAAAAAAAAAAAACAAAAAAACAAAAAAAACCCAAACAAATGAGATAGAAACTCCTGATTCCAGTACCAGAAGCTTCAAGGAGTATCTGCCATCCCCACCACTGGGGATTATGCAACTATTTGCCAACAGGTACTCAAAAGTTAGTTTAGATTTTGACTCAACAAGCTTTGTTCTCTTAAGCATCAGTTTTTTAAAATTGTTATTAAAATGATACATGCAAATCTTAAACACTTCCACTACAAAACCCGTAACCATGTTTGGTGCTTTCACAGCAGAACGCAAAAGGGTGACAATCCTGCCTGATGGAGAGGGTGAGAAGCTGAGCTGGAACTGAAATAGAGCAGTGAGACAGGACAAGGGGTGAAGAAGGAGAGAGCAGATTTGGCACAGTCTCAACAAGCTACCAAAAACAAAGGCAGGGTTGCAGCAAACGTGGCAGAGGCTGTGGCAGCCATGTTATGGGAGCCAAAAGTAAACTCTTGTATGCCTTGAAACATCTCACCTCTTGTGTGGCCCTGCAGGCTGCTTTGTCTGGGGCACAGCAAAAGCTTAAATCATCATTTCGAGCAGGAATAGCATCAATTCTTACAGAAAGTGACAAAAAAAGTAATCTCAAAAAAGCACAGCAGTGCAGATTTATAAAAGAACATTCAATATACTCAGACCTGTTCTCTGTCTCTATTTCAAACTCAAGATGTGCTTTGCTTCTTGTAGAGCAGACTACTGATTTGGCATCTCATCTCACACAGTCAAAAAAATTCAACAGAAGAATGGAGGACTTCTTGGGAAAAACATTCAGATAAGTCAGTACCAGGAGAGCGTGAATTAGAGAGGAAGAAGATTTGCCAGTAAGAATAGCTCGAATCCTACATATTTCAAGCATCAAATCAAAACTTTCAAACAAACCTCAGCAGCACTAAGATTTACCACAGAATCATATAAAAACTGTAAGGACTGAGTTTCAGAGGCAGCTGTTTGAACAGGAGCCAAGTGCAAGCCAGATAACAGACTCATTTACAAAACATTTCCATCCTTGCAGAATTCTACAACTGATAGAGAAGAACCTTAATGGAACAAAACAGGAAGCTTTTCTTCAAACAGTCATCCAGCACCGAGCACAGGCTGACACCCATCAGATGACCTTCTATGAACTGCTTGCTCCAGTGCAACAGATCAAGCACCAAGAAAGGCATTTATACGCCAAGATAGCCATCTCTATATATCATGACCTTGATATTCCTTTTGGAATTCTCTCATTGAAAAACAGGTCACAGCCCAAGTAATCCAGCACTGTCTCAAGAATCCCTGTTTTTCATTTCCAGACTTACATAAAACTTAACTCCCAGTATCCTGGCCGTTCAATACAAGCAGCCATGAAAGGAAAGAAATTCAAGAAAGACCCTCAAGACATCTTTCTGTCTCTTGGTCTGAAGATAAAAACAGAGCAACTGAAGTCCTGAAAGACCAAAGAGTTCATAAAAAGTTTGAAGATGGAATCTTATGAAGATGGAATCTTATACCAGCTGCAACTAGACAATTCTTTTAGATTGCTGTACAAAATAAATCACAATTTCTAAAGGACTGAACTAAGCATGCAATGCTAGATAAGGCACAACAATGCCGTTCAGAGAGGAGTTCTGGGCATTAAATGGTGGCCTCTCCGATCTACAGGTAACACGTAACCAAAATGGTTTCAGAGCAAAGTGGTCGTGACAGCGACTTCTGCAACAGAAGTTCTGCAACAGAAGACTCTGACCATGAGTAATCCTTTTCCAGCTAGGACTTCGAGTCCATGCAGAGGGGCAGGCAGAGCTGAGAAAGGAAGGGAAGCTAAGGATGGGCTGCACTCTGCTGCTTTCAAAGTCTGTAGGAGGGGAAGGCCGTTTACACCTGTTGGATAGGTTCTTTATTTGGATTAGGTAATAGCTTGCCTGGCCAGGCTCCAAGAGCAGAATCACCATCACCTCTCAATAAATCTAAACCCCAGAGGCAAACATTGTGCTGGAACAGAAACAGGCCAGGAATTCATTTCTCACATTCCTCTTCTTTAGGCAGGATGAAAGCAGTGACTGATGAAATAAGAACAATTTTACTTGAGCTTTCCAAATCCCTTTCCAATTCTCCTGTGGAAGGACCCATATGGAAAAGGATGGCCACTCGGGTCACACGCCTTCTGCACTGCGTGTCTGCCTCTCTCATCTTCCTCCGTTTTCCAGCAGAATCCAGGTACCAATAACGAGAGTCAGTATTGTCATGTATATAGTGCTTTCCAGTCCTAAACTCATGTTGGAGAAGCTCTGCCTCATAATTCTATTTTAAAAGACAAAAACAAAGGCTTAAAGAAAGGCATAAATGATATTTACTGAAGTGGCAAAGGAAGAACTCAAATCTCCAGCAGTTCTGGGCCTGTATTCAGCCTAGCCTACTGCAGCAAGCTCGTCTTGTTCATAGCTTCCATGATCCAGAATCCTTGGGGTAAATCTTACCGCTTTTTCAATCCCAGGAAGAATGGTTTTACTGCAGAATCTTAGTCCTATGCCCGAGTTCCATGAGTATATCAGCCACAAATATCAATTTCAACTTCCAAAATCAATAAAGAGCATAAAGAAGCCATCTGAAAAAGCTTTTATAAATGCTGCAAGATGTTGCTCTTTGACCAATCTAATCTTGATATTCAAGGAAAAAGCGTGAAATGAGGCTTTAGTGGAGATTTCTGCAGTACCAGGTGTAAATTTGCATTCTGCATATATGTCTCAACACCAACAAACCTAAACTTACAGATGCAGGGATGAGATGTGATCAAAAGAGAAAGAGACACTTTCCTTTCATTCCACACGTTCAGCTATGACTTTATTTCATCATGAACCTGCCAACTCTGGAAACACAGCTCTATTTTCATAGGCCTAGTTTCCAGGATAGTCTTGAGAAGAACCAGTACCAGGCCCTTAGACGTCATCTTCAGAGCAAGAAGCCAAACACACATTATCAGCGAGCTCCTGAGGGCATTGCATTCTTCTTCAGAAAGTTGGAGCAGCTATTTTAACTCACCTGACTGCTGAAGAGACGGATCTTTTGTCAGCTATCTGAGTATCTGACTGAACAGCCCACAATGACCCTCTTTTGTTGAGTGGTGACTGGTAGCTCTGCGGGGCAGCTGCATTCCCCTTGCTTATAGCTCCACTTGTTAAGGTCAGGTTTGTTAACTAAAGAGGAAAAAAAAAAAAAGACATCAGAAACAAATAAAACCCAAGAAAAGAGCAAAAGTTGTCACTAAGTAAACTGGATAGAATATTTACTAAGAAGTAATACTGCTAGAGAAGGGAGATCCTCAGATGCAGAAAAACTGTTCCAGTTGCATAAAGCAGTGGGAGAGATGACACCAGCAGCCACCACGCTTGAGATGAATTCAAGTACCAGCATTAAAACTACAACCCTTCCATTCACAGAAGAACAAAGGAGGAAAAGGACAAAGATGTGGCAAAAATCCCAAAGTAAGGGAGCAACATCACGTTCTTGCCATGTGAAAAATTAACTCTTCATGCACTTATCAGAAGTTCATGTTACACAGAGCAGAGAACAGAAGTGTCTGCCCAGGCATCATAAGCTGTGTCAGGAAGCCAGCCATATGCAAAGGTCCTCTCTGTCCCTCTCCAGGCACAACCCAACAGCCTATGTGCCTTTCATAAAAAATTCAAAACCAAGCTCTACCACACACACTAAAGAAACTTCTCGGGCAACCACTTCCAAACGGTTCACGCAAGTAAATACATCAGTTAAATCACAGCCTAAAATCGTGTTCGGGTTATGTTTGGTATATCAAGTTCTAAAGAAATTATCTATGTGGTTTTAAGCATATAAAATATATTGCGTTAACAGAAGGCTTCAGAGGAGGTTTAGTTCTGCTTGTGCCAGGCACTATACAAATACCTAACAATGACAGTTTCTGGTCACAAAGAAGTTATTGTCTGAAAAGCATCAAGAATGGTAAGTGAGGCAAACAGAGACCAATGTGGTAAATGAAACAAGATCTACACAATCCTCAGCTTGTCAGCAACAGTGATCCCAACTCTGCTAACACATCCAACATGTGAAATGAAGACAACTTCATCCAATTTTCTCTCCTCATCACCTTGATACCAGGAACCATTTAGTCTGATGAACTGCCACCTCACCCCTTCTCTGTGAACGTGATCTGTGGTCCTAACGCTGTATCGTTGTTTATTTGAGAGCTGCCTCTCTAAGCCAAGCAGGTGAGCAAATAGCTCGGCATGGGGAGCAGGGACATTTCACACATTCCACAGAGACAGGTGTTTAAACTACAGCAGGATTAAATACAGGCAGAGAACACACCAGCAAGAGCACAAGGTTTAGCTGCAGCCAGCCCACCCAGATGGGTGTTACTGCACCACGAGCTGAGATGCTTCAGCTGCTACAGCTGGCTTGCTTTTTATTTAACATAATTAACAATTAGTTGCCTTGGTGGGGCACCCCTAACACATCTGTGCTCAGCAGAGTGGCTTCATTTCCTACTCCCTTGGCTTCCTCCTGTGCAGCTGATGAAACTGTATTATTCCTATTAGAGAGGCAAATCCTTAGCAGCAAATCAGTTGTTAACTTGGCTTGAAAGAAGATAGTGTAGAGCACCTGGACCAAAGCAGATACCAAAATCTCCACCTGCAGCTTCAGAAATTGTGGTAGTGGAAAAGAAAACAAAACAAACAATTCCCCCTCCGTTCCCCTGCCAAAAAAATAGAAGAGCTAAGGGGTTTGTTTCTGTTAGTCTGCTTTATAATTTAAATAGGAAATATTAAAACTCCAAGTACAGAGAGAAAGAAAAAAAGAATTCCAGGACAGAATGGTTCTAATGAATAACATCCTACAAAGATCAATTGTGTAATACCTTTAAGAAATCACAAGCAAGAGGCAAAAGAGAAGCTTAATACCTTTCACCCTTCGTATCTACAAAATGCTGTTCTTTCAATACTTTCCCATTATCATATTCAAGAATCTATTTTTCCTATAATATATTGAGTATTTTCATTTTGATCTTGTCCAATTTTTCCAATAAGCTCGAGCAGCAAATGTTAACAATGACCACAAATTTTCAAAAATAAAAAATAAAACAAGTAAATCAGTGCTGCGGATCGGCCTCTGTGGATCCAGGAAAAGCCTCCTAAAAGCCAGAGTAATTCTCTTGCTGGTTTGCAGGAGTCAACCAGGACATACAGGGACACATCATCACTAGAGGTTGTTACTCAGCCCCTCTTGGCAAAGATTGGGAAAGTGACTTCAATTTTCATACCAACATCCTGAATTTCACTGGTCAACGTGTAACAACACTGACTGAATAACACACTACAAAACCTGCCTACTTTACACGCCACAGCTGGCAGCTTCAGTATTGTTTTGTCATAGGCCAGTCATATCCTGTTGCTTATAAAGTGTTGGGGACTGGAGATCTACAAAGTTTAAAGACCATTTCTCTTCCTCGAGGCCACACTTGCATTCTCTCCACTTCATACATCTCACATTTCCCTTTGGATCTTTCTGGTTGGTGAGGAAGAAAGGGGATCTAGAGTTCAAGTCATATTTCAAAAGATCAAGACTAAGAGATAAGCCAAAAGAACACAGTCATCATAGACCTACTTTATCATCTCTTCCAGACTTTCAATATGATAAAAAGTTGACAGTCTGAAACAGGAGAAGGCCTAAAGGCCACAAAGCTTTGGGCACGAGGCGCCCTACGAAAAAGTTTCAAAGGTATCTACAAACATCAGCAGCTCGCTGAGAAATCTTTTCCTTTAAAGAGAAATTGGACAAGGATTGCGGTAAGACACCTGTATGGTCACTGCCCCTCTACCTTATGACCGGATCAGAATCTTCAGGTTTTGATGCCTCAGACAGGACAAGATTACACTGTATCATACACTCAAAGGAGGAAGCACTCCACCAGAAAATTGAAACTATGCAAAACGTCTCATCACTTGTAATGCGTTGCATTCTTTCAGTTATATTTTTCTTCGTTCATCCTTCAGAGATGACTATGACCAGATGCTGTTATAAGCATCTCGTGAATTAACTGTGTTATAGTTGTTACACTATAAATATATATAAATAATATAAATGCCCTCTTCCCAGTCTGTGTTGCATTTTCTTGGCTTCACCACAAAGCTCCCGTGTACACGTGCACAAGCACAGGGCAGCATGACTTGGTCTAACAGAGCGCCCAGGTCTTCCAGCACTATTGGAAACAGGCCACCCGTCTTGTTTTCCTTAATGTATTGAGATACTGGAATCCAAGTGGTGATCCCAGTATGGGAAATGTCACAGGATCTTAACCTGCCTCTAAGAGGCAAAGGAAACCTCAAACCACAAATCTCTTCATACACACACACACACACACACACACGTATTGTCTGAACAGTGGCACAAAAGACACTTACTACAAATTCCTTGAAGAAACCATGTCATGCAAAGAGATTTTTCCTAGGACCACCTTTTTGCTAACCATGCCAGCTTGCTGACCACACCCCACATTGAAACATCTTCATTTGATGTACAGATTTTAATTTGCAGGAGCAACCAGCCAGAAAGGAAGAACTGGAGCTAACCGGCTGGAAAGTGTGAAATTTGTGTGTGTACCAAGGCTGATCTGGCCAAAGGCCTGTGACATTCCTTCTCTGCTCAAGGAGCTTACCAGCTTACAGGATACACATATGCATACAGAGCACAAGTGTTCCAGTCTTCAGAAAACGTTCCAGACAAAGATCTGCCAGAGACATTCCTGGGAAACCTGACAAACTTGCAAATTCCTTTGTAGTGTCTCCAGCGTATGCATCCATTTAACAATGAAAAAAACAAAAAACAAAAAAATCCAATCCATTAGTGCTGCTGCTGTGGGTGGCTGAACTCCCCTCCTCTTTCTCCTGAAAAAATGTCAGGCTTTCATTTAGACACTCTCGGCCTCAAAACTTCCCAGTGGGAGTGATTGTGATAAGGCACAGTCCTGCCAAATGTTTGCTGATCAGGGTGTAATCTTTCCCATAACACCAGTCCTAGCTGCTCCGTCTGGCTCATTTAGTGACTCTCTGCAGATCTGCAGATAGTGCTGCATCATAGCAAAAGTCTCTGTTCCTATTTCCTTTGGAGCCTCCGAGCAGAAGGGGTTCAGTTCAAGCACTGCAGAAACTACATGAACATTTCCACTTCCTACAACCTCTGCCAAGACCAGTTATGTTACTGTCGATGCCACAAATCAGTAGTATCAAAAGTAATTCCAGTTCCTGTGTGAAGAGGAACTGGGGATGAGGATGATGATGCCGCCCTGCAGCAGTGCAGAGCTATGTGAAAGAGGGGAAAAAAAAAAAAAAAAGATTCCTCAGACTTCACCTCCTGGCTTCTTGCTTTTCTTCCTAGTCACAGTGAGAAGCCTTTTTCCTTTATGCTTCCCTTTCACTCCATCAGTGGAAGGGTAAAAGCCAACTATATGGTTACAAAAGGAGAATAAATCTGATTAAGACTCGGATAAAGTGGGTCGAGCCAAAGCAAGGGACTAATAGTAAAAGAAATCTTTGGCAGGGGAAAACATCCCCACCAAATTTCTGCAAGTATTTTCTGCTTTCTGGTCTTTTGGCAGTCACCAGGCTGCACTGCTCAGGTCTGGAACAGAAAGAGCTGATGCTCACTGCGACCTGTACAAGTGCTTGGGCACACGGCAGTGTGCTTTGGGTCCCTTCTCCTCTGCTTGAGGACAAGGCAGGCCAGGGTACCACAATTGGGAGAGGTAAGTGAGGAGTGGTGTGGGTTCAAAGATTGGAGCTGATGTGAAGCTGAAGCTTGCCAATTTGGGATTCCTGGGCCACATTATTCCCACAGGGTCCCTCTAGGGCACTGTAAAGTAGCCATTCCAATTCTTCCTCTCTTCCTCTCCCAAGATTTAGCAAACAAATCTGCTTCTTGCTGATTTCTACCTTCTGTCTGAGTGAAAAATGTAGAATGTGAGAAGTGCCCAATCCTCCCATGGACTTGTCAGGGTGTCTGCAGGAATTCTGATTGCTGGGTCTTGGGCACTGACAGGCTGCAGATCAGAGGTGGAGGCAGCTCAGTACAGCCCTTGCCTGGGTGGTCTGATCTTACCCCTGTGATTGAACTCGCTGGCTAGAAGAATTGGAGCTGCTCCTCATCATAGCTGGGTCCTGAAATCTCACACACTCTCCTTCATAGAGAGGTGCAGAGCTCCCACGAGGCTCCTTCTCCTGGTGAAGCTGGCCAGTTCAACACATTCTTCAGTTCCCTACCATTAATAACTACAAGGTATTACAGCCTGGTAGATACCAACTGTAGCCCCCCACACTAGACAGTGATAAGGACCTCACACATAATCCAGCACTGCAGAAGAAAAATCTTTTTTTTTTTTTTTTAACCTTACTGCATATTTCAGGGAGAAGCAGCAAGCTATTAACAAAGGAAAAAAAAA
>VWZK01002005.1:202278-245655 GCA_013396935.1 Baryphthengus martii | reverse complement strand
AAAAAAAAAAAAAAAAAAGAAAAAACAACCACACACATCTCCAGGATCCAGGCACCTGGCTCTGGATCCACACACATGCTGTGCATTTTAATGTCCTCCCTGTAGAAACCCTGAAATACAAGCATGCGGAAATATTTTATGCTTAACAGACGTGAAAAAGCCTTGGTAAGGAACACAGCAGAGGGAAAAGAAGTCTAGATTATTTGGGTCACAGCTTTCACCCACCTATCCATCAAGAAAGGCCACTGGCTAACAACAGGAACAGTCAAAAAACCCCCACCTCTTAGTTCAGCTGTCCAGAAGTAACACAGCAGCCAGAAAGGTCCCTATAGCACAAATCAAGGCAGGAGAGGCAATTAAGTCCCTTCAAAAAGGGACTTTAAAACAGCATTTCCAAAATCAACATATCAAAGCAAAGATACTGAAACCGTTTGTCCCTAGCAAGTGAAAAGGGAAAAAATTAATTTCCAAGGCAAAGTGCCCATCCTCAAGAATCTTCAGTTGGCAGCTTAATTGACTGAGAAGGGTCCAACTTGAACACGTTTGATGAAAACTTTAGCATATTATAAAGGAAAAAAAGAATGTTTGCGTAGTCATTTAGAATATAACTCAAAACCAAAAATGAAACTATGTGAAATTCTAACAGAACCCAATGTCAATTTGATCTATACCACCATGTTAGCAAAAGGATTATCCCATGCTAGTAAGGACTTTATTACATTCATACAATGTTACTGGAATACAGAATTTACACCAAAACCCATCCTGCAGACTTTATTCCCAGCACTGTGATGACCCACTGGAAGAATGAGAAAGCAAATTTCATGGAAGCGTAAGTCTGAGAATACCTGGGTTTATTGTTTACTAAGACCAAGCATGGATTTGGTGTTTTAGGACATTTACTAATCCTCTGCTCAGTCTCACTTTCTTCTTTAAAGGGATGTTAGCAGCACTCTTGTCATCTCACAGAAAATCAGAATTCTGGCGACTGCAAACGCTTCAAAACAGTAATATAACAGAAATCGATTTTCATGAGACTTACTCCTTCCACCATGTCTCAGCACGGACACAGAAGCCTGTGACTGACCTTTTGGTTGTTGCAGGGACTCTGGCTTTACTGGTTACATACCTGCTGTGTAAGGAGAGTGATGGGGCTTGGTAGGGAAAACTGATGGGCTCCTTGCTTTGCCACCAGCTGCTGTGCTTCCATACTGGGGCTACGACGCTTGCCCTGAGCCGTCGCACCTTCTGCATCTTGAGGCATCCTGGCCGAGCCCACGCGCTGCCCGCTTGGGCTGCGATGGCACAAACCTGCCAAAGAACCATTTGGATTCGCTTAGGAAGCAGCATGTCAGAGTCTCTCAGCCTGCTGATCAGAGATACTACAGCAGGTATGATGCTTTCTGCAGATGGTAGGGAGAATACAGCCCTCTGGTCTGCAGGGGTATGGCCTGTGGGAGCTGCTGGCAGTTCCAAACCCATATTCCCTTTATCATAAGGTATCCAATGGCATCCAATTTCAGAGAATATTGGCTGCTGTGACCCAAGTTAAACCTTTTTTTTTTTTCCTTAAGAACAAACGGATCCCTTTAGATAAGAAGTCAGATTTATTGTAAAGCTAGCAAGGTTGTCAAATGTACATTTAGCAACCCTAGCGAATATGTGCTGATCCAGAGGTACAGCCTAAAACAAAGGTATAAAAACATTTAAATTATTATTATCAGAACCACAGCTGCTACCCTGTGAGTGGTTCCCAAAACTTTCCTAACACGTTACAATTTGAATCCACAAATTCCTACGGTTTCTTCTACCCTTCAGATTCCTCACACTCTAAAGCTGCATTACTCAACTATGATCTAACTGAGCATGGTGGTAAATGAGATGTCTCTAGATCCTATTTTTAAGATACTCTTGCATATGGCAGTGCTGAGAGGTCCTGGAGAAGGAGATACAGTAACGACTCATTCAGAACTTTCTGGTTTAGAGGACTTGACACACCTTCAAGTATTCAGTAACCATGAATTCTCTACAACTACCAGAAAAGAAGTTGTAGCAAGGTGGGGTCAGTCTTCCAGGTAACAAATGGAAAGAGGAAATGGCCTCGAGTCACATCAAGGGAGCTTCAGATTGGATATTAGGAAAGATTTCTTCACTGAAATGGTTGCCAAGCTTTGGAAAGGATTTAGTATCTCTGGAGGTATCTAAAAGATGTGTAGATGTGGTGCTGAGACGCATGGTTCAGTGGTAGATTTTGCAGTGTTAGGTTTACAGTTGGACTCTGAGGTCTTTTTCCAACCTAAATGATACCATGATTCCCTGTTCATCTCAATGAAAGGGCACATTTGGCAAACAAGGGCTGCTCCCTGCGCTTCACCTTTCCAGGAGAAATTTAACACTTTTCCAGCACTCATAATTCTGGAAATGTAAAGTTTCTAGCTACTCCAGAACAGAGATTACACAATCTGTGTACCGAACTAGCAGGTTTTTACGCATCCCAGAACACTCACCTACTTTTGCAGAGGACGGTCGGCACAATCTTTGGCTGTAGATCTGAGCAGCTCTCTGAAAAGATGAGAGTGGGCCAATGGTGTAGCTACCAGAACGACAATGATGTAACCCTGCAAGGCTCGAAGCCCCGCCGGATGCTGGGTTTGTGGCAACGGAAGAGCTGTCAGGAGCTGTGCTCTGTGAGGAGGGTAGTAGGGATGGGGACTGGACCAGCCTGGGACCAACTGGAGGAGTCAGCAGCGAATGGTGACCAGGCACCTGTGACTTTTCAGAGGCTGCAGGCTGGGATGGCACCCAGGAGCTGGTACTTCTCTGGACTGTGGCACCAGAGGCAGAGGAAGAAGCACTGGGAAGGCCGCGCCGAGGTAAATTCACTTCAGCATTTAAGGAGAAGGTGGATCCTTCTGGAACTACACAAAGACAATGAGCACACTACATGAGGAAAAAGCTGCTTTTCAGGTCGTTTGGATAATATCAACACAGTCACACTGAAGCCAAAATAACCTCCATCTACCAGCAGACATAAGAAAAGACTCTACACGTTGAATACCTCCCTTCAAAGCTTGCCATATCTAGATCTTCCCCCACAGAAGAGCAAGTAACTCTTTCATACTGCTGACTCTACAGTATCTTTTCTTGGGTTTAAAAGAAAAATCTGCAGAATCTTCCCCAAAATTAGGCATTTGAATCCTTCAGTTTGAACTCAAACATTACAATCTTTGTTTAAAACAGTATTTAAAAGAGTATGTGCATTTATTCCTGTTTTTCTTGATGATGATTTAAGCCAGTTCACTTACAGCTTGATTTATCTTCTTTTGGTTTACAGCCTTTTAATGCTCCTTCTGCTGGCAGATCTGCAATGAAACTTTTGGGCTGATCACCTTTTAGTTTTTTTACCACCTCAGGATGGTCTACAAGAAAACCAAGAAGTTAGAGGAATTAGAATAAAGCAAACCAAGGTATCATTAGAACAGGACTGCAGAATTTAAATCTTCTTACAACGTAGTTTCTTGCTAACATTTGGTGTAGACCACGCAACCCTACCAATCACAACTGCGCTCTCACATCCAGCAGCACGGACTGCTGGAGGTGTGTGGCTGGCGCTGCACTTCCTTCCACAGAACACCTCATAATGCTCAAATATACAGAGCCTGCCCTCCCATGGGTGTGCTCATAGCAGGCAACACAATTTAACAGGCCTATGATTTCTCTTATCCCTTAGGCTGATTTCAGGATTCTGTTTGTTTCAAATCTCAGCACCTTCAGTTTGCACATTCTCGTTTCAGTCAAGAGTCATCATATCTAGGTCCTTATAAATGCTGGTCCAGATTCATCTCATTTAGCTTCAGGCAAAGGGGGTAGGAGTGCCGTTACTCTACTCTTCACATAGAGAGTCAATTAAAGTAAAATTAAAAAAAAAACACCAACAAAAACAACACACAAACAAAATAAAAAAAAAAAAGATATGCAACCTCAACAAATCTGACTAACATTCTGGACAGGTAATGTTCTCTTTCCATAGCCTGAAGTTAAACTGGATTTGTCTGGGCAACTGCCTGCAGAACTTACCACCTTGAGACTGTTTCTCTGGCTGGTTACTGGTGTTGCTGGGTTTTGTGCTTGTGGAGTTTGTTCCTAGGAAGACACTGGCAGATTTGTTTTTGTGTGTGTAAAACGTCAGCACTTCCTCCAGGTCACTTTCACTACAATAAAGGGAGAAGAAGGGATGTAAGTGAGGATTCTGAGGTTTTCTGCATTCATGTAACAATCAAAGACAAGCAACATTAAGGAGACTGGAGAGGGGAGTGGGAAAAAAGGTGAGGCCAGACAAGCTAATGATTCTGCAGGAGAAGAGTAGAAGGAAAGGAACATGCCTTGGTTAAACCTGAGATGCCCACTGAAATAACACTTTATTATACAGTAGAAAATTCCAGGCATTCAGGAGCCTTCCCAGGATAAATCAGAGAATCACCTAGGTTGGAAAAGACCTTCAAGATCATCAAGCCCAACCAATAAGTCTGCTCTACGTGTCCACGGCTAAGCCCTGTTCCTAAGCACCGTATCTACACAACTTTTAAACACAGCCAGGGATGGTGATTCAAACACTCCCCTGGGCAAGGAATAAAGAGCAAGGGAAAACTCCAAACACGATCAGCTCAACAGGAGAGGTTCAGTTTACAGCTAAATTTGTGAATCTTCCTCAGGTACCCTCTAGAACAAGCAGCTCTCTTGTTCATGAGAGAACCTGGCTCAGCCTCTGCTTTCTAGTCACGGTTAGTAGTTCCGATTCAGCAGTGGGGAAAGGAGAGGAAAAAGGAGGCAAGAGCTTGTTAATTAGCCAAGACTGCAGGATAGACAAACAAAACAGTCAGTATTTTTGTGAATCTCACAAAACTGGCACACGTTTCTCATTTTCTTTACAACAAGAGAGTTTAACTGCCCCAATGTTCTACACCAGTCTGGTCCCAAACCAGTACCAGTTAATGGGCCATTCAAATTAGAGCTTGTGCAAGCTATAAGTCTAATTGTTCGCTACCAAAACATACTTTCCTTTTGCTTTACAGTGTTGCCTCAGCATCAGTGAGCAGGTATATGGCAGAGCAAACACCAAAAGCAAGTAGTAGAGAGCCAGGAACACTAAAAAAAACTCCACATGAATATTGTTTGCACAGCAACAGTTATAATCCTTCAAAATCCCCCTGCATGTCACATTTGTACAAGTCCTAGGTAGCCTGAGCTTTGGCAAAAGCTGATTCCACCGGAGTTTGGACCTTCAGGGCATGCTGCAAAGTTACTTTTCTCTAAAACCAGTAAGAACAGAGAAGAAGAGATGTAAGAATGAAAAGTTATTAGTGTAAAGGTGCTTTAAGCTTTTAAGTGAATTTACCAGCCTAAACCTTTACATTGCTCTGAGGATGTTCAGCAGCAATAGTTGTAGCACGCGTATAGCTAAACACAATGTCGAAACTTGAGAGCCAGAGCCACAGCAACTGTTCAACCACAGCAGCTCCCAGCCAGCTGAGCAGCAGCTCTAGTTTCATCCTCCTCCCAAAGCACTGCTGCATTTGTTCCAGCATCACAGGAAAGCAGACCATTAGCTCACCAGTAGCAGCTTGAAATTTACACAGACCGGGGCAACCACTGTTGTCCTTTCACAATCTACTTAATGGTCAAAGAATCTATTGTACGTCCTTGTCTGTGAACCAGATGCTGATGTTACAAGATTTGGTTGCTGAAAGGGAGGAAAAAGACAAATTCTCTGTCCCTCAGCAAGAGCAGGTGCTACAGTCAATGAAGGTATCTAGGGGCCTTTAGGTCAATCAGATCATCTTTAGAACAATCCCATCACCTTCATGCTGGGAGCTCCTTTATCAAAGTAAATAAAAATCCATTCCTACCTTGCTCTGGTTATAAAGTTCTGAAAACCTTCAGGATTGACTCCCTCCTCCTCCTCTCCGTGTTTCTTTTTCGATCGCTTCTGAACCATCTGCTCCGTTTCCTGTTAATAAGCAGTACCAGTGTCTCTATGTACTTACTTGATGTTCCATGGCATAGCTACAGCTCAGCAGACAGAAATCAATTCCACAGGATCCAAGAAAAAAAACAACAAAAAAAACCCAACACAACAAAACAAACCAACAATGAACTCCAAAGAGCCAAAGTGTCAGTATTTCACTATGTGCAACAGAACTGCTAGAGCGCCCCAGGGTCAGCACACTGAGCGTACGCTAAACTCATTCCTCCACCTGACATAACTTATTAGCATTATTTCCTGCAAAGAGGTCAAGTCTTCACAAATATGAGCTGCTCCTTCAAATATACTCTTTGCTAGGACATAAGGAAAAGAGAGGAGAAAAAAATAATAATATAAAAATCATTCTTTTCAGATATTAGGTCTCCCTTCTACTTTTGCTGTTTCTGTGACAAATACAGAGTTCCTCAAAATAGCTTTTATTTGAGCATCTGTCCCAAAAAGAGATTCAGGAAGACAGGAGGACAAAAATACAAAGTTATACTAAAGAAATTAAATCAAGGAGGTGAGCTCATGGCATCCACACTTCCTACTGTAAACTAGGAGTTCCCCTTTTGATTTAATTGCTCTTGTCATACAGCAAATTGCCAAGGGCTTATCTACATACCTAAAATATACTGCTTTAGTAAAAGCAAAGAAAGTAAAACAGCACAGCCTGTGACAAATACGCATTTGTACGCTAAAATATACTGGAATAAAAGATGGAAATCCTGTGTGTGCCAGAATGGGAGCAAGCTCTCAGACTTTTTTTACACCAGTAGAACTTGTTGACACTAGAGGTTGGATTGATACAAACTTTTTTTTTTATTCATTAAAAAACCCCTACAGGCCTATCTGAAATACCAGTACCAGTAGATAAGCTTTATCTGACCAGACTTGGTCTCCAAGTCATTGCTTCCTACTGGTACTCTGAGCATTCCCAGGAAAACAGGGTTAGATACTTTTTTTTTTTTTTGAAAGATAATTCAGGAGGTGGAAGAAAAAGCCACTCTGACCCGTGTCTACCTTCACTGCTTAAGGAAAAGTCTGGACAATATGTGATCTGGTTTACTTAGTTTGCTGGAGGTAGCAGTTTTTCTTCTGTGTCATTACAGGAGACAGGCAATAGTGAGTAGGAGTCCCCTACATAATCTGAAATTCCATGTTAGTGAAAGAAATCTATATGTTGGAATCAGACATTAAAAAACAAAACCTCAGAGCCTAAGAGTCTCTCAACAGCTTAAACATCTATGTCCTAAAACCTCAAGTGATCTGTTCTCACTTGTTTTAACTGAGAAAAATGTTTATGCAATGATTTATTACCAGCTACACCATTTTGTTTTGTGAATTTACTCGAGAGTTAGCAAAAAAATCCTGATGTTTAAATACAGTTTGAGTGGAAATTATATCCGAAGCAGCTGCATTCTTCACTCACCACAGAGCCACCCAAGTATTTTGTGGTTATTCCTAACGCAGTAATTCAGTGAGCATTAGGCATCCAAAGCACTCCCTGGAACAGATTTGGGTCAATGCCAACCTTGCTTTGACAGATCAAGTTACCAAACGTCAGTTCTGACAAGGTAAATCAGTGAACATCCTCTGCTAACCAGGAGGAGCTTGGAGGCTTCTGAAAGCAAAATTCCAGCTACCCTTGTACTAACACTGGAGAAATCCTATGGGGAAAAAGGAAAGGGGAAGCTATCCTTGGAAAACAAGGATTAGCATGAAACCACTAGCATCTTCTTCATCTAAAGACGTGAAAATTATTGAAGTTAGGACCTACTTCTCCTTATCACTGAGTGTACCAAAGAGTAATATAGCTATTTCATACTGCTCTGGATAAACAAAAAAATAAATCTGTAAAAAAAACAAACAGGAAGAAATCAGAAGAGGTATTACAAAGCACTAGAATTGAAGACAAGCCAAACAAAAAACTAACCGCCAGTTAAATTCCACTTCATTTCAACACTTCTTTTGATTTTTATGCACATGATTACCAGACTGCATATATAATGTAGCAATACTGTTGTCTACCTGACAATTTGACCAGACAAACTGCCGTTACTGGAGGCACAAATGCAAACAGACCATGTGAACGGCAGAACAGAGCCTTCCAAACAGCATCTTGTCCTGACCAGGACAGTAGCCAGCAGGAGATAACCTGGGAAAAGAACAGAAACCAAAAGAAGACTGGAGAAAGAATTAAGTCACCTTGTTATAGCAGACGATGAACTCGCCCAGCTGGTGAGCCAGGAGTCGACGACGATCGGTTAGTCCCAAACACCGGCTGGGGAGCAGCACCCTCAAGGACTGATGCAGATTGTTGGCAGCTCGCTTCAGAAAGCGCACCACAAGCTCCTGCAAGCAAGAGATGGAATTAACACGGACCAGCCGCAAAATGCGGAGAGAAGACAGAGTGAACGACTGGCAAGAACTAAACACGCTGTCCTGACAAAGTGAGCTGACAAACGGCAGGCAAAAGCCTTCTGCCACGTGCGTTTTTGATATAGCTGTAAAAAAATTCAAGGTGGGGGGATAACAGCATCAGTGTGCCTTGCCTGAGGTGGGTCAGAATTGGGAACCCTTGAGGAATGCTTGTCTGAAAAGCACGGCAGATGAAGAAAACAAAAAACCAAGGTGCAAAAAAAAAAAAAATCAGCAACAACACGGAACAACCCATAAAGTCCCACACTTCGGAGAACGTTTCCAAAACTCAAGATGTAATGTGTTAAAGAAGGCCTGTGATGACGCACTGACATGAAACCCTCTCATGGCTGTCACAGGGAAGGGGCTCTAGGCCAGATATCCCCACTCAGGGATGCAGCCCCACTTTTCATAGACACTTACTATGGCCACAGCCTCTGCACAGCAACAGATGAGTACACATCTGCAGCCACGGAATTCCAATCCCCCTCCACATCTGTTTGACCTCTGGTGAGGGAACCAGGCAGCAAGGCAGATCCTCAGGCCAGATGCATCCTGGGGGTGTTTTAAACCCCTTTGTGTCTCCTCTGGATTTGCTTTTGGTGAGGAGCTCAGCTAACGCATAAATGAGCAGCCTCACAGCCAGACTATTGGATTTCACAGCTCGCCTCTCACTGCCATTACTTTGGGCTGATTCGAGCTGTTATTTTAAACATTATTTTTCACAGTACAGCGGACAAAGCGACTCTCAAAAAGCCAGTTTTAATTTCCACTTGGAAAGAGCAGGGGCAACATTTTCCACCGAGTCGACTGATTATTCTTGACACACAATTTTATCTCGGAACAGCATTGGCCGTTTCTCTGCAATATGCATTCAGCAAGAATACATTTACATTTGCAGAAAGCTCAAGAGTCTACTGTACAAAGAAGGTTTGTGAGGGGATCTGGGCTTCCTGCACTCTCTAAAATGCATATACATCAAATATAGGGTCTTAAAATACTGCCCAGAGAAATTTACCACACAGTTTAAAAAAAACCACCAACAACAACAAAAAATAAGCCACCCACACAAACCCAAACACCTATGCTAGAAATTAGCTTTCACTCCTCAGTGGCATTCATTTCCCGCCCCGCCATCTAGAATGCAAATAAGATTCTTAATGCAGACGTCTGAAAAGAGTAAAACAGTACATGTAAGAAAAAGCTTAACTGAGTATCAGTTCTATTTGAGTAGACACATGCTTTGTTTAATGCAGCAGAAACCAGATACTGCCAAGGAATCTTAAAGAATCTTAGAGAGAAGAATTCAAAAGCAGGTTAAGTTCAGAGATCATTGGAGGAGAACCAGTGAAACATCTAAGCAGCTTGGCTGTCAACCACACTCTAAGCTGCTCAAATGTCAGTCAATCTCACCTTGTCTGTATATTAAATATATATATTATATTAATCTTATATATTAAAAATACAGCACTGGCAGCTAGAAAAAGACAGACAGCTATAACTTCCATTGGACTTCAGTTCTTCCAAGGATGGGAACTGACCTCAAAATACTCAAGGTCGATTTCAGCTTGGCTTCTGGGTCTGGCCAAGACAAAGCTGCTTACCATTTGCTCATCCTCTTTGGCAGCCCAGGCAGGGTTCTGGACCTGGTCACCAGCCTCCTTCATCAGTCGCAACTGGACGTGCTGCAGATAGGTTGAGAAAGCCCTGCGAGCTTGCACTTTGCTGTGGACCAAAAGAATCAGTCAGCTATCTCCAGAGTAGCAAGGGGAAGAGGGACAGAAGTCACATGGCTTCTGGGGCAAAGGACAGTCAGCAAGGACCTCCAAGGTGAGCAAATGTTCCAACTCAAGTGAAGCAGGACCCCTTCACCCCATTGGTATTTTCAAGACCTTCAGTTCACCAGAAGAGGGTAGATATTGCAGGAGACACAAAAAAGACAGCAGACACTCTCTGAGTTCTAAGATCCTATCTAAAACCAGAATGCTCTCCTTGCCTTTCCACAGCTTTAGCTACTCTCCTCCAAAAGCCAGGAACATGAACATCAGCACAACTGTGTATTTCTACACCAAATTCAAGGCTCTCTTTGGCTTTTGTCTTCACAAGTATTTCGAACATCACAACAACAGACCATAAAAATCAATAAAGGGCTTGGTAATGGTGCCAGAGTTATAACAAAGGCCCTGCAATTCCCACTGGAAAGGGAAGAATCACATGTGTGAAAGTGAGCTCCCTTCCCCTGCCGGCCCAAGGACACAAGCCAAATTTCAGTGAGCAAGGCGGTGCTGAGAGAACATCAGCACAATGTGCTGTGCAGCTGGCTGGAGAGGCTGGGAAGCTGTGAGCATCAACTGAGGAGAGGGCTGAGGTAGGACTGGGAGCAAGCAACATGGTGCTTCTCATCCCCTCACAACAGCAGCCGCTTTAGCACACCCATCTGTTGGAGAGGAATCGATGAAAGTGCTAATTCTTTTCATTGTCTTCTTGGCCTGAAGCCTCTCCCTTCAACATGCTGCTCTTTCAGTCTCCACTCTTCCTCATGATTTTCCCCACAGTTGCTACAGGCTGTCCCTTGAATTGCCAAGCACAATTTCTCCTCTCCTTTTCAGAAGGATGTAGAAGCAGATGGGGTTTAGTGTCAGTGAGAGATTACTCTTTCATCACAGGCAACGTCCTAATGTTTTCTATAAAATTATCAGGTTTTGTCTTAAAATCAACTAGAGTTTTCAGCCCACTGCTTTCCTGGAATATTATTCCAGAATTTGCTTCTAATGATTATCAGGAACCTTCTTTTACTACCCTGCTTAGTTTCATTCATGAGTAGTTTTTAATTGTGGGGTTTTTTTTCCCTCCAACATTGTCCTGTATCTTAAATAAGTTCATCTCTGACTGGTCTCCTACCCGGAATGTATTCAGTAATAGCCATTGTAACCTCTCATAACTTTCATTTTATTAGTGGGAATGATCCACATCTTCCAGTGTCTTCTAACAAAGAACCCCACTGGTGACACGATGAGACTAGCAGCTCATCTCCACCTCTTCCAGTCACAATTTACCTTCCATGAACATGGGTAGTAGCAACTGTACACAATATTCCACATAGCCTCAGAAGTATCTCAAGCAATAAAGCCTAGACCACATTTGGTGTTTCCATGCATGCATGAGCTAGAGCCTCACAAACCTCCTGTGATAACAAGCAGGCAAGATATTTTTCCTTTTAATTTCCAATTGATGAAGACCCAGCTGATAGAATTTCTATTGTAAAGTATTAGCTCTTAAAAGTCTGCCCCTGCACTTTGTGCTACTGAATTTCACCCTAGCTATATTATTCCTATCCTCATTGTCATCCAGTTCTTTCCACTTTTATTCCACTGCTTTTCTCTCAAGGTAATTAGTCCCAATCCTTTTCCACCAGCAAATTTCATTAGCACGTTTCCACACTGTGTCATTCTGGAAATGACTATTAAAATCAGCTTCGGACTGATTCCTGAGGATCCTCACTATTTTTCCCCTCTACTTATTCTCTGCTTCTAAGAAATACTCTCAGATAATTGTATGGCCCTCATGACTCCATCTACAAGTCCCTGAAATTTCATTTAAAATCTCAGCCCAGAATTTTAGTCTTCCTGTTTTATATGTCTGTAAACGTCATGAACACTTCGTTACAGCATCACCACACGTACCTTCCCTTCCCATACGTGAGGCATACCAGTAGAAGACTCTGAACCTTGGTTAAGAACTAATACTCTATACATGAGGCCATCACATATGAGAAAAGGCTCTCCCCTGAGTGCTCTCTAGGGCTACCAGGTTTGGTTTAGGTGTAACTCAAACATCGCGTGACAAGGAATTCAAGATTTGTGCTGATAGGAATGAAGAGCCCCTCGTTATCAGCATGAGCACAGTAATACAATTCTTTGCCTGCACCTGATGCTTCTATGATTACAAAATGGGAAACTGAAGAAGGCCCTTGTATAATTCTGCCTCTTCTCTGGTGTGTGGAAAATTGAAACCTGAGGCTTTAAACCCAGGAATAAGTAACTCCCTTTTCTTTTTACTTCCCCAAGAATGGCACAGTCGGGGGAATGCGTTTTATTCAACTGTCACCTCTTCACCAGGAACATCAAGTGTGGAAGGCAGAGAAACTGTCTCATCAGGGTGACTAAAGGAAGAGAGAGACATCCTGCTGCTTACAAAAACCGGCCTGGTTTCTTTTGGATGAAAATTTCATTACTTCAGCTTCTCTGCCTGTTGACCTCCACCAGCAAAGCTCTCTATCAGAGACAGATCAGATGGGGCCAAGCCCAGCACAGTCCTGGAACATGAGGTCACCACAAGCCTCACACACTTCTGTGGGGAATCCCAACAGTACTGGGTGCTGAGCAAGATTCTGCCAGGAACACCAGGCAGGGTTTACATTCTTGGCAGGAGTCAGTTCTATATATAGGTAGGTGACAGCATTGCTATGTTCATCCTCAAAACAGGTTTCAAAATCTTCCCTGTCATGACAGAAAATGTCCTGGCCACAAGATGACATCAGAACAATCCCCAAATCCATTTGATAGCTCATAAACCCTCTTTCAGAAACCAAAATAAGCAAGCAACAACAAACAACAACTACTTTTTTTCTAGGTTTGGTTATTTTTCACAGAAAACATAATGCGGCTTCTTATCTAGACCACGCAAAATCCTCCTACACAGTTATATATCATCACTCCTTCTTTTTGCCCTTTCTGTCCATCTGCAAATAGATGGTTTTACCACACACATTTAAGGGAAGGATTGTGCTTCTACACATCTAGTAGGACCCAGGTTTGCAGTATTCTGTACAATCTCCTCCAGTATCTCTCTTTTTTCAAGCAAGAGCCACAATACTCTACTCTACAGTCATACTCAACAGCAGGCCATGAGATGTTTCAGCAACTTTTCACTCTCAAATGATCTCCTATCTTGCTTTCAGGAGGCAATGATCTCAGGCAGAGATCATTAGTAGAGATAAAAATGTTATCACCAAAAATAAAAGCACAAACATCAAAAATCTGATTTGTTGGAGAGACAGCAGTGAGGTGTTCCTACTCAGCTTTACTTAGATAGTTTAATGTATGTTTACACTGATTTCTTCGGAAATACAAAGAATGAAAAGATGAATTTTAGAATTCAATAGCAATTCTTAACCAGTATTAGCTGCTAGGCAAAACTCAAGGTAATATGCGGAAATCTCTCACCTCAAGTTTCCATGCTTTTGAAGAATATGCAGCAAGTTAAACTGAGATTCTGAGCCTGTTTTTTGAAGCAGCAGCTTCGCTTCATCTTCAGGTTTTTTGTCGAGTTGTTTTGGCAACCTCTCCTTAGAAGAGGTTTTCACCAAGTCCGAGAGCTTTGGCTTGCCCTTCACCTGGGTGTCCAAAAGAGAGACAACAGTTCTGTCCAGCTCTTCGTCTTCATCTGCATCCTCCACCTCTTCCTCCTCACCCTCAGTGTCTGACTTGAGGGACAGTTTTGTTGGCTCTGATGTCCCTGTAACAGAGGAGAAATCACCTATGTTGGTTAAGGGGAAAAAAAAAAAAAACCACAACACAAAAAGTGAGGGAGACTGTCCCGCTATTTATACCCTTTGGTTTACTTCTAAACTCTTTTTATTTTGGCTAGAAGGACAGAACACTACCATTTTAGAACAATATCCTAGAGTATCACTGCCCTTTGGTGTTATTTCTGTCTTTCCGCTTGCATATCAAACAGTTAAGAAGTCCATTTTTCCAATGTCAGAGAAAAAAGAACAAGATTGTCTTAACTTTATAAATAAATTTAAAAAAGGCACTTTCCTACATTTTATCCTGATTGTACATGTATATACTGACGTATATATGCACTCATACTTGACACATATACTCGCTTTTTGTATTTTTGCGTAACAAAAAAAACAAAATTATAAAATCTGAAGTTCCACATGTGCCAATAAAGATGACCTATCTCAACACAGCACCAGAAATCACTTTATAACATACAAGCCCTCCCATCACAGTCAGTATTACATTAAGCTACTAGAAAGAGTCTAGGTAATAGCTTCGGGAACAGCCACTTGCGAGGATCATTTGTCTTTGTACACTTTTTAAGTTTTTCCCACAACAGCTTGGATAAGAAGGATTTCTCTCTTTCCAACAGCTTAGAGTCATTGCTATGTAGGAGAACCAGCCTGGAAGGTCCAAGTTTTCATGAAAAGCTGGAGGACTAGAGAGGCACATGCACTGCTGAATTCTAGTACCCAAAAAATGCAACTACAAGCTCATCTTCAAGAAAATACTAATTAATCATATACACGGGGTTGTGGAATGGTGGGAATGACATTCTAGGCACTAAGGCAGCAGAAAGCTCAGAAGAGGAATGAAATGAAAACTGTCAACACTTGAAATGAAAACCATGAACTTCAACCTGCAAAGCCTCTTAGGGACTACAAAGGCCAAAACAATCCCATTCACACACGTTGCAAATGAAGGCCTTACTTGCTTATTTTTGACCAGCTGCTCATGTCAGACTAGCCACACATACCTGACGACCTCACCCGTGCTGCTCTGGCCTTGCCGTGACATCGCCGGCGCTTCCGTAACTCCAGGGAAATGAGTTTTCTCTCATAAAAGGGAGCATGAGAGTCCACAGCTTCCGGCTCCACATCCAGCCTTCTGCCAAGACCTGCTCTGGGAAGCACAGTACAGAGACATCCTCAATCTCCCTTTATACTTTTCTCCCTGATGATACAAGAGACTTAGTAGATTAAATTTCTTCAAGAAACAGTTTTCCTGACACAGGGAAGAATGATTTATGGTCAGTCTAACTTTGCTCTGTTGAAAGGCTGCAGATGTTTGGCAGGAGTCTTGAAAGCGCTTTGCAGAACATCACCTCTCAAAGCCCCGTAACACTCCTATCTAGCGTCACGTTGTGATGACTGAGCAGCATCTATCCATCATGCAGCAGCTCAAGGCACAGTTAAGAGGGAAAACTGCACTGCAAGAGTACAAAACAACGGAGAGGAGGGGGTAGAGAGCACAAGGATCTGAGTCCAGTCTTCTGAACTTTAAGTCAACAGCTTGTTCTTCACTGCTTGGTCAGAGATAAGAACTTTAACATAATCTAAGTGGAAAAACAACAACCTTTCTACAGGTTCTATGTAAATCCAGGGAGAAGGAGCCCTGCCAGATGCCTTAAGGGAGACAAGTATAACTTTCTGCCAGTGCACAAAGATCCAAAGTGCTCTTTACAATCTAAGTGGGAACATCCACACAAAAAAATTCCTCTTGTTCCATTTATCTTTTATATCTAGCAAAGTGAATATCTGTGTATCTGAAGTCCAAAACCCTCCCTCATAGATTCCAAAATCTTTTGAGAGCTCAATGATGAGGCTTTAGCAATATGGTAGGAATGCCAAAGTAGGAAGACTAAGAGGAGCAATCTTATTTCAATCTAACAAAACTTAAGCTTTCCACATGCTGGGATAGTCTTTGTTCACTGTACTTGCTTATTTAAAATTAGTTTGACAGGTTTCAGACGGCAAAGGTACTGATCCAGGACTTGAAAGATCAAGCTGTGGAAATCTACATTTAGAATAAATTCTATAAAGTGCAAGTTATGTCATTAAAAAGCCATTTACCGGGATCTCCCAGTGATGAAGTCTCTTTTCATCTTGCTCCTACAAAAGGAAAAAAATGGGAAAAATAACTTTCATTCCAGATCATTGACTGGATTAAAAAGCCTCTAAAGTCTTTCACATGCACAACGAAAAGGCCAAATTTACAGAATTCCTTGTGAGTTCTATGTTAAAAGGAGAAAAAAAAAAGGCCCCAGAAGAAGAAATCTCAGCAGCTGTTCTACAACTGATGCTTGTATCTGTCTGGCTTAAATCTGAGGTATTATTTGGAGCTACCCTCCAGATACATCAAAATTAAAAACCTTAACACCACCACTGTACAGTGCTGATGTCTCCTCAGCCAGCAACTTTATCTTTACTCTGTAGTTACTTTATTGTAGATTTCAAACTTGAATAAGAAAAACCCTTGAGAAGGAATGGTGTTAAACCTGCAGCGAAAGATACTGCTTCCAACTCTCCATGGAAGTTCAGTTGGCAGCATGAACTGTCACTTCCAACTAAGCACAACCCAGAGAGAGGCAGACATCAAATCATGCTCACATAAGTCAAGAGACAGGGATATTGAACCTTTGGGGTAAATTTCAGTGTTTACTTTACACGAGGACAAGATCTAATGTGACTTTAAATTTGAAACAAAAAAAAAAGGTAAGCAAGGAGAACCTATAATCCCTTCATAGAGAGATCCAAGTGCTTGAAGGTTTTTCATGCCTCTAGTCATCTTTTTTCTCTCCAACGACTCCTGTGCCTTTTAAAAGGCGAGACATTGTCCTTTTTGCCCTTGGATTTAGAAGCGCCACACAAAAATGTGAGAAACGTCTAGTGTGCCAGTGACTGTGGAGAAGAGACCTGCAACCACCACCACCGCTGTAAGTCACAAATAAGCATTTATAACACTGGCTAAGTGAGGAATTGATCCTTTTCATGCTGTTTGTGCCCTTTGCCTCCCTCCCAAAGAGAAAAGCTTTCTACCTGTCCTGAAACAGACGTGTAGCCAGCATGTAGTTCATTGATGTCTTGTGCTCTAAAAAGGATCTAAAAAAAAAAAACCACAAAAAACACAAAACATAGGATGCATCAAGCTAGAGCTCAACACACTGAAAGGTATCAAAATACAGAAATAAATGATCTATAGAAAACATCCCTGAAGTGGATTGAGACAATCTGCCGCGCATAAAAGAGGAAAGAAGAAGAACTATCACTTCTCAGCTGAAGTTCCTGGTGCGGCAAGAGACAGAGAAACACTACAGACTGGAAAAAAAAAGAAGCAGAAAATACAGTATTACTCAGGGGATGAGTCCTATATCGTGTTTATGGTCTAATGACAGAGAGAACAGAGTGTGCAGCTCTAGGATTTAAAAGCAGATGGGAGAAATGGATTATCTGAAGTGAAGACATCTTTATTCTGACAGAAAAGCAACATCAAAAACCAATGACAGCCTTCCATGAGGTGCAGGTAGGCAAAGCAGCAGTTAAAAACAAGAGATCAGAAAAAAGGAATCCTCAATACTAAAACAAACTCTACCAAAACCCTCAATGTGTGTCTTTTTAATTGCTAAGCTGGTTGATTTACATGTACCCAACACAGAATATCCCTCAACGCAGAGCATCAGTGCAACACGGAACCAGCCTATTGAATTCTTACTCTTACCCATAAAGGTCCCATGTTAATGGGGTAGGAAATATCCGGATGAAGCCTCCTCTCCGTTCATTCTCCTCTCTCACTCGATGAAGAACTTTCATCTTAGAATAAGAAAAAAAAAAAAATAGCCAGCAAAATAGATGCAATGAAAAATGAACCCTAGAAAGATCTGAGTTTCAAAGGACAAGATTATTACTGCAGTGCTGGGAGGAGGTTGGATACATATGATATCCTTAAGCAATTTTATCTTCCATTTAAATTCTGAAGGAGTCTTGGAGCGTGTATATATGCCTGGCACGACTAAGAGCAAGAGTACCAACAGTAAAACTCAGCAGTTTTCTTTCAAAAACTATACTACTTCTGTCATGCTTTTCATATACATTCACTTGCTTTTTGCTGAGCAAATAACTCCACATACTGCGTGATAGCCAAGATAAATAAAAGATATTTAATAGCCTACTTACCTCTTCCATGGAGAGACCCAGCACAGAGCTGCCTTGCCTTCCTGTTGCTTTTTCTCTGCCTGAAGGCATCGGGTTTTTAGTTTCAGCATCACTGGCAGACAGAGGACGAGTACGCTGCGGAGACAGTGTGAATCCATATTTTTGTCTTTTCCTCTCTCAACTCACTTTAAAAAAAAAAAAGTTACATTCGAATTCCAGGACCCTACCCCCAGCAGAATCCCTACTTCAGAGTACTACAGTCCCACACTCCAGCTGTTAAGAATCCACATCCAGTGGGCACCAAGTGTGAGTATCCACGTTCCTAGTTTTTAGCTCAGCAGGACTCATCATTCAGGCTTCAGGGTCAGTATTTACACCCCTTGCCCCTTCCAGGAAAAAACCACACCCATTAGACATATCCAAAAGCACCAAAGCCAGGATTTCATAGAGAAAAATCCCCACCCAAAGGGCACTAGAACAAACATTCACACTCACAGGCCCCAAATACACTTGGATTCACACTTCCGTGGTACCAGAACCATGATACTTTTGTTCCAGTTGTCCTGCTACCCCAGAAGAGAACTGTAACTCACTGATCGCATAAAGTTACAGAGAAAAAGTGAAAAATTCAGTTCAATGTCTGTTATTCTGTTGTCACTGTACCATAGCATCTCAACTTCCTACTTCTCTGACTTAACAGACAGATCTTGTACATGTAAGTAGATACATCATTCAAACTTGCATATATATGCAAATTCGAAAAATACAAAAAGCAGCAATTGCAGACAGCCTCTCCAAAATCATTCTTAACCTGATGGGCAGTCCTGACTAATTCTAACAAAGGACAAGAATTCAAAGTGTCTTCAAATTAGCAGGGCTATAAAATCCTGAAATCCCAGCAAGATTGAAATCTTTGAACGCGTGCTCAGATACATTTTAGCTGGTCGTAGGTCTACTGCAGATAAGCCAGCTCTGCAAAAACAGCATTAAGAATCTAGCTGAGAAGGTCTCCTGCCCTGTTCAGAACATGCAGATGAAGCAATTGCAAAAGCAACGGGCAATGCACTAGAATGGGTTACGCTGCAGCAACTGGCACAGAAAGATCCAAAGAGAAAACAGACATAGCACATGCCAGCTGGAACATTTGGTTAAGCCTAATGAAAACTAATTAAATAAAACAAGAGAAAATGAGACAATCTGGATGAGAAGGTAGGAGACAAGCACTTGCAGAAGAAATAAAAACGTCAGCAGTCAAATAGATTTACTTGATGCTGTAGATGGCGGCATTAAGCTGAAAGGTTTTTAGTCTTTCTTCCAAAGCTTTCCTCCATTTCAAAACCACAGCTCAATAATTTTTTTTACTAACTTCCTCTAAAATCTCCTGCTAGGTCATCTTCTCTTGAAAAAGATTTCCTCATACTACCATAAGAATCACCACGTGAGAAGTGCTGCTCAAAGAGAATATTACAGGAAACATTTCATCCTATCAGATGATCTCCTTTACTAAGGAAATACTTCGATGGAAATGTCTCCATTGTCTCAATACAATGGAGATGATTTAAGTGATTACAAACAGAAAAGGTGTCCCGACATAGTGCCAGCTCTGGCTCCTACAACTAGTGAAGCCCCAGCTTCTACCTGAGAACAAACTACGCTATTGTCAAAATGTGAAAGAAGAGCTCTAACTCTACTGAACTTCCTACACAAACACTTTCCTTTTTCCAGTGTTCCACTGCAGAACACTCTCTGCCTCTAGCATAGAAACGGCTCCAGCTTCACAAAGATTTTGTTTCCTCTTTGACCCAATCTATCTCTAAAATACAGATAAATCCCACCACTTTATCTCCAAATTCTGCAAGCACCTCTGGTTCTCACATCACCATTCTAATTATATGAAGCACTGACAGCAGTTGGCACAAAGATCCTTCCTATTCTCTCCGAGACCTCGTTATCCTGAGACTCCTTTCATCTTCGCCTCGGCTAAACTTAACGGAGAATGTCAGAAATGGCAGCACATAGAATGAATTAGGTTCTCAAGATGATTCCATCTGTCCTACCCTCCTTCCTGCTGGGAAACCTCGAGAAAAATGAGAATCGTGGCTATTATGTTCTTGCAAGATGCCCAGCAGCAAAATAATGCCTACTGTGGCCCCACGCAGCCAGGTGCTTCGAGTTGCAAACTGTCCTTGATTTGCCCATATGGCTTGCAAGGAGAGGGCCAAATACGCCACTGGGAGAGGAGGGTCAGTCTGACTTACATGAACAATAGTTTGACATTTTTCCATTACCCTCAAGAAATTATTCTTATCTCTGTATCTAAGCTGACCCAGTTCACTCATATTTTTGCAGCTTCCTTCAGATGACTGTCTCCCAAAAAATAATTACTTTTCTTACAGGGCTGCCTGAGTTTTATCAGGACAGATTCACCTGAACCAGTCTCTTCCTTCAGGCTTATTCCAGCCCCTAGAGTACACAAGACAAACTCCTCCCCGTTTTCCTTCCTTTTGCTGGTGCTTTCACCAGCTCTTCCTTTGGTTTTGCCCTTTCCTTTTCAACGACCTACCCAATCCAGAACACTGTGCAGCCAATGCCTTCGTCATTTGATGACCAGAGTGACAACTTTAAACATCTACATCCAATTTCTTTGAAGTGCTTGAGGGATTTGACCCAGCCGATCTTGACTCTCAGTACACCTCATCTTTTCTTTTTTTTTTAAGCTGCTAGAACTGATGGAAATGTTTTTCCAACCTTTGCTCTCGCCTCATGGAAACATGTACTAGTATTGATCCATCTATTCTTGTTGACTTCCCCCTGGCCCCCACCAGGCTACTTAGCTGCAAAATAGATTTTGGGACCAGTTGTGCCAAAGCATTGTACAAGGGAACATTTGAAGCTGCGTCCCTTCTACTGGTGGTGGAGCTGAAAGGTACTTACCAATCTGGCACTTGCTGCTTGTGGCTGCGCAGACACGGGACGCTGCAAGAGACACACAAAGAGAATAAAACCCTTGTGCTCTCCAAGATACTGTCACCCCTGCCTGAGCTGCAGAGTCACGAGTACCCTACAGCAACAGGCTGTAACTGATGTTCAGAGACATAGCTAACAGCTCCGATCATCTCGGTTCAGATCTTCCTCCTATCCTCTGCAAATGTATCCTGTCCCCGTTCCAAACATAGCACTAATCCTGACCTCAGATGTGCTCAACTGTACAGAATGCATCTGGACATCAACAGAATTGTCGAAAGCAACTTTTACAATGATTAAAGATGCCCTTTGTGAACGATCAAAACTTAAGACATCATGAAGAAGGTAAGAAAAAAAAAAAACACAAAACAAAAGAGGTTCAAAGTCCCCTTGGCAACTGAGAATGGGAACAGAAGTATCAAAGATCCAACAATCCAAGATAAAATGCATTCAGTAAAGAGCAGGTCAAAATATTCTTGAACCACAGAAAGTTCTGTACATCTATTTAGCCACAAGAATTCCATTTAGGTACTTAAGAAAAAGATGCTGTAAAAATTTATCACTGGATTAGAAGCCTGTTCTTGTAAACATAGATAAGGGAGGCACCTGTCCCAAAAGATAAATTAATCCCATCTCGTAACTATTGCTGTGTCATATGAATCTTTACACATTTTAAGTGGCCAGGCCTTACACCCATTTGTCTATTTTAAGCAAAACAAATCTGAGTTTAAAGCCTTCTTAAAATTAAATTCTTCCCAGCATCTTGAATTTAGGAGACTGTCTCGTGTATTTTTTTTTTTATTTTTTTTTTAAGATAAAAAGCACCAAACTTATCAGGATCTGATCACATTACTCTAAGAAGGTTACTTGATGGTCAGAGGGATCCGTATGAAGCCATCCATTAAATTGACTTTAGAAGCTTTGGGCTCAGCCACGCACCCTACAGATACTCAAATCTCACCTTGCCAGCTGTTCACTTCTCTCCCAGTGACTCAGGTCTCCGAGTTTTACAAGCAGCAAAATATTGCAATTTTCGTGAGTCTTCCCTATACCAAAATGGACAGTGATTGGTACTCTTTCACTGAACATAAATGACTTTTCATTCCCTAATTGAACTTGAGCTATGCAGCCACACTGCACATCCCTCACAGGAGCATGTGCGTCGGCTGCTGAGAGTGTCAGCATACACTGCTTGCTTATTTGCCTGTGGAAAAATGCATTTGAAAGTCCAAATGACATAGAGGATCTTCCTGCTTTTTATAAGTGTTCTACTGATACTTATGGAATCCATCTCGTAGCCAAAAAGAGATAGAGAACGATTGCCCTTGAGCTTTGCAGTGCTAAGAAAGGACCATCTCAGCAGAACAGGTAACCGACAGTCACAGCAAGCTGCTGGAGGCCTCGGGCTGAGGATCCACAGGAAAGCAAATGAGAGATTCCAGGACTGAATGGGAAAGACACCTTAACTTTCACATGCAAAGAGTTCTTTCTGCCTCAAAGGAGATCTTGGAGACATTCGTAAAGCTTTAGGGTTGCCCACAGCGAGATGGAAGTGGCTGAACTGCCCATAGCTCAGGTGCATCCCCTGAGTCTCTCCTACACTTATGCTGGAAATTCAGAAAATCTCACTCAGTCGATGGTGCTCTGACATGTGAGCCAACTTCAATGAGAATTACTTTCCAGCTGTCCTCCTCAGCTGGCTTCTTGAAGTCACTTACCTGCAGCTTCTGGTATGGATTTCTCCTGACAGAGTCAGATGGATGACAAATGGCCCGGCTTGACCGCTGGCCTGGATCCTGGCACACAAAGCCTATGGGTATCAGGAGTCTCATGAGAACTTTAAGACAAGCAAATGCTGAAATACAAACCTAGCATTCCTGGTTAGGACCTCAGTCTATACCTGACTATCCACATCCAAGGATACCAAAAAGGATTCTTTCCTTTTTTTATACCTTGCTTGCTTTAATCCTAAACTGTACATTGCATTACTTTTTTTTTTTTTTTGAATAAAACTGGAACTTGCTTCAAAACCACATACTTAAATCAATAAGATGGATTACTGAAGAGCAGCACAGAAAGGAATAGGCTCCATCTCTTACATAGCTGAGCAGGCCCCCCGATGACAATTTTTTTAGTGGTTTTAAATGAGGGAAAGATTGAAGGAGCTTTTTGTTACACTCACCTACAAGAGTGAACATATCTGAGAGCATGCTGGCTTTGATCTTCAGGTCCAAAGGAGCATCACTGTCCCCACATGCAACAGAAGACAAGTGATATTATTTGCCTCGCAGTAAATGAGAGGAAGGCATCAGCACCCAGAATATCTCCCAGTACAATTTCTTTGGATTGGACCTTAACAACAATCAATGTGGGAGGAAAACTAGGTGTTTTTCACACATACAGGTAAACACGACACAAGAACAAACTAATCTGTTTATCTTTTTTCACAGCTTTAGTTTTCTAACACAGCAGTGTGCAGCCTTGTTTTAGCCTTGTTTGGCTACAAGCATTTTCTTTGAAAGTATCTAAGCGAGATCTCACAGAGTAGATAGAGATTGTTGTCACAGAATTCTTAAAAATCAGTTACCTATGCCTCTTCCACAAAAAAAAAATAAAATCGTAAAATCAGATGGGTTAATTCTAATGGATGAGAACAGATTAGGGAAGGTGGAATCGATAGGAAGAGATCATACAGTGGGGATGGATGGGAAGCATTCATAATTTTTATTCAGTGGGGAAAAAAATCATAAAAAAATAAATCAGTTAATACAGTTCAGATTAGAGTGGCAAATTTTGATTCCCTGGGAGCAGAGATGTCCTCAACGGAGGATAAAGAAGGGGGTGGAGGGAAGAGGGTAAAAAAAAAAAACAACTCAAGAGAAAGGTCAGATATGGCTATTAAAGGAATATGTAGCTTAAAGTTTATTTATACCATTACAATTGAAAGATTGCTCATGGTACTACAGAAGTGTACTGTGCATCTGTAAAGTTAAACAGAACACACAAATAGTTGGAGATGTACAAAAATAAATCCTCAAGTTTCACGAGAGTACGAGGGTCAGCATAAGGGCCAAGACAACCCTCACTCTAGATTTTAGCTGCAGAGAACATTAGATCAAAAATTTGAGCCCGAGCACACATCCACATACTCAAGACAAGGAGAATGCCTCAACTCTGCTTGGACTCCGAAATCTTCAAGTTTCTACTCAGCTAAGCAGATTGAAACCCCACACAATAGTCTGGAGAGTTTCAAAATTCATCTATGATGGGAGATGATGTAGTGTTAACAATGATGATGGACTGTGGAGGAGAAATAATTAAGAAAATGGAATCCCAACTGGGTTCTTTCAAAACCTATTGCTGCAATAAGTTTGTTACTCTGCAGGCATGATTTCAAATCACGCCCTCCTAGGAACACAAGTTTCAAAAACAACCATCTCCAGCAACAATCCCAGCCTCATATTAAACTGGGAATCACTTACCAGGCCAGTGACGGGGACAGGTTCACTTCCAACAGCCAGGGTTTTAGAGTGTCATCAATAAGGACATCAAAACCATACAGCTCTGAAAACACACCAGACACTCCTTACTGTACTTTTCAACATTCAGGGTCCAACATTCACCTCTAGCAGCTCATTCCTATCCATATAATTTATGTTAAATCCAGGGAACTCTACAGGGCTGATCAAATGATAACATTCTGCAAGTGGGAAATTTCACTTACTCAGAATCAAGATTAAATCTATTCTGTTTGTGGGGGAAAAGAAGGAAACAAAGTGAGTCTTAGGGAAGTATGGTATAGAGAACTACGCTCTTTGCTGCCCACAAACTGCAGTTCATGCAGAACTCTACTATTTGTTTTCACATAGAATTGACAGAAGCACAGCAAGTCCAACCTACTTCTTCCATTGGATCCTGGAAACAACAGAACTTCATTCTCCTTTCACTCTCTAATCCCTATATTCCCTGTTCCAGTCAGCTATAGAAAGCTTCCTTTTTTTCAAGCATCATCTTCTTTTCAGTTATTCCTGTATATTTTTCTGCAATATCCCCACAGAAGCACAGGAGTCCTCCCCTCAGCAGCTCCATCTCCATGGCCAAACTCCCATAACTCTTGATCTTACTGACAATTTCCACTTGGCAGCAAACCACTATAGAAGTATTTGCTCCTTAGTTTCTAAAAAATTCATAGCATATTGCATCTGTTAGATGTGTTCTGCTCTGCACAGATCAGACTGAAGTTAGCTTCCCATTCCAAGACTGATTTTACCACTTCATTCTATCCACATGTTCTTTCTAGTTTGGAAAGAGTTGCAAGGAGGATGCTACACAAAGACAACTGTCACTAAGAAGTTGGTGTTAATGCAATTCCCTCTCCCAGCATTAAGAAATACAGATAATGATCATCAGGGCACCTTACACACATCTTTTTTGAACACGATAGAATAGGGTATTGGTGGAGAAGAAAGATTTCCATGGAATTAACCCATTCCCTAGTGTCTGGAGTAAAGGCCAAAGAATTTCTGTGCCATGCTGCTTTCTCTAAAGCCCTCGTCGCTTGCCTGACGATGACGGCTCCAGGGAGCTGGGCAAGACATTCCTGTGTAGACAGCTGTGCAAAAGCTCATGTCGCTATAAGGGGACGTTAATGAACCGGGGGGGACTTTAGGAGGGGAGGAAATGGCAGCAGAGTGAGTATTTTCTAGACTGTGTAGCCAGACGTTGAGTGGGAAGCAAAACAGCAGAGAGTTCAGGAGCTGGTTCACCTCGAAGAAATGACGCTGGATCTACGTTTGGCTCTCTTGCTCCCCAGACAGGAAAGGCTAGAGTGGAGGGAAGAGGAGGAAGTAGGGGGTTGTGAGTGTAAACATTAACAAAGCATTCTGACCAGGAGAAAATTCTGATGATTTTAATACAGGATTTTAAAAATATCTTCTCAGGTTTGGGGAAGACCTGTGACTCTTAACGGCACAGCACACTCCAGTGGACATGCCCGAGGCAGAAAAGCAACAAGTGCGCCTGTGGCAGGTCCTGGTCCGCAACCTCCCAAGCCCAGTCGGGAAGAGCGTTTTGTTTTGACTAACTGCTGCTGGCCATTCCCTCCCTCTGCCCCTCAAAGGACCTTTGCTAGCATTTTGGCTCCTCTAACTTAGTCCTTCTCTCCCTCCCAAACCACTTGCTCTTTAAACCTGCCTCTTTCCTGCCCAGTTAGTTACTTACTTGGTTCACTTTTACTAATACATACAGGAACTCTCTTGATCTTTGCTAGCCCTGACCATGCTGCTGGTGCTTTACACGCCTCTCCCTTGTGTTTGCCTTCTTTATTAGGTCACTAAGCTCTTTGGGGTGTTCCCATCGACTCAGTTCCTTTGTTAGATATCTAATGCCATCTGCAATGCCTTAGGGTCTCCTAGGAAGACTTCACTGCTGCTCCATTATGCCCCAAGCCCTATCTATTCTAGGTCATATTTATAATCCCTAGACAAACATCTCTGCTACCTCAGGGCAGCGGGAGCTATGCAATAGCCATGAGCTGGCAACAAAATTAAGCTTCACAGGTTCCCACATAGGGCTCACCACAAAGGGGTTCTCAAGTCTGCCTGAGATACGAGGGCACAAACAGAAGACAAAATACCTGTGGTTTCAACTGTCCTAGAAATACCCTCTCGGTCTTTCTCTACATTTGTAAAACGCACTACCTGGATTAAACACAGAAGTATCCTTTCTACCGTGAAACTCCACTGTCATCTTAAAAAATAAATACATCAGCAGCACAAAGATGTAGTCAGATGAATACAGCAAGACCAGAAGCATATCCTATACAATTACCAACTTAACACCACCACCACTTCCCCCTGCAGAGAGAGTGAAGCAAGCAGAATGACCAAGAGAAACACATGCTTAAGGCTGTGGAAATGGCAGGTTTAGGATAACCCACCTTGCCCCACTATCGTTAGTAAGGGAAGAACAGAAGAAACTAAGATAAAGCGCCTTCTCTTGCTCCTCTCGCTACTATAATTCACAAAAAACCCCATGGTTTACCCCTGCAGTTTGCTAAAGAGACTGGAATTCTATCAGGAGGGACCAGCTGTTGCCAAGACTCAGTCAGAACAGCTTGCCTCCCACCTCCAACACCCATAGAGAAGTCACTGGTGACCACGCTTTCCATCCTTCTGAGGGAAACGCTAGCTTCAGACTGAAGTCTAACAACAACTGTTGAGCCAGGGGTTTTTTTTACCAATGTCATTATCCCAGACAGAGGAAGGCCTCGAGGACTAGACTAAGAGGAAGGCCTCGAGGACTAGACTAAGAGGAAGGCCTCGAGGACTAGACTAAGAGGAAGGCCTCGAGGACTAGACTAAGAGGAAGGCCTCGAGCTTTTTGGTTCTGTTAAACTCCCACGTATTCCAAGTTGGGTTTATAATCCCTTCAAAGACTGCATTGGCACTCTCTTTTAGAAAATATCCCCAAAGACTTGCTATTCTCTGCAAGTCTAGAAACTAAAGTCACAAGTGATAGTGCAAACAATGCTTTCATGGTTTCACACAGAATGAATAAGCTCAATTCCTGGAGGGTCACTGAAATTCTGGTCTTTGTTTTCAGCTTTTTCACTGGGGAGAAAGAAGCAGCTTTACTGCAGAATACAAAAATACAAAATGCTCTGCAATTGAATGGAGGTGACCTGAGGTTTTGAAGGTACACAGGCACACTAAAAAAAGCTGTACAGCGTGCAGCTCCTCTACATCTGTGATAAAACTGATGGTCTCATTTTAAGCAGGAGCATTCTTACAGATATTGCTCATGCAAGGAACTACACCTGCGCCGCTGACGTTCAAGTCTTCCCTTTTTCCTTCCTACTTTTTCTTTCTGTGTTTGGTAAAAAGGTATCCTGCAGACCATGCTTACAGACAGCATAGACCAAGAAGCTTCAGTTTGAAAAGTTTACTGTGCTACAGTTTCATCCAAGCAGCCACCAGGCAGTGCAAGGTGGCAATGGTGCTGGAGGTCCTATTCCCTAGAACAGCACTACAAAGACGAGAGCAGAATACACATTAAGTTAGCCATACTCTTCTAGAAGCTTTCCAAACAAGGCCTACCTCTGTATCTGAATCTCAGACGCAGGTTTGTGAAGTCTGAGATACTTCTCAAACGATCAGTCTCTCTCAGGACACACATGCAGTTTTCATTGTTCACAGCCCAGAATGGAAAACAAAACAAAAAAGGGCTCTTGGGAGCCTCTGTACGCTGTCTTGAAATCTTCATTCCCAGTTTTCTCCCTCATGCTACAGCTACAAACCCAGCTAGGGAAGCTGCCTTTTTAACAACAAGGTTCAAAGTGGCACAACCAAAGCGTGTCAGAAGCAGACACGCAGATGAAGAATGAATCCAGCATGACATGGGTAGTTCAAATCCTTGGGATAAAGACCACCACTTAATTGTGGGGGAAGGTGGCAGAAAGTACTGAGCTCTGGAAATGCCTCAGGCTCCCTAGGGAAGAAGTATGGCTCCTGCTTAAGCTCTCTTTCCTGGGAAGCTCTTAATTTATGTTTACACTGAAATAAATGGAACAAAACAGTTTATTTGTGGGGGAGCATCTGAGAGGGTGGTTAGTACAGCCCTGGGGAAGCAGCAGGAAGTGGGATAACCTCAGAGCCAGGCCCAGCAGAAAGTACATGAGGAACATGAGTTTCCACATACACAGCTCAGAGGAATCTAGGAGACAACTGAGGGAAGAAAAGGGAGAAGTCAAAAAAAGAGGCAGTTAAAGTTTTTTTGGTGTGCTATTGTTGATATTTCTGGAGTAGTTGATAAAGACTCACTCCACTAAAACTCTTATTTAACTCCTAACTCCCCTTGTATGCCAAGGTTTTCCACCTTTGAACAAAAACATCAGTCAGTCAGGAAAAGCTAAGGTCAGAGAGGTAGCTGGTTTGGCAGGTAACTAAACATCACCTCAGCCATGGCTTCTCCTTCATTCTTGACTGTCTCATCTCCCTCGCCTCTCCAGAGATGACAGCATTTATGCCAGAGCACTGAAAGCTGCAGAATAGTCAATTCCAAGTGCAATGCAAGGACCACACAAATATATTTGAACTGTGACAGGTAAATCCAAGTCCCAATACCTACCCACAGGATAGCTTAAGTCAAGCTTGGTCTCTGGTTTAAGAACTGCCTGAGACTAATTCTAGACTCACTTCCCCTGCCCTGAGGCTCTATCTTCGTGCGTGTACCCACATGAGCAAAGGGCGGCTAAGAGCAGGAGGAGGCCTCTTTAGGGAAGGTTGGGAAGCAGCCACTGGAAAGCGAGAGAAGGCACACTGTGGTACCAGCCGCTGCTTGCTGGACCTCATCCCAGCATCTGCTGCCAGCGAGTTCTCAAACCCCTTTGCCAGCACATAGTTCTGCATCCAGCTCCTGCCAGCGACAGACATCGACGCCACCGCGCGGTGCTCTCACACCAGCACAAGCCCAGGAGAAGTACTAACCACCACCCTCATCCTCAGATGCACATAGGACAACTCAGAATTACATTGGACTTTTCATCATCGCCTCTTCTAGTGTAAGATTCTGATGAACGACAGTGGGATCAGGACAACTGTGTTTCAATATCCCCTGCCCTCACAGAAGCCTATACTGAGAAAAAACAAACCCCGACACAGTAGAATGGCAGAATGGTAGGGGTTGGAAGGGACCTCTGGAGATCGATTCTAACCACCCTGCCAGAGTAGGATCACCCACAGCAGGCCACACAGGGACAGATCCAGGGGGGTTGGAAAGTCTCTGGAGGAGACTCCACAACCTCTCTGGGCAGCCTGTTCCAGGCTCTGTCACCCTCACAGGAAGAAATTTTTCCTCACGTCGAGGTGGAACTTCTTTCATTCCAGTTTGTGCCCATTGCCCCTTGCCCGGTCACAGGGCACTACTGGAAAGAGACTGGCCCCTTCAACTTGACACCCAGTATCTGGCTTCCTTGAAGTAGGGAAGACACATTTCTCAGTAGCATCAGAAAGATGGAAGTTTCAAAGGGTACTCAAGCACCAATTAATCAAGACAGCCCCAGTGCCTTACCAAAACAGCTGCCACGATGTGAAAGAAAAGTTTTACAAGCTGTGGCAATGGTCAGCTCAGCAGAAACCACAGTCTTGATAATCAAGTCCTCCACGTTGGCCATCAGTGCTGCAAGGAGGGGAGGAGGAAAACAGGAAAAAGCAGATTGAGAAGTGGCACACGATGCCTAGAAAAGCATGAGAATATACATATGGACAAGTACCTTTGTGAATCAAAGCATGTGAATGCCTATGGATGACAAAACAACGATGTTTGGAAATCCATGCAAGCCTAAGTAGCTAAGCATCATGCTTAAGGGCAAAGAAATACTCACAAATGAGAATGGTGAGTGTCTGTACGGTGCAAGGAAGCAGAAACATGTGGTAAGTACATCAGCACAAGTCAGCTGGAGTCTGTTTACTGCCCACTCAGAGTATTAGGAAGGATTAAACTAGAGTGGGTTAGTGAGATAAGCAATTAAACTACAGAGAAAAAGCCACAGCCACTGAGACACAAAAAAAATTTCTTTATTTCTACAATGTTGCACCTTTCTCTAAAGCAGCTGTTTCCATATCCTGATTCACAAATCATTTCAAAATTATATGACTGGTGACAGCTCCAGGTCCTGCAGATGTATAGATAATCTGCAGTTTCAGCAAGGAAGTTCTCTCCAGCTCCTCTCTAAGCCTGTAAACAGAGCTCAGGAAGAGGAGCCTGAGCTGACAGAGGGAGCAAAAGGCAAGAAAAGGTGCACGTTAGATGTAGGCCTGGATTTTACACTGGCCTTGGGATGAGTCATGCAGTAGAAAGAACATCACAATTCTGTTTCTGTTTTCAAAGACAAGCAATAGAGAAGTGAGAGGAGAATGAATAAACACAGGAGTCCTACTCTGAAAAGTTAAAAGGGATGACAGGACAGCCTTCCCCACCTCTTAACGGGAACAGACGCAAAACAGACCTCCAGCAAACCCACACAGACATCCCTGTCCCAAAGAACATCTAGGACAAACCACTTGACTGGAGAGTTCAATTTAGGCCTACAATTACCATTTCTCACGTTCAGATGATGACATGCAGGGACCTGAATAATTACAGAGGAGCATACAAGCAAATTCAGATATGAACTTTTGTGCCAGAAGACAATTAAGTGGAAGCAACACAGCATGGGAATGTCTAAGTGCACATAAACATCCCAAAGCACAAAAAAAAAAAAAAAAATCTCATCAGCCCAGAGAAAGCCAGCACTTTCCAGCCAACATTCTGCCTCCCTACAACCAGAACCAGATACATCAGAGAAAGGTGCAAGAACTCCTGTAGTGGATAGTCTGAGAAACCCTTTGCATTGCTCTGCAGTTTTAATACTTCAAAGTGCATGTTTCATACTTTAGGTTGCGGTGGGGCATGGAAACGTATCAGTATCTATAAATAACTCTGTATGCCCAGCTTTCTGAAAACGTATGGTGCAAGGGATGGACTGCCATGCACACAAACAATGGACAAAAAGTCTGTTTCCAGATTCAAACCCATTCCTCCAACATCTAAGCGTTCCCTGGCAACATCTGCAATATGGGCATGGCTGCTATCAGCATTGTTACCGATGCCTCAGTATCACAGGTAATTTATCCCTTAAAGGATATACCTGGATCCTGCTGTGCAGATGCAGTTACTTCCAGCAGACCTGGCAAAGGTGTGGAAGAGGGAGCTATTTTATATGAAACACAGACTGAAATGAAAACACTCAGCAAAAACCTGAGCCATGGAAAGATGACACCACATCCAAGAGTCATTCAAACTGGCACAGCTCTCCAGAGGTTGGTCACTCATCAGACTGAACAGGCCATGGGAGCAGTAGAGGGAGGGAAGCTTTTAGAAGGAATGGAATGACCTTAAAAAATGGGAAATGTAGGTAAAAATATTAAGAAACACGCCCTGAGAAAGTCTCAGAATATTATTTGCAAAAGGGAAGGGGTAGGCCTCGTCTCTGGGGACAGGACTCTCATCTGGGGACAGAGAACAACTACACAGCTCTAGTGAGTAAGCTGTAAGGAACAACGCTTCTCTCCACCCTGCTCTGGTACTAAATGGGACTCAGAGGGGCTCTTCCCTGACTTCTTAGGATTTGCACTAGTGAGATGATTAAGATCCAACAGAGGAATAAGAGAACAAGATCTGTACTGACCTGCGGTGTCTCTCCCCTCTTGTTTTAAGTACCTCAGCATTGCACTCATGCTCCACTTGTTTCCATAATCCTCTACTTCAGGATCATCACAGCTAAAAATAAATGAAAGCAGCAAGTTGACACCACCGGCCCACCTCGATGGGCTTGCACCAGCCTGAGCTCAAGTTCCATTTTCCAGCCGAGTACCTGACGTAATCTCCACTCTTCTTGTTGACACTGTAGTTGGTCAGATGCATGAACTGGTTTTTGATGTTCTTGGATGCCTGGTCATACCTCACCGTTGCAAATCTGTATAGAGGGATAAAAATTCATAGTATTTTTTGACCAAGTCACATGCTTGCTAAATGTAACCTACTACACAGACCACTCAACAGCAGCAGCAGCTCGGGAGAGAATGTGTGTAATAAGGATCCATCAAAGGCAAACCCTCCTCACAAAAAAAAAAACACCAGTTTATTATCAAGGGCCACATCCAGGTGCATTTAGTCCCTTTTTCAGTGTCTTAGAGGAGGGAGCTCCATTTGTTCTCCTGGGAGTTTCCACAGCCTAACACCTTACATATCATGCTGGCATTTTTGTTTGGTTTTTTTTTTTTTTTTTTTAGCTCTGCTGCTTAGATTTGTGATCCTTGATCTCCTGAGGTCTCACACAAGGACAGCTCAGTTCTTGTGTACTCTAAGACTCAGGGGGGGAACGGATTTCTACCGTCCCCAACTACACTGCCTACATCTGCCAACCAACCTTCTTTTTCAAGGTGCATCCAGGAAACCAGGTACAACCTGCAGGCCAAACCAATCTGTCCAACCAGACAGCACCTGCTTCAAGGTGCCATCATTCTCAGGTATTTGTATTAATAATCACCTCTTCATCCTTCCCCTACTACTTTGTGCAGTTGTGAAGAAGCTGAACTACACAAGGACGTCTAACAACTCAAATAAAAAAAAAAAAATAAATAAAAATCCTTACTTTACAAAGAACTGTGAAAAAAATTTCTCAGGGAAAATGAAGCCACTACTGTCCCCACTTGGTAATGATTCTGAGGAATCTCTCTCTCCACAAGAGCTATACCAGCAAACCCATGAAGATGCTGATCAGATTAAATCTATCCTTAAAATACACAGATGGGAGCAGGGGAAAACACAAACAAACAAACAAAAAAAAAAAAAAAAAAAATCAGCAAACAAACACCAAACCCCTCCATGATGTAGCAAACTCTAAGCAGCAAGGTTAAAAAAAAAGTGAAAAAAGATTTTGCACCATACTTTTCTGAGCTTTAGCTACACGTGAAGTAAGAGCAGCTGGCAACAGAAAAGCATTTGGAAGTTTGGATCCCCTTTCCACATATTTCCACAGCTTGAGGTATCTTTTTGGTTTAACTGTAAGTCTCCTGGATTTAGCACTTTCTGTTTTGAAAATTGTTACACCAGCCCTATCATAGCTTTTCTTTTTAATTGTGATTTCAACATCCCCACCTTAACAATCAATCATTTGCTGGCAGCATACTGAAAGCATTTGTTGATAATGTACTTTCAGATCCTAGAAGATACTGAACACAAGCAGCAAGTTATTTCACAAAGTCATGGCTCCCTCAACACTTGGAGGCAAAGAGCAATTAAGTTCACCATGCTTAGCAGCTTCATTTTTTTTTTAATTAGGCACATAATCAGAAATATGAGGATATGAACCCCTGGTGGACATAAACAATACTTCTAAGTAACAGTATTTCTTCACCTTGCAAATGTTTAAATTAATTTCCTTCTACAGAGGCTGTCCTTCATTATTAGGCAGCCTGAGCTCCATGCTCACAGAATTTACATTTCCATGGGAATTGACTATTCAGAAGGGATTTCAATATGTTCTAGAGCACTCAGTATATAAACTTTGTCTTCCACTAAGATGTCATCATCTTAAGGGCTATTGTGGCCAGTTCAGTAAAGCATTAAACAAAAACAAAAACAAAAAAAAAAACCACAAACCACCAAAAAAACCCTACCTACACAACCCAAAACATTAAATGACTGAAATCTACTATCAAAACTCCCCAAGCTTTAAACAACTGAATCAAATGCCAGCTTAATACCTTCTCCACGAGCCGGTTTGACAGCTTTGAGGTTAATATCTTCCTGAAAACTTGCATTAAAAAAAATTTAAAAATACTTTAGGCAGGACAAACCAGACATTTACTCAGTGCTACAAATCAAGCAATAGCTGAAGATTTTGTTACACCACTCTGGGTACACGCCCTTCACAGCGCCATCAAAGGAAACTTTTTCTTCAACTCTTTCACACAGAAAGTGACACAAAAAACTTACACATGTTGGATCCATAATCCCTTTCTTCTCCTCAGCACTGAAGCCTCAAATTCCCCTCTAGCTCATGTCCCAATAAGTCTCCCTGTGCCAAGGGAAACCAGGCCTAAGGATCTTGTCAAACATCACAAATGTGTATTATGCCAAATCTGTTTCTTTCAAAGATCCCTGCATCTTACGGTTTCCTGACAGCACTGCTTTTCTGGTAGAGGTCACCAGTTTTACTGAAACACTCTGGTTCCTCTTCCACTTGGACTATGCAAAGTGTAACACTGGAGGGGAACAGTAACTTTCAGCAAGACTAATAAAAAGGGAAAAAGAAAATTAAGAGAATGACGCAGAAGAGGTCACAATTCTGAGACCACCTGCCTTCAGAAAGTAAACTCAAACCGTGGCAGATACCACAGTGCACCACAAGCACTAACAGAGGTCCTGAAAACAGACTCCTTTGTCTTGCCGGTGGGTTTCCCCTTAGAGAGCTTCAACATCACCTTTTATTCCAGGCCCTGATCATACTTTTCAGTTCTCTACTACAACTGCTCCCACTTTTAAGAAAGGGTTTTTTTTCCCTTAAGCAAAGAATAAAAAAAAAAAAAAGAGCTTTCACTCCTAAAGGTTAAAGTATTCCCCCCGTCACTGCATAGATAAGTTTTTGTCCAGCTCTAAATCAAAATATTACACCAGGTGAAGCAATAAAAGGGTCTGTACCAGCATATAATTCGCGTTGTTAAATGCAAGGCAAAAAAAGCTAAATATGAAGCCAGAATCCAGTAGCTCCGGGTTCCTTATCTCTTGCCAATTGAATTTGCAAACCCAGGGCACTGGAAGAAGCTGAAGACCACTAGTGCCATCTGGAGGCCACACCAACAACCCACCTAAAGCTTTCCCTCAACCTCTGCTCACGCTTGAGCGTTTCCTCCACAGAGAGCTTGCCAGCACTTGCTGCACAAACCCACCGACTCCGCCATAGAAGCGAAAAGCTGAAGTGTAATTAAAGATACTGGCTGCAATAGATTTATACCTATCATTTGCAAGTATTCAACCACAAGTCTTGCTACAAGCCTTTAGCGGCAGCTGACATTAAGGCTGAAATTGCTCCGTGGGCAGTTGAAGTTCAGTAACTGCACTAGAGTTACCCTCCAGAGTCAGGACTGTCCTTGGAATAGAGATAGTATCTCATTATGGGCTGAGTGATGAGTAGATTGCAAGCAGCCCTGCAGAGGACTTGAGGGTGTTGGTTGATGGAAAGCTCAACATGAGTCAGTAATGTCCTGTGGCAGCCCAAAGAGCCCCAAGAGCCTCAACCCTATCCTGGGCTGCATCCAAAGCAGCACGGTCAGCAGGGCAAGGGAGGGGATCCTGACCCCCTGCTCCGCTCTGGTGAGCATTGCATCCAGCTCTGGAGCCCCCAGCAAAAGAAGGACATGGATCTGTTGGAGAGGGTCCAGAGAAGGCCACAAAAATAATCCGAGGGCTGCAGCATCTCTCCTGTGAGGACAAGTCTTGTCTTGAGAAGAAGCTTGGTTTAAAAACCCCCAGACTTCCCACCCAAATAATCTGATGTTGCTATATTAAGAGATTCAATAGAACTGTCTGAGCAGTTTATTTCAAAAGAATATATTAGTTTCCTTCCTCATTTCCTTCTCTAGACCCCTAACACGAGTAGAATTGTTGAAAAAAAAAAAAAAAAAAAAAAGGCGTACACATTCTCACACACCCTTCCCTCCAAGCAAAACGCGTGACTCTACTGTCAGAGACAAAAATGGCATTGGCACACTTGTCCACTTGCCCCCAGACAGGGTAGAACACTTGTCTCTTACAGAGATGGATTTTTCCAGAAGCAAAACTCCTTTGTTACAATAAAACCAGCTGAACTGCCTTTAAGACATTAACGATGGTACAAATTCTGTTTTGGAAACCACTGCAGAAGACAGTCTGATGATGCTCTCTTCTCAAACACCATCACAGTTAAGCTTCTGGTCTGCTGGAAATTCAGAGGGGTGATTATTTCAAAATTGTTAGTTATTATAGACAGGTATTTAGATAAAGATCTGTGATGCAGAAAAGTAGGTATTTTTGGTAGATAAGTGTTCCTTCCTCCTGGGAATCTTAAGCATCATTCACAACTTACATGCAAAAGTAAACTGCTATCTTGCAGGGTAAGAACAGTGAACTAGTTTAAATCCAGTTACTCAATGCTGTAGAAAATACAAATACTGACCTAAAATTCAGAAGAGCAGTTGAAAGTATTAAAAAGAGAGACCAATACAGCCAAAACCAAATCTCCAAATGCTTTTGTCTTTCGGGTTAAATAGAAATTGGGTAAGTTTAGACTCCTTTCATCTTGCGGAATGGGCACAAAGACACCAAGAGTCCAAAGAGGTTTCAAGAAAAATCCAACCTTGGGCATAAGCATGCCAACTGTGGTGTGCGGCCATTCAAAGCCTGAAAGGTTGCTTTATTACATATGTCATACAGTCCCTTCCTAAAGATCCTACAGCCTATATAAAGAAACCTGACGGGACACAGCATGATGAAGTATCACATATTTAAGCTCTGCAGAACTCCTAACTGGCACTTCCCTCATTTCCTGTTGTGTCAGTACAGGGGCGAGCCAAGACATCTCTGGATCACCAAGTGCAGGTACACTGAGAAAGAAGAAACCTCCCCTACCTGGCCAATCCTTCCTCGTAGAGATAGATGACAAGCGGATCATAGGATGTAACCAGGACATAGAGGCGCACGTCAAATTTGAAATCTGAAATACAGTTGTCAAGAGTCAGTGACTGCAAATATCTTTCAGATGTTATATCCACTTGAGGAATTTCAACAGACTCTGAAAACAATAAACCATTATCTGTTCCTGACAGAGGTGTCTGAAGCTTTCCCAGTTCAAAAGCTTCCAGATTTTAAGGAACTCCCCAGTTATATTTTTCTGGTACAAGAGCAAGGTAAAGCACTCAGTTATTCAACTGAATTCCTACAGAAGCTGAAAACATCCTCAGGTGTAGAGTTGGGGGAAAGAGAGGAAAGTAACTGCTAAGCACACTCACCATCTATGAGCAGGGGGTTGCTGATGTAACGAGAAACCAGGATGTTGTCTTCCAGGACAATCTGGTTTGGCTACAGAAAAACAGAGAATTCAAAGGTCAAAAAACCAAGACGGTTAAGGAATAAGATGATGATTAAATCAAATGCACCATTTTTTCCCCCAGTCTTCTCTCTTCCAAAGCCATTCTGTACCAATAACTAGGTGGGAGAAGGAGGAAATAAAAATAAAATGAACATCACTGTCAGTCACATCACACTTAAGGTCGTTACATCCTAACCAGAAGCCTGGGAATGATTACATTGCCAAAAAAACCCTGCCCTTTGAATCTCCCAGTTAAGTGCTCCTTAGAGTAGAGTACAGACTTAACAGCCATGTGGCAAAGATGTAAAATCAGCAGGGAAACATCACATCTAAGAAGCGACTGCCATTCTGGTTGTTGAACCAAACACATGGAGGAAAGGTTTAGAAGACACTGGAAGGAGTATCTTAACTCCAGTCAGTAAGTCACAAGTGAAGAAAATGACTCTTCAATTGTGACCTTTATAGCTGGAGCCCAGGCTGCTATCCAACCTTTTTGCCTACAAAAGTAAATACCTTCTACTGAGGTTCGGTTTACAGCAGGGGCTGCTGTAGCAGGAAGACACTACCTTGGGAGCTCAGAACAGAAAGTTCTATCTATGACAAATACGCATCGCAAAGCCACGGGATTAGAACATTTTCTTGCCTTCAGTTTGCAAAAGAGCCAAGAGAATCCCATCATCCTGCCTTTATTCAAGTTTGCATGTAGTCAGCCACATTACCAGATCATGAGCAGGAAGCCCACAAGTACACAACATGAGGGAACAAGCCCAGCTTCCCTCGGCACATCACACACAAACAACAGCCTGTTTTACTAGGCATGACAGGGGGAAAAAAAAAAAATATATATCAAGGTTTGTTGGAGTTTACTCCCCCTTCACTTTTGTGATAGGATTCTGAAAGACACTCCCTTCATGGCATCACACTGCAGGAAACTGAAGGCTTTGGGCCAAACTAGCTGAAGTGTTTCTGGAACAGACAGACAAAAAGGGAGAGTGGTCCCAGAAGGGTCTTTTCCCAGTTCATGGCCAACTGCCACAGAAGCCTGAACTCGTTCCTCTCTTTCAAGCAAAGAAAAAGCTGAGTGCAGCTCTGGAAACACTTACCTCATACACTTGGCAAATCACTCCCTTATTTGAAAGGAAACAATCCAAGTAGAGAACAGATGAGGCAGCACAAGCCCTTTGGTGCAGGGCAGGCTGAAGGGGTTTGAGTGAGCGAAAGCAAAATGACTCACCAGGCAGTTTTGCCGCTGAGAATATTTATTGGAAACCCCTCATGTATTTGGCTCCTGCCCGGATACATCTGTTACCTATGACAGCCTAAGTCATGGTAAAGCCCAAAAAGGGCAGGAGACACTATAATCAGCACCTGGAATTCCAAGAACCTTCCCCACTGCACCTCAGTAAGGGCACACTGGCATTCTGATAACACAGCTCTAAGACTAACAGACCTCCTATTGTATCAAAGCCTGGAAGCTGGCATAGTTTTGCAGACAGTGTTATTGAAGAGCAGTCCTTTTACCAAGCACTTACATTGTTTATCAGGTAGACACCTCGACCCCTGGAAGAGGCCACAGGCTTCACTATCCACAGGCCTCTGTCCTTAGAATAGGTATCTGGTTAAAAGAAAACAGCACAAATCTGAAACACCTTCCATTTTTGCCTTTTTTTTTATTTTATTTTTTACAGAGGAGCAAGAATCAAGAAAGTTGCCTATAGTAAAAGCTTTAGAGAACTCCACGTGGTGATCAAAATTTACTTTTCTGTTGTCTTTTGGTTTTACACCTTGGGACCCACTACAGTCATTACGGCCTCTCCCTGAAGCCCCTCCTGCTGCTCCAACAGAACCACCTCTCTGCCCTATGCCTCCTTTTGGTACTTCTCTCTTCAGTACTTCCAGATACTAGTTGGGAATATTGTGAAGCTGATCGACACCACTGTGCACATAAAAAAAAAAAGCTGGAACCTTAAGTCCACGTCAGCTTCTTGAGGACTTACGCAGACATGGAATAAACAGCAGAGCAGAAGTTATATAATGAAATCATGTGGGCCTTTTCCACTGTCTTTCCAGCTCCCCCTAACTTTCTTGTCCTAACCACTGGCACGATCAACAGGCTGGAATATTAAAAGCAATTCCCTTCCCCCCGCACAGTTTTTTTTTCACTTGAGGTTTGAGCATCATCAGCCAGTCACTTACTGCAGAAGTCCTGGTACTCTGTCGGAAGGATAAAGGTCTGAGGTAGGATATGGAATGTCTTGAACCCATGGGCCAGCTGCATACGACTGACATTCTTGTATAGCCTGTCCTTCCGCGTCAGTTCATACGACCTGAAGTCCCGAAACAAAAGACTGTAATCTATTTTTCACACACACACATAAAAAAAACCCCAAACCCAACATGTTACAGCAACTCCTTGCCCTAGTTACTACAGCAACTGTAGCCCTGTCAGGTGTCTAAACCCCACGCTGCAACTACTCTTCAGTTTTACTGTTTCTGTATTAACATCCATCATCATTTGTAGCACCTCTTGCAATCCCCAGGACAGACTGAAGCACAGCAAACTGTTACCGTGCTGTTTGTCAACTTTAGCAGGTAACATATGACTATCTCTGTAACCAGGAACACAAAGCCCCAAATATTTTACTTATACCATGAAATAACGAAAAAAAAAATCAACCTGAAACTTTAAAAATACAGTATTTTGACCACAGGTAAGAGCTTCAGTTCACATACTACCTCCCCAAAACCACCACGACTGTTTAGAATGAAGGTAGAACGCAGTGCAGGCCCAGTGCCCTGGGACTTTCCAGTATCCAGTATCCACTCCTATTTATTTTAGAGCTAGCTATGTTCAGATTCTTGCAAACCATCACAAAGAAGTTCAGTAAAACATGGTCTCGAGGCCTTACCGTGGGAAATGATTGACTTTCTGAATATCTGTAAGGGAACGCAGCAAATAGGGCTTCAGGTGTGATCCTGTCCACATGAGATTGTAATCACTGCTATTAGGATGCACCTAAAAAGCGGCATAAAAGGACCACACAACATAAAAATACAGAACTACTGAAAAGCACGACCCCTTGTCCTACAGACTGTAACCTTGTGTCCACAAGACCCATCTCTAATAGCAGGGTACCTCTGGCCAGACTCCTGTCCTAAGCTACTGTGCTGTGGTGCTGGGAAATAACCATGTCCTTTCTCTAAATAAATCTGTGCGTTTGTTCTTTTTGTAGACTCTTTGAACCCAGGAAATTTGTGAGACCAGTTCCTAAACTTGATGTCATGCAGGAAAAAAAAAAAAAATCCACTGTAGGCGCACACCTCAAACTGTCCTTAGGTGCATATAGGACATTCTCTAGAGCAAGACAAGTGCTAGGAGAGAAACATGAAACACTGCATCAATACATCAGTGAGCTTGCAAAGGCCGAGAGATTAAATTCTTCAGATCTTCCCAAGCAGGGGAGATGACACCTTTTTTTTCCTCTCTTCTTGTTTTTAAAGAAAAAAAAAAAATATCACATGACTCAACTTCAGCATCCCTTTTTCTCTAATTTTGCAGGCTTCAGGCTAAAGGACAGTCTTTTGAGAGAGCAAAATCATGATGTATTTCCTGTATGACTGGCAGAGTTTGTAAACAAAAAAAACAAAAAAAAAAACAATAACAACACAAAATAAAAGCTCAAGGGAGCTGACAGCAACTTTTTGGTTCTAACCCTGCAGAGTGAAGAAAAAGAAATAAAAAAAAAAATCACACCAAAACAAAACCACCAAAAAACCCCAATCAAAACACACAAAAAAAGAGGGAGAAAAGCCACATAACACCATTATCCCCACATCCCAACCCAGGATATTATTAAGCTGTTAAGTTCACTGCCCTGACCTCGTGGAAGCCGTGGGCAGCCAGAATGCTCCGAACCAGGCGGCTGTCGGTTCGCACGATTTTGTAGGCCAAGTGGTAGCGCTCTGTTGAGAGGGCAGGAGACACAATATTAGAGTCTACCCCAAGAAGAAGAAGAAACCAAAGCTCCTGTGCTACCAAAGAAGAAAGGAGAGCACCCCAGGACATAGCACCACTGGACCTGAGCCACAGTGGAGCACCCCCAGAGGAGCAGCACATCCCAAGCGAAGGTGACAGGAGATGCTGGTCCACCTCTTGGGGCATGAAGTGATGGATATAAATTCTTGGCTATAATATTGCTGCATCACTCAACCTTATTGTATCAGAGACACAGGTCATCCCAACCAACACCCTGATTTTTTTAACAACTGCTTTATAATACTTCAAACGTGATTTCAGTTTTTTCCTCTATTGAAGATTGGTATTCCTCATGGAATGCAATCATGCCGTATGCCCCTCACTGCCATGGTTACCTTATACTTTTTAGATCTTGGAACTCCAAAATAAAACGTTGAATTTTTGTTCACATCCCATTCACCTGTACTGATCTTATCAGAAATAACTGCAAAAATAGCAGGAAATAAAGCAAATGGGACAAAGATAAAAAGAGAAAAAAAATCACGATCCAAGTAGAACATCATAAAAGCAAAAGCAGTAAGAGGCACTGGACGTATGTGATGAACAGAAAACAAGTAGCCAGACTAGAGGTTGTAAAAAAGGATGCGGCGATCCATCAGAGTTCAAAAAAAAAAAAAAAATAGTAGAAAAGGCACCACACAAATTGTTGTAAACGGAGAACAGAAAGACAAAGCTGAGACTAAACCTCAGGAAAGATGTTCTACATATAAAAATAAGTTTAAAGAGTAAGAAGTATCATAAGCTGGGACCAGACAAAGCCCAAGAAAACGTAACAAGCTGTGCTATCCGGCAGGAGACTCGTTAAACCACAGAGAGCCTCCACCTCCTGAGACAAACAGGAGACATCCCACCCTCCAGTTCAGCTGCGAGCTACAATTCCCATCAGCTTCTGCCACCAGGCAATTGTGTTTTTAACTCACATGAGAAGGATCAGGAGTTTCCACCCACACATCACCTTCTCTATCCCTTACCCCAACAAGCCAGAAGCATTTCTGCTCGGATAGGACATTAGAAATGAGGGAAGCAAGAAAGAGGTGTCATCATCTCCGTATTTTAGCTTTTCCCCATTTCAGCACGCCCAGAACATGCTCTACCCCCCAGTGCTAACTCTGACAATCCAGAGAGGCTGTCTGTAACAGCTCTGCCTCTTGTTTAGAGGCTCTCCTGTATCTGCCACTAGCTCAAGTGCTGCCAGAGCAGCGCCCAGAACATGCTCGGCCTTACTCACACTTACGGCCTTACTCACATCTGTGAAGCTATAAATGCAGATATTTGTTACTCCAGCTTACTGCTCTTCACGCCACTCTGGGGCTGGCTGCTTTCTTTCCCAGTGAAACCCTCTCCACACTCACTGCAATGATTGATTTTAAGTTCTTGGCTACAGAGTAGTGAATTTATAGTCTGGTCATAAGTTCTAGCACGGCCTCCATGTTCAATTTGCAAGCAGACAGTTCCACCTCAAAACACATCAGGACCCAATGGAGGGGCACATAAAGACACTTGTCACCACCCAAAGACACGACAAACATTCAGCCACTGATCAA
>VWZK01002005.1:121270-198813 GCA_013396935.1 Baryphthengus martii | reverse complement strand
CGCCCCGGCGGGGATCGGGGGAGCGGTGGCGGGGCCGGCGGGGCTGGGCGCGGTTTCCACGCGATTCCTCCCCTTCTTTGCGCAGTGAACGGGCTCCAGGCTCGGACCTTCGGCATCTGGACCCTGCTCTCGTCGGTGATCCGCTGTCTCTGCGCCATCGACATCCGCAATAGGACGTAGGTACCGAAGCAGCCGAGAAATCCTTCGGTTCGCTTGCTCGCTGCAGCTGAGCAGCTCGATTAGAGGGCAGCGCGAAGGAGGAGGGGAACCAAAAGCTGTTCCCGAACTTTGTATAAGGTTGAAAGTGTTCCCTCCCCGAAAAGCTTAGGTAGCACTGTGGGATTTGTGCGTTAGCTGCGGCTCCTCCTGCTCCCCAGGGGAAAGCCGGCACCTTTTAGGTCTGTTTCTTAGCTCAGGCAGGAATGAGTAGGTCTGAGAATTTCTTGTGTCACAATTCTCTGAGCTCCAGCTTGGAAAGCATCTTCTGATGGCCTTGCTGCTTTGTTGACGTTACCCGACCGTGCTCCGCCCTCCTTCTCCTGTGACAGCTCAGCCAAGGACTGGCAGGTTGAGAGGCCCCTTGCCTCTTAACCTGCTGCCTCCCACCCATCGCCTCTTGCACCTCAGGCTGAGAGCAAGGCCTGGGGTGCAGCCTGACGCCGTGGTGAGAGGCAGGCCCTTTCTCCCAGAATTTTTGAGAGGGGTTTCTAGGCAGGCTGACTCTGGGGCTCTGCTAGACAAAGCCTGTGTTGGAGGTTGCTAGAACTCGCTTTGCTCTCACTGCCTCCCCCAGCAGAAGTCACTGTTCGCCTGGCAACGTGTCCTTGGAGTGCCTAGGCTTGTCCGGGGAAGGTTGGTGCAGGGCTTCAATTATCTGTTTTTAGGGGGTGGTGACAACACAGTGAAGTCAGTTGTTTCTTAGAAGGATTTTTTTATCTTGTGTCTGTTGGACCTGCTCCCTTTCCAGAGCTGTAGCCCCTGGAGGGTAGCAGAGCACAGGTGGGGAGGTGCGAGTGATGCAGCTCAGAGTCAGCCAAGGCCTCCTGTTGCCCTAGTTCTCAGCTCATCCAGTTCTCGCCCTCTTTTTGTGCGCGTTTCGCCGCACCGCTGCCCTGCCCTCGTTCTCCCATCTCCACCCACCTTATAGGCCAGATAAGGCCTGTGACTTTCAATACACTATGGAACACACTGCCCCCTTCTCCTCTCAGCTCTTGCCCAGTGAGCTTTTGCACCTCGCTAGGCAAGGGCCCAGGTGCCCTCTGCGCTGCCACAGAGGGGAGGGCCAGGGCAGCACGTACTTTTCCACTGAGTCGTGCTTGTGCCCATACTGTGCTGCCCCTACAGCTGATAACCTGCTGCTTTCTGCTCTCCACCAGCCTCTATCACATCACGCTCTTCACCTTCGTTTTGGCCCTCATTCACTTCCTCTCCGAGGTCTTCGTTTACCGTACTGCAGCCTTGACGATTGGAGTTATGGCACCCCTCATGGTAGCAAGTAAGTAGAGCTCAGCCTCTTTCCCAGAAAAATCCTCTATGGGGCTATGAGCCAAGGGCAGGGAGGGAAAGCCTGGTCTCCTGTCCTGCATTTTCTACACAACTCCTGTATCTCCATCCCAGGTTTCTCTATCTTGGGGATGTTGATTGGGCTGCAGTACCTGGAGGTGGAAGCACTGTCACAGAACAAGAAGAAAAACTGAAACTGGGGGGCCATTGTAGGTCAGCATTGTCTCCTGTCTTCACTGCCAAACTTCCACTAAAGCTCAGCTGAACTTCTCCAGGACACCAGTCCCGCTGGGGGATCAGTGTTGGACTTCCAATCATTCCTCATTACTGTTTTTTCTTGTCCAGACAACTGACTGATGTCAGAGATCACATCCCAGAGGAGTCTGTGTCAAAGCCCACAGGGTTGGGGGTGGGGGGCAGTTGGTAAGTGCCTCAGTCCCAGTGTCCTGGGGGGAGGAGAGGTGGAGCTGGCTGGGATCTGTGGAACCCTTTGGACCAGGAGAGAGCATGTGCTGCCCCTGGCCCTGGTGTGTAATGTGCGTGTGTCTGCTCCTCGGGAGCTGTTTCTAATAAAGGACTGAAAGCTGCCGGACTCTGTCTGTCTGTCACACAGCAGTGGGTAGAGGAAGTACAACCATGCAGCAAGCAGCACTTTCTGCTCTATGTTGCAGGATAAATCCTCTCTCTTTCCAGCAAAGCCACCCATCCCTGACTCCTTCCCACAAATTTCCAGGTCTGACAGCTGACATCGTGCACACACATTGAGAGCTGCTGCCACAGTGTACTGGTGACAGCAAACTGCACCCACCTTGGAGCAAGGGCTGAGCTACCTCTGTGGTGAGCTATTTACAACAGAAGATGGGGAAAATGGACAAGTTGCTTAGACCTACGTGAAATAACACCCAAAGCAGAGGGGCAGTGCACAGAAAGTGAGGAGGAACCAGCAGGAGCTCCTGGCTGGGAAGATGGTGCTTTGGAGGTGAGAGTTAAAACACAGAAAGGAAAAGGGCACAACAGCAGCACTGGTCAAAAAGGTGATTTTTCCAGTCTGCAAAATATTTCAGGCTCTCAAAAGAGCCTGATGCAGACTGTTCCCACCATTTAATATGAATGTGTCAGGTTTCAGTGTACACTTCAAATACTTTTATTTTATATAAAAAACTCTATTGAGAAGCCATTTTAGACCCTCATTCTCAATCCCAAACTATCAAAAGATAGGTCTTGAATTTTCTAATCTGTCAGAAGGCTATATAATTTCACCCCAAAATGATACATCAGAAAGAACTATTTTTATCCATTCCCCCTGGTTGTGGCTTTTTGCCTCCACCCCCAATGACAGATGCATAACTGCGTGATCGAAAGAGTATCAGGACACTTGATATCTCCACCCATGGAGGGGTGCAGGAAAGGAAGGAGAAGGGATAGAAAGAGCCACATTTGCTTTAAGATAGACAGACAGTGTCTATGAGACACAAATGCTGGTAAGAGAGCTTCTGTTCCCTGCTATAAAGTAGGAAGCTTCCACACCAGAGCAAGGCTGAATTCCAGTCATCTCCAAACCCCCTTCTGTGGCTGAAGAGCAACACAGCCTTGGCTGGTTGTTTTTATGTCACTTTGAATCATGCAAAAGGCACTTTAGCATCAAGGAGGAAGACAGAGTCCTCAGCCCAGGGCATTTGGGGTTTGACTCAATCCCGTTGCTTGCATAGTGAGGAGCTGAGTTTAGGCTGTAGCTTCAACATAAGCTACTGAACTAGTCCTTGCCTCCAGGCAGGAGGCATACTGGTATTTCTCAATTATTCCTAATATATAGGAACATCAGGGCAGCCTCAGTAAATTTGGAGCAGAGGTTTGGCCACAGAGCCAGCCACAATAAAAGCAAAGCGAGCAGCTGCTTTGCACTTGCTGGTGATGTTCTGAGGCCTCTACAGTCACTTGTGCAACACAACATCCCAGGCAGAGCAATCCCTCCTCCTGAGAGCCAGCTGGAAGCTCTTCCTGGGCTGCTCACAGAGTAAGCACAGTCCAGCTTCCACATTTCATGTCACACCTTGAAAGACACAGCCACGTATGAGGTGCCACCCTCGTGTCCTCAGGGCTTGCCTGGAACTATGGCTTTTCTGAGCATGTGTGTGCTTTGTTTTTCCCAAGCATACCCGATGAGATGGAGGAATGTAGTGGCTTTCCCCAACTTTTCCTCCCAAGCAGCAGTGTCTTCAAACCAGCAAGATGAAGAGGTATGAGTGAAGAGAGAACTCCCTTCTCACTTTGGTCTTGCACACTCTCCACAAGCAGCTCGCTGGGCTCCTGTCCTGAGGCTGTCCCCGCTGCACGTGTAACAGGAGGATAGTGTAGGTAGCAAAGATGGGAATGACGGGGGCTGCAGCTCCCAGCTCTGCCGCCCCTTTGTTTCACAGCTTTGATTCCTCAAGGACTATGGGATCAGCGCAGGCTGCTGGCACCGCTTTCTGCAAGTCAGACAGAAAAAAAAAACAATACAGTTTAGGATCCTGTGGGGCCAGACCCAGGCTTCAGAGAGAGCAGCTGGCCAGATGCTGACTAACTGATACCCCCTGCTAGTGTGTCAAAATTCCCAAAGAACCACCACCATCCTCAGAGAGTGCACCTGGTTCCTTCCTCCTCCTCAAGATCCTTCTACTGCCCAGACAAAGGGCACTGCAGCAGCAGGGCAGAGCTTGCTGTAGTCCTCAGATCTCAGTTAATTCACAGAGTCAGCCCCACGGCCAGCTTTCCCTGGAACACAAGGTCTGCCTCAGAGCAGTGAAGATAAGATGCAGGGCCAGTTCCCTGGGCAGGGGGTTGCTGGTTCTGCTCATCTTCAAGTCTTTTCATCCACACACCCCCATTCAGGGCCGGCACCCTCTCCTCCACTTCTTCACTGTCCCCAGCTTGAACTTATGGAATGATCCCAGCCAAGAGTGATCAAAAATCAGGCCTTCTTTTAAACTCATTACTGATATCTTAGAAAGCTGTAAGAAATGAGGCAAACATGCCTATTTTTTTCCCAGTATAAATCCTATAGAAGAATTAGCCTGATTACTTGAACCTTCCTACAGTTCCTTCTCTTCAGGTGGAGGCACCTGTAGAGTCATTTCCCAAGAGGAGAAACGAGGACAACCAAGGCTGCTGCCCAATTACCACCCTCTCCTGGGCTGCCTGAAACAGCCAAACTTTTGCAATTGCACTTTGGCCTTCCTGGGTAGGGTTTGACGAGCTCATCTGCTCAGCTTTTCTGGGATAGGTTAGGATTAGACCCGAGACTTCTCATTCCCCCAGGGGATTGCAGATACTTTTCCAAGTTCTATCTTTGCTTACAGTGAGACACCCCAGATGTCCCTGATGCAGAAGACAAGATGCAAGGTAAAGGTGGAGTCTCACATAGTGTGGGCTCTGAGTTAACTCACTGTGGCTCAAGACTGATATCTGAGGCAGGAGTCAGAAGGTGCAGAGGAGAGAGGTTGACATCCCTCATACAGTTCAAGAGAAGTCCAGGCAGCGTGGAAGCAAGAGATACAAAACAGTTGCATTTTGAGTAGCCTCTTACACAAACTGCAGGTGAAAAAGTTTTACAGAGCTCAGCAGCAATATCCCAAAGCAGGAGCAAGATTGGGAAACCTTCCAAGGCATTCCTGGAACCAGAAGCCAACAGTGCAAAGACGGAACTCCTACCAGCAGGAGGAGTAGGGGAGCGCAAGAAGCAGTGCCAGAGGTAGGATTAAGAAGAAAGCTGCGCTAGGCTTGGGAAACTCCAGCAGAAGGCATCACAGGATCACTCTTGGTGACTCTTAACAGGCCCCTCTGGGATCTGACCACCGCTCACCTGCTGTGGAGCAGAGGTTTAGGAGATCAGCCAGTCTGCAGGGCTCCTCCACCTAGGGAAAGGAAGGCTGCTCTCACAGCTGGGAGTCACCGTGCTGGAAAAGGGCATGCAGAGGAGCCCACACGTGGCTTTGGGATAGGAGGAGCAGGCTGCTTGCCACTCAGTAAGCACGTGGAGCAGGGAACTTTGCTAAAAGTGAGGTGGGGTACACACTTACCTAACCTACTATAAAAAATTCCAGCAGGTTTTTGTTGCGGGATTTTTTTTTTGTTTGCAGTATTTCACTAGAGAGTTAGCTGGCTGCAGCTTGTAACCGACTCCAGTAGGCTCCTGAGGATGCTCATCCCTAATGCCCCAAATCAGCCTATAAATCATCACACTGGCCTTGAGACAAGAAAGCAACGTACGTCTGGGTATTCCACTGAGATCCATCACATGCATCTTTGCATCCAGGCAAACACACAACCAGTGTAAAAAAAAAAAAAAAAAGATAAGTTGGCCCTGATTGAGTCCTGGCTTGTTCACAACATGCTCTGAGAACAGAGCAAAACTTCAGTCCTGTTTTAAGGAAATGCCTTGCTGTGGCTGTACACTTTTAGCAGGTCACTGGTCATCCAAAATCATCCACTCCTCAGTGCTCAGCCCTCCCTGCTGGTACCATAACACTTCAGAAAAAAAATACTTTTATTACAATTCAATAAACAGGAAAGTCCCACACCACTTTACTCCCTAGTCTCTGCTATCAAGAACAGGTTCTTCAAAAACACGTGAAAAAGATTCCATTAATCTACAGCTACGTAAGACCAGCAGAAAGGAGGCTCAAGTGCCCTAAAGCCAACTTACGAGTTTCAAACAGGCCTAACAGAGCTCAGTTTGAATGAAAAGACAGCCCTGCCATTTTGGAATCCTGCACTCCCTACGATAGCTGCTTGCTTAAAACCCCACGCAAGCTGACAGTCCTACCTCTGCACCGAAGCCACTCAGCAGTTGACCATCCAGCTAAAGATTTTGGCAGATTATTTCTATTTCTTCACCAGGAAGAATCACACCTTGTTAGGCCAATACTCTAGATGATGGCCCAGGTCTGCTAACAAAGGTGTTGATAAACTTCAACCATGAAAAAGTATCAGTATACCCCCAAGCCGGCCTGCCCAGCTCAGCCAGCTACAGCTTCTCAACCGCTTGATCCCAAATCACACCTTGAAAAGCAGAGGGTGGCATGGTTACCTTAGCAGACCAGCTGAGCAGCACAGAGCGGAGGACAGTGAGTAATGAAGCGTTACACCCTGAGCAACAGCTGAGAGAGTGCCAAGTGCCACTGAGAGTCACAGATCAGCAAGGTCAGAGCTTTACAGTAGTCAGGGATTTGTACACCAAAAGGCACCAACCCAATGACTCTCTTATTGCTGGATGTTTGTAAACTTCCTTCTTGAAGTTGGCCATGTGCCCTGGTTGTGATCAAAGCCAACACTTCCACAGGGCTCCTGGTATCATGTCCAGCCAAGGATCTGGACCTTAAAATGTCAGAGAAGAGTCTCCAGATGTCTACACCTCCTCTCCCCAAGAACTGATAGCCAATTCAGTTCTCCATCTGCTCCAGCAAGAAGTTTTGCTTTGCTGCACCTAGTTGAATTCCTATCTGATGTGAGTCTGATGAGATCTCCATTCCGTTCCCAAAAGCTGTCTTGTCTTTCCTTTCACGGGAGTACCTGAGAAGGCCAGAAAGATTTTCAATACTCTACAGCCATGGCTGTCACCCCAGAAATGCCATTGGCTTGGTGCCTGTGCCACTGGTGAGTGTTCAGAGAATCAGATTAGTGGAATTCTCCTACCTGTGTGTATGAGCTAGTGAGCAGGAATGGGAATTGATGGGGTTAGGGCTACAAGCTACAGTCCCATAATCCATGATGTCATTGCTGCCTTGGAGTCTCTGTAACAACAGCCACAAGTCACCATCCCAGAAAAGGTGGAGGCAAGCAGGGAAGGAAATGAAAGGGGGGTCGCGGGGTATAAAAGAAGAGGAACAGGCAAAGAAAGAAACCGGTAAAATCACCCAACCATGCGTAAGGCAGCTGTGCCCAGTAGAAAAGCTTCACTACCTGACTCTGTCAGAGCTCTCCCCGAAGGCAACACACAGTGTCCAAGCCCAGCTGGCTGCTCCCTGACTTAGGGACCCCTGTGAGGACAGACCTTGATGGCTCCTGAGTCTTCCACATAGCCTAGAACCCAGAACCCTTCCGTTCGTAACGTGTTAGGAATGAACTGAGGGTGCCACCACCATCTCTCATTACAACCCTGCTGCCTCCAGGCTTGCAGAGGATGGTCAGGACTTACATTTAAATCTTCTCCCTCTGACTTTAACACTGTCAATCATGGGATGCAAGCAATTTGGTGTGAATCAAGAGAGACTGATCATTGACCCAGCTCGACTGAACTAGGTGTGTTCCAGTTAGACCCATTCACACCAGGATTTTAGGAGAGCAGTTGTCTTCAAGCTTGATTCCATAGACCATGATGTTCATCATCGCTAAAAATCAGCCAAAGTTGTAAGTGTCAGAGCAGAGGGGGAAAAAGTAGGATTTTTTAAAATTCTGACAATGCGGGACATACACAACACTCCTTTAGTCAAACTAGATAAGTCATGCAGACTTTTTCCTCCCCATCTAGTCTAGAATTACATCCACAAGAACTACTCAAGGCATCACCAATTCCCTTTACTTGTCCTACCCTCTGCATTTGTGCTCAGATAATTCCATTAAAATAAAAATAAAATAAAAGCACATATATTTTGTAATTGAAAAACCCACTTTCCTGAGCAGCTGGTTGAAGCAGAGCTGCTTCTTGGACCTTCTGGTCCCTCTCCAGATTGTATTGGTTAGATGATCTGGAGGAAGACAGCACTGTCTTCTGACAAGAGCTGACTCAAGCCAGCGGAGTAGTGAGCTTAGGCACTTAGCTAGTCACGGTCGCTTCGTGAAGGTCAACTGGACATCTTTGCTAACATCCTAGAAGAGGAGTCCACAGCACTAAGAGCAGCCTCATACAACCATCAGTCCCCTCCCTTTCCCTGCAGGGAGAGTTTCTAGGAGTACCCACTGCAATCAGCTGACCAGAGGCCCTCTCCCCAACACAGTCAGCCCCATTGATTGCACAGTCACAGGGACATCACCTCCCCAGCTCCGCACTAGCAGCCTTGTCTGCAGCACCGCGCAAAGTGTGGGGAGCCAGGCTGCTCAAGACCCCATTGGGGCTTGGATGGGATTTTGCTACATGTGTGTATGAGCTAGAGAGCAGGACTGGAATTGATGGGGTTATGAGCATCCTCCAGTTCCATACACTAAACGCCACTTGGCAGATGAGGACAGGGATAAGAGGAATAAGCTGCCTCCCTAGGGGCCCAGAATAATCATCACCCAGCTCTAAACAAGGGCAAAGCACTGGAGGGCTCTGCATTGTTAGGGGAGAGAAGCACAGTGCTGGCCTGCATCTGTTCCTAGCCAGGGCAATGAGATGGGAAGCCCTGCAGACTACCAGAGCCCACAGATTCTGCGTGACATTAACAGCAAGCAAACAGAGGCCCCGGTGGCTGGCAGAGCTGGGATTGCAGGCATCTGCCTGAAAATTCCAACAAGGAGCTTCCCCACAGGCTGGGCAAGAAGTGATGAGATAAGAGAATCACAGCTGCAGTTGTACCTCAGAAAGGGCCAGCCCCCTTCTTAGAGAGAGGAGAGGTTGGGTGTTGTCCTGAGCTAGTAGCAGGGGCACAGCAAGGACTGAAAGGGGGTTTACTCACTGTCTGCTCATTATCCAAATTGGCCTGCTGTCTTCGGAGGTCAGCCTTGATGAATGCTGGCACACAGGGAGGAAGAGAGATGTGAAGTCAGTTAAGTCATCGTGCAGAGCCCAGAATCAATTTTCCCAGGACTCCAAGGAGCAGCAGAGGCCCCAGAGGAGACAGGAACATGTTGTGGTGAGCAAGGGAAGCCACTCTGTTGGGTCAGGCAGAGAAAGAGCACTTCTGAACAGGCAGGAGAGAACCTCCTTATTGCAATATGTAGCAGGTGCACCTTTGAGACCCCAGTCTTCAGCCAGGGCAAGAAGCCTTGGATCTTCTTTGCAACACAGACTAGATGCTTAGAGAAGAACTGCAGCATTGCTGCGGGATTGCTCCATGGGTTCTGTCTTTTCCTGCAGGTGCTACTACACACAAAAGTCCCTGAACTTCATGTGCCAAGCCCAATGGTAACAGGCACAGCAAAGGAGCGCTGAAAAATAGAATTACCTGTCATAATGGTCCCCAGGAACAGGAAGGCACAAAGGAGGAGGTTTCCTGCCTTTGTCCCAAAGTGATCCATGATTTGCCCTTGGCCAATGGTGAAGGCAATGCCAAAAATCTACAAACAAACAAAGGCAGTGTCAAGCTGCACTCTTGTTGTAAAGCAGCCCAAAGGAGCTTTCCAGCTTTACCAAGGTGTCAGAGAGTACAGAGCAGCCAAGCTGTTGGCTGAGTGAATTTTGGTTTAACCAAACCTTTAGATTGGTTATTAAAGCATCCAGAGGCACCTCCTTGCAGCTGATGGGAAGACATGTGACCCTTACAGCTGGAATCCCATCTCTCACTGGAGAAGAGCCAGCTCCTAAACTATCAGGAGCAATGCTGGGAAAAACAAGGATACCTTGCACCCTGAGGGATTTCCCTGAGAAGAACCAGAATGGATGCTACTAGAGAAATGCCACAAGGAACATCGTTCAGGAAGCCTGGTCCCAGGAGGGGAGGATTAGATCTGCAGCACTTTACAATAATCATGGACAAGAAATAGGAGTCAAGACCACAATTTAAAACTACAGTTTTAAACTACAATTTAATATCTGTGGCTGTATGAAGGCGAGCAGAGAGAAACCAGTACACCTACCTGTGCTGAGACATTAAGGAGCCCTGATGATGTTCCTTCTGACTCTGGGTATGTCAGCTCTGCAGCAAACTCAAAGCCCAGGGGAAGGTACCCTGGCAGCACTTTACTGTACAGAAACACCCAGAGAGGGAGGCTCAGCAAATGCCAGAAGGAAGTCTGAAGAGGCACAGGTCTTTCTCCTACCCAGAAATACCTTTGCCCACACCCCAAGGCACAGAGCCAGGCCAGACAGGGAGATGCCAGTTGCTACAAGAACAAGGCATTAAAAGCAGCATCTTCCACAATTAACTCCCAAGGGGCTTCATCCCCAGCATGGTCAAACAGCAGCCCGGGTCCACAAATATTTCCTTCTCGCCCGTTGGTCATCTGTGGGGCTGGGGTTCCACTCACTTCCCAAACTCTTTCTCCTTGATTAAGCGGGCACATTTAAGGCAGCTGCAGCTGAGCAGGGCCATGCTGATGTCCCTAACTAATGAAACACATACAAGAGAAGGGGAAGAGCAAATCATTTTGTCCTTAAACCACACAGGAGCTACACACAGACTGGGGCTCTGCCCAGTCCCTCCTGCACCACAAGCTCTGCCTCCCTGCTCATCCCCCAGCAGCTCACTCAGAGTTTCGAAAGCAGCCTGGACCTGAACTTACCCCAGCATGCCTGCAGTCACAAAGACCACCCAGAGGTGGCCTAGGCTCAGAGTGAAGGTGTAGACTACCATTCCCACCAGAGACATGATATAAACAACAAGTGTTGTCTGTCTGCAAGGGAAAACAGAGACAGGGTTTTATTTAATCCAGTCCTTTTGCGCCCGCATGTCTTGGTATAGTTCACAGCACATGGTTAAAAAAAAAAAAACAAAACCACAAACAAAAACCAACCAAACAAACCACAGTTTAAAAATGTTGCACAGCTCTTTGACATCCTTGCTATAAGCAGAGGATGGAAGGGCATGGAAGGGCCTGCACACCCAGCAGAGCAGCAGGAGAAACAAGAACAGGACCCAGGAGTTTTCACCTCCCTACCTCATGACAAGGCTTTGCTCCCTGGGGGGTCAGAGCATCACATCTCGAAGGAGGCAATTGTGAGGCAGATCCTACCATGGGCCGACAGGTCCCTGGTCATGTACTGTGCATGCCTCTTGAGGGGCAGAACAGAAGCCAAGTGGAGAGTTCATTGATCTTTCTTAGTCACCCTCTGTACCAGTTGGACACACTTGGTTACAAGCTGGAGATGAGGGGATGGAGCACTCCCCAGCAGGAAAGCAAAGGGAAGAGGTGACAACACTGACAGTGTTATGAGCCTGTATTTTTCAGCGCTATCCAAAACACCTTTCGTTGCTGCTCCTTTCTGGTATTAACTTTCTTGCTGAACTTGGGAGAGGGGAAGTGGAAGCCAGGCTGCCCTCATTGCCTCACCCTCAAGCCCCAGGAACGTTTAGCAGGGCTAGTGCCACTTCCACAGCCCATGGTGGTTGAGCCACGAGCTCTCGTCACTGGGCAAAGGGGACAGAGAGACCCCATGCCCAGGAAGCCTCTCAGGCAGATCCTGGAACAGCCAGACCTGCAGCCTGGCCACACTATGGAATGGTCAAGGCCAGCTTTACCAGAACTGAAACGTTTGCCATTGTCACCCCTGACTGGACACCACCACCACTCTTCATACAGCCAAAAAACCAAGGTTCTTTCTAGCACAGGAGGTAGCAAGTAGCCCTTCACAGTACATAGTTTTGGGACTGTGGGAAGGACAGAAGGTAAATCCTTTACTTGACTGAGATTCCACCAGGATCCTAGAAGCAGAGCAGTTACCAGTGTCGGCAAAAATCTAGCGCTGATCAGTCCAAGCAAGACCCAAAATTTTAAAAAGGGTTTAACCGAGATGCAAGTAGACCCTGGAGCAAAGCGAAACAAAAAACAACCATCCTAGGGAAAGACCTGGAGGCTGGGCGTTGCTCAGAAAGTGACCTTTGTCACCATGATCACTAGAGGATGAGAAGAATGCTCTGTGGCCTGAGGGGCACCAGGGCATGGAAGAATGCCCAGTTTTGCTTGATAAGCCTCTTATCATAGCCATAAATAGCTTATGAGCGGAAAAAAGCCATAAAGGAGGAGAAGCAGCTTCACAGAGGACATTAGCACTGCATTCTAGTGGTTTTTAACAACCTGTTCCCACGATGGTCCTACAGCGACTGGTAATTATTGTCTGGAACTGGTGCCCCAACCTCCTTAACAGGATGAATAGTGCGGCAAGTGCAGGCTGGAAGTTACACATCCTGCTACATCACCTTAGGACAACTGGGGCTACTCTACCTCTGTGCTTTGGAGTGTGGGAAGAAAGTCCAGCGCTACAGAGGCACTAGTTGCCGTGTTCCACCCCTTCTGAAGAGGCAGGAGAAAGAGCTCACGTGAGGGACTGTGAGAAGAGAGATCTTGGCGGGGAGAAGCCAGCCAGGGCCAGCACCAGCACCATCAGGGAAGGAACAGGACTGAAATGGAAAGCACAACCGCTGTTCAACCAGCTCCAGGGGAAGCCTTAGAGCCAGCAATGGGCATGGCCCAGCCTAGTGGTGTCACACCAGGTCACTTGGACAAGGAAAGCCAAAGGGATAGAATCACAGTCTCAAGGGACTGAAGCTGTGAAGACTCAGGGGTCAAGGGCCTTGTCCCTATACTCCCAGGAAGATCTCACTGCTGAAGACACTGAGGTGTCAGATGCTGGAGAAGGTAAGAATCGGGCAGGGCTGGTTTGGGTTTCACCACCTCCTCATGCTTTGGCATTCAGTTTCATACCTCTCTCTTCCTGAATTAAAGTCACAAAAAAGGATAGCCTTGGTAAATTATTTATGTAAGACATAAGGCAGGATAGGGTGATGGTATATCCACTACATGAGGACTAATCTGGAGAAGGGCTACAACAAGACAACCCAAATTGCAGGCCAGGCTGGGCTGAGAGCATTCATCTTCCAGTGGAAGAACATACAAGCACCCCAGTCTCCAATATTCATGTCTTTCCTCCCTCCCTCTCCCCCCCCCCAAATTTTAACACACTTTGGGCCTGTACAGACCTAAGTTTACAACACCACTTGGGGTAGTCTGCCCAGTCAATGGAGAGAGAGAGAGATAGATAGTTCATGGAATCATAACGGTTGGAAACGACCTTCAAGATCATCAAGTCCAATCATCTACTAAACATTATCATGACCCCTAAACTATGTCCTGAAGCACCACATCCACACAATTTTTTAAACACCTCCAGGGATGGTGACTGATGCAGCGATGTCAGCGGAGAGAGCTGTCCGGAATCAGCTGGACTTGAGGTCACGTGAACACTGTCCTTAAAAAAATAAAAGCAAAGCATGGCCAAGGAGAAGTGCTGATGAATCCAGGCTCCAAAGCCTTGATGCTGAGCCAGACTGCCCTACAAACACCGACAGGTATAACTCAGCTTTCTCCAGGTGTCACAACCCCATCTCTCTTCTGAGTCAGGAACCTGAAGGATGTACATGGAGACTCACTGAGCTTGAGGTCAAAATGTGCCCTCTCGAAGAGGTGGGCTGTTCTCAACAGGCCATCCCACCAGAGGCCCCAGCTCCAAGACTGTTCCTTCGTCACAACACGACTCGCGTATTTGCACGAGCCAAATCCGCGTCTGCTAGTTCCTAAAATAACAACAGTTCGGGGGCTGCTGCAAGGACTTGCCTGCCAAATGAAAACAAGAATGCAAGGCCCTTTGGTGCTTGAGCAGGACAGATGGGGAAAGCCTGACTTAGCACAGCCTCAGCCTTTCAAGGAACTGCTGATGGGACAGTAAAGATCAAGCATGCATGTAGAACTCTGCAATTCCCTGTTATTAACCTCCCCCTGCTCCCCTCAATCACAGCTGGATCCTATTCAGTTGCTTCCCCCTCTCTCTCTCCAAGCTGACTAAAAAAAATAGGACTCAACATCTTTCCTTCCTAATTTTCATGTGCTTACCATTTTGTTCCTCACACTATCTAAGCGGTGGAGGGAGGCGGGAGTGTACTTACCTAGAACATCTGGCATCTTGACAGGTTTTTTTTAAACAGACTTTTAAATGGATCTAAATAAAGACTCTGTAGCACTCAGAAGAAGAAAAAAAAAACCAAACACAAAAACTGTTCATTCCACAGAAATCCATCCTATGGGCTGCAATGAAGAACAAATTCTTCGCAGTGTTTTTCCTCACCTAAGGCTAAATCTGTCCCTGGGGTCTGTGGGATAAACTCCATGGGTGGCATAGCCCTATTTTGCTGCACTCTCAGCCAGCTCTGCCTGCCTATCTGGTCCCTACAACCAAGGAGGGGCCATGAAACAAATACAGGTTGGAGGTTTTTTTGGGTGTGGTTTTTTGTTTGTTTTTTCTTTCCCTCTTGCATTCTGCCAAATTTCAAGTGCCAGCTCTGCCTGGTAAGCCACAAACCTTTCCAGCTTCATGCTGCAACCTGGCTCCACTGAGGGAGAAAGAGGAAGACCATCTGCCCCAGCAATCCCAGCAGAGGTTACCTTACCACCAGCCCTGGGCTGGAAACACGTACAAGGCATGTTGCACCCTTAGCTGGGGCCATTCGTAACAAGTGGGTTACTATGTCCCAAAGCTGCCAAATGAGAACTACTCCGTGGCGCACTGTGACCTAGAAACAGCACCAAGCAACCAGCCTGTCTCTGGTTTAGTCATCTGCTCCTCTTTCACAGCACCCCCAGGAGCCTTTAGCTACCAGTCTTTCTTGTTCGAAAAGCCCACTTCCTCTCCATTTTTGATCCCAGTGCTTGACAGCCAGGGCCAGAGGCCACTTCAGAAGCTGCAAGCCCACTGCTAAGCATCTTGTCTAAGCTGCCACACAAGGAGAACATGGGTTTCTGGCCCAAGATACCAGGTAATGGTAGTGGAACTCCAAGTGAAAAGCTGCTGTGAGGTAAACTCCCAAGTTGCCTTCCACACATCACCAGCAGAGCCCCCCTTTGTGCAGCCTGCTCAATCAACAGGCAATAATGCAGTTCTAAAAGCCAGCAAGGAGACAGAAAAACTGATTGCATAGATCCCAACATAAGACAGGAGAGGCATTCTCCATGCCCTGGGACACCCTGCAGAGGTCTGTCCCTCAGATCTGAGTTCCTGAGGACCGGAAGCTGCAAGACACCCAAAGACTCTGCTGTCCCTTTGCAGAGAGGTAGATCTGCTGGCCAGATCTACCTTCCCTACTCACCAGGCAACAAACCCAGACTCATCCATCCACCACCTCAATATCCCTTGCGTCTGCCCTAAATACAGCAACGTGCCCTCCCATTGGGGCCTCTGCGTGCCAGATTCATGTGCCTTTGATTAAGCCAGACAAAGATTCACAGAAGCCGGTTTGTAAGAGCTGAGAAATGGTCTGGTACAGTCTTGATTCTGCCTGTGCCAAGAACTCTCTCACCCCTGACGAAGCTCCTGCTGGTTGCTCTCATCCTCTCCTTGTGCTTGCCTGGGTACCACTAGAACTAGACTTTGTGTGGGCCCGGTGCAGACTAACACACAGCTCCAAATTTCACTTTAGACTAATTGGACTTTTGAAGAACCACCTTTTCCCTTCCCCCCTCCCAATGTTTCAGCCCTTGGACTGCTGATATGCAACTGTAAAGGGTTGCTCCTTGCACAGCAGCAGAGGACACCGCGATCACTAAAGGCACAGAGGCAAATAAAGGACTTACTTGTAGGTTTTGGTTCTGTCCAACCAGATGCCAGAGATCAGAGCCCCGACCATCCCCGACAGTACAATGGTGAGTCCAATCCTGCCAGCATTCACCTCCTCCCCCTGTGGTGAGACACACACACACACTCACACAAATGCAAGTCAGAGCCAACAAGAAGGAAAGTGCAGAGAACCCAGAGAGGAAGAGACGCCCGAGTTAGCGTCACATCCATGTCTTCTGCTGGCAACACACTAACCAGAACCAGCCTATGAAAGAAGAATTGGCGCTCACTACGAGCCAATGCAGTGCCCTATTCTGGCCCATGAAGGAAAGCGGTTTGGCACTTCTCTCTGAGCCAGCCTAGAGAAAAACATGAGTGCTGGCCAGTTTGAATAGACACCCTCGGAGGAGTCAGCATAAACCCTATGAAGCTTGCTGCCAGGTGTTAGGAATTGGGCCGGATCGACCAGGAAATATTAGGACTCACTCTAAGGCAGCACAGGAAGGAGCTCTCTGGCCCACAGCCCCGGAAGTGAGCTCTACAGCAGCTCAGCTACTGAGCCACCTCACCCCTCTGCCACCAGAACTCAACTGTGGGCATCCTTCTGGCATAGACATCCTGGTAGAAGTCAGCCAGGAGCAGAGTGGAGGTAATTGCTGGAAGAATTTCTCAGAAGAAAATGTTGTTATTTAGGGTGTCAAGGAGCTGTCTTTGCTAGAGCTTGCCAGCTTTTTGCACGAGGTGGTGTAAAGAACTACAGGAACCAACGTTTTCCTGCCAGGCAGCCTACGGGTGCCAGAGGCAGCCAGGGGTGCTGTGGCATTGCCTTTGTCACGGGCTCTCCTTTGGCAGCCAGCACTCGACATGAGCGAGCATCAGAGGGCCTGAGGTTGGGTGCACTTACTGGGTAGTGATGGATCACCATGCGGTTCAGCAGAGTGGACAGGGCGTAGAAACAACCTGTATTCAGACCTGAGAGGGGGATAAAAAGGCAGCACGTTCAGAGCCTGCAACTCTCCTACTGAGTAGTGAAAGGGTAGAAATGCAGAGAGAGATTGAGATCTTTGGGATCAAGAACAAGGCTGCAAAGTCTCAGGAGAGCCAGCCAGGCCGGCTAGACATAGGTTACTCAAACAAGTGCAGACCAAGGAGAGCCAGATCTCAGGATACAGGAGGAAGCATCCTGTAGTTTCACCCCAGCAGCCAAACAAAGGGCTGTGCACATTTCTGGTACTGAAAGATCTTGCAGGTCCTTCTCAGGGTCTCAACCCTTCCTCACAGCCAGATCCATCTTTAGCATTGGAGTTTTCTCCTCCCGCCAGCCAAGGTAAAATACTAGAAAAGCACCTGTCTTAACATGACACCTTTAACAAGGACCTGGGATGTAGTTAACACCAATGCCATTGACCTGCGCAGTTTCCTACCAGAGAAGACCTCAATAGACCCCTCTCTGCTGAAAGCCAGTAAAAAGCATCCTCTCCAATTCAAGAAACACCAGAAGGCAAGTAGGAGCAGAGCCAACGGTGAAGCACAGACAGCACTTCCCCCAGGCACCTGGGGTGTGTGTCTGCATGGGAAACTGCTCACATTTTAAAAGGTATCACTGAAGCCTGAAACAATAAAAAAACAACTGTGAAAGTAATTGACTTTCAGAAAGGGAAGTTAAATTAACTGTTACAGGCATCAGCCACCTGGTGAAGGTTTCTCAGTATCACCCAAGGTGAGAATGGAAACTGTTGGGGTGATACTGGTCAAGCCCCATTCAGACACTCTGCTCCAGTTCACATGCAACTCTGGTCGAGTTAAACGCCTTCCCAAAGGGCCTGAAAGCACAAGCTTTTGCTTAGAGTAGACAGGAACACCCACATAGGCGCTGGACCAGCAGAACCGCAACAGCTACACTCTCACCTTGGGCGATACTGAGAAGCCTTCCCCAGGTGGACGAGGCCTGTAACAGTCAGCACCACTTTCTTCTCAGAAAGTCATTTACATTTGCAGTTAAGTTTCATGATCCTGCTGGGGGGAGGACAGGGACACAGATTTCACCACTGCAGCTCACACAGCGATAGGCTCCATAAGGAGGCACGGGTTTAGAAACTCTGGCAGATGCCTGAAATCCTGACAGAACAGATACATATCAAGTTCCCACTTCCTACCTTCCCTCTTTCAGCCTCAGTGAACAGCAGAAACGTCACAACACGTGATGCAGAAGTGTTGTCTGGCAGGCAGAGCTTTGGCAAAGGGAAAAAAACTCTGATCTCCTCTAGCCCTGAAGTCCTCCAGCTCCCTTGACCTTGAAATACTCAGCAACCCTGCACCTAACCCACTCTGAGTGGGACACTGGGTGTCCATTGTCCTACAGAGCTCATGAAGCACTCTGGGGAACCACAAGATTGGCAGCTGGGGGGACACATCACGCTTCCTTCAAACGCCATCTCTGATGTTAAGCGGAGCTCGCTCCACAGCTTCGTGGTCCAGAGAACAGATGAGGATTCATATTCAAGTGACCCCAGAGGAGCCACTCACCTGTGACAATGTTCCCTGCTCCAAAAGCATGTCTCAAGAGGTTACAGGAGAGGCCAATAAGCTGAGTGACATGCTCTTTAGGCAGGAGGAATCCACCCAATCCTTTCCAAGAGTTATTCCAAAAGGCTGGAAACTCCAGCAGGGGCAGCAACCAGAGAGGGGAGAGAACAACAGGAGATGCCACAGCAAAGAGGTGCCCTCCAGCCTTCAACGCTGGCTCTTTGCAACACTTGGCTATGGCAAAAGAGTCCACGAGAGCTTGATTCGACTCTATTCTCTCTCCACCTTTGCAGCATGAGACACGACAAACTGCTGTGTGAGAACATGGGAGCGTGGCAGATCAGCACCCTCCCTCTACCCACTACAGCTTCACTCCAACGCTACGCATGAAACACAGACCAGTCATTTGTGTACATCTACTTGCCCAGCCAGGAGGACACAGCAGCCTTGTGGGGACAGCCAGACGCTGCTGTCAGGACGCCAGCTTCACAGCGGCTCTGTGATGTATGAGATTTCCAAGAGAGAGAAGGGCCCCAGCTCCTAAGCTGGGCAGAAAGCTATGCAGAGTTGGCAGCGACACTTGGCACCAGAGTCAGGCAAATTATTCTAAGAATCGAGACAATGTGCCGAATTTGCATTTGTGAGGGCTGGAAAAGCTGTCGGTATTTCACAGGTCGCAGTTGCACAGTGAAATTTCTGAGAGTCACAGCTGTTTGGATGCCCATAGCACAGGCAAGGGTTGTTTCTGACGGGGCAGTGCCCATCTGCCCATGCAGATGAGGAAAACCAGAACTAGTAGCTGGGAGCAGGACATCTAAAGATCCAGCCCCACCTAACTCACTAGCTAGTTACCATGGTTTGTTTGTCATGTGCTGTAGAGGGACATTTGTGAGACCTCACAGTGTCTCCTCTATTTTACAGCGTCCAGAAAAGGGAAATTTATTGCCTATGGTTCCAGAAGAAGCCCTTGTTAAGCCTCTGACTAGAATCCAAGTCTTCTGTAGCTGAGCAGCCTATTGCCTACATGCCACACTATGGAATTTCTTCCTCTTCATTCTCATCATACTCCAGGACAATGGTTCCTCATGCAGATCTCACTGCTCTGCCTCCTCCCTGCCCCATCAACCTTTTAAAACACTGAGTCTTTGGGGCTGTCTCATCACTCCCATTCTACCAGCATTTCCCAGACTTTCCTGCCTTTTCCCTGCCTCCCAGTAGCAACATGGTCTCCAGTGCAGAGCCCAACTCAATAAACTCAGAGTTTCTTAATGCCCACTCCACATTATGGAAGTAATGTCAGCAGCCTTTGGGAAAAGGCTGTCTGAGGGTTTTCCTGACAAACAGTTCACTGGCACTAACAAAGCCACAGTGCCACCAGTGTTTCCAGCAACACAAGTCTCATAATAGGAAAAATTATTGGCAGCTGCTAGTAATATCAAGACCTTAGAGGTCTGCAGACCTGTTCTGACCCCATTCTTCCTGCAGCCAGGGGAGCTGAGTTTCCCCTGGCTGCAGCGACTTTCCCCCTTCTCTGCCCTGACACACACACTCTGCTAAGGCAAAAGCTCAGAGAGGCTGCAGGTACCTTTGTGTCAGCTGGGGAGAATGACTCAGTTGCACTCTTGTGGCTGCAGATGTTTTAAGTCTTGGCCAACACAACTTCTCACTTGAGTACGAAAAGCTGTCCCCATTTTAAAGCCAGACTAGTTTAAAAAAAGTTTCACTGCATAGGTCCCTCTGAGTAACAGTCACCATCTCAAGTCAAGCTGGAGATTGACATGAGGCTGACAGAGAGGAACAGAATAAATGCTCAGACCAGCAGGAAGAGAGACTGAATTAGGAGCTACTGAACAGCTTTTCCATGTTGTTTGTGACTGCTAGAAGGTAATTATCCTAGGGAGGTCAGATTCTAATGCTCTTCGTATTGAGAGCCCTCCTGTCAGACTCGTTTACGCCTTTTAGAACAAATTATTTCCCTTTTCTCTTCCCTAAAGGGCAAGTGCAAACTAAGCAGATGACAGCTTCTAGACACTGTCTGCCTGACTTTTTTTTCATCTCCACTTTGAGAGGACACCATGTAGTATGAAAAAAAAAGTCAAACAAAAAAACGGCAGCTGCCATCCAAACCAGCAGAGCTTAAGGGCGAGCCCAGAGGGGCATTTCTATAAGACTACTCTGCTTAGAAGGAAGAAGAGAACATTTCCTAAGAACATTAGCACCCTCAGCAGGTACAAAGCCACCATCTCACACTCTCCAGCCTGGTTACTCCTCTGCCAGCTCTTCTGCTAGAAGAGCAGAACTTGCAGTACTATTTTACTTTCCCCCTGACAAGCTTCCACAGCAAGCTGGTGGGAAGTGAGGACAGAACCCCCTGCAGACCAGCTGGCTATGGTACATCCTATTCTACAGCTCCACACAGACTACAATGGCCTTTCTCCTGAAGAGAAAAACACTTTCCCATGTGACAATTTAGCACCAGGATCAGATTCAACCCATCACCCTGCTCTCAGAGAAACAGGCCAAGACTACTGAAGAGAAGCAAGCTGCAAATCCAGTGTGCAAGAGCAGATGGCAAAAGATGTTCTCCAACCCTTCCTTCTATTTGCTTCATAGGAAACCAAGGAAGCCGACTCAGGCTGCACATCCGCATGCTCCACACAACCTCCGCTGGCATGCCTGGCAGCTGTGGCCTTGCCTTAGGAAATGACTTTCACTCACTGCTGTGACTTGCTCCATTCATTTCTTACGTAAGCACATGGATTAGTTCACTGCAAGTAATTAATTGACTAGGAAAAAAAGACAACAGGATAAGGTAATCCCCTGATCAGAAAACAGCCAAAGACTGTGAGAAGAGCAGTGAGGGCATGTTGTCCTCTGGGTGCTTTGCCTCACTTGTATTTCTCCACTGGGCATCTGGTTGCAACCACTGTTGGAGACTGCTGGGCTAGAAGGGCTCCTGGTCTGTGACAGCACAGCTACACTCATGCTCCTCTAAACAACTCAGGCCAGTTACTGCCCCAGTAGAGCACAAGGAGGGAGGGAGAAGCTGAGCATGTTTAGCAGCGATAGCTGCACAGGAGGAAGTCCAGAGCTTACCATAAGTGACCATCAGCAGCAAAAAGTTGGCATTGCGGAGCAGACGGAGGATTGATTGCACATAGGAATACTCCTCGGTCGGCCTGGACTGGATCAAGGCCTGAGCTCGGCTTGGAGGGTGCGGGGGCTTCTCCTTGAAGACTGAAACCAGACACAGAGTACATCTGTTTGTAACGGTGCCATCAGGGAGCCTGAGCACACACGGTGCGTGGAGATATCACAGGGAGCGGAGGAGCTCATAAAAAACCAAGTGTACAAAACACATCATCCTTAGCTTTGATCTCCACGCACAAACTTATTCCAGAGCAGGAGAGAACAGGGTTTCTCCAACAATAACTCCTGCCACTGGGGAAACACTTTATGTAGGCAGCATCTGGCAGCAACAAAGGAGTTGCTTCTCAGGGCTCCTCATGCCTTTGTCTCCAGGAAGATGGCCAGCCAGCTGCAAAAGTGCTGCGTGGAATTACAAATGCACAAGTGGACTGGGAAAAACCAGCTGGCAGAAGCAGCCTGGTGTCCTAGCAGTGCCCAGTGCGAGGGAGCATTTACCTCTGCCAGGATTTATTTCAGGCCTGGCACTTCTTAGGCTGGCCAAGCCATCTGTTGTCCCTAACTAGTATTAAATTAGTGTCCAGAAATCCTGGTTGCAAGGCCATACTGCTGAACCAGGTGTTAGGCAGGCTGGTTTTTACCTTGTCTAGTCCCTGCCCTGGATTCTTCAAAGCGTATATCTGGTTCAGCCACCAGGCAACAGGAACAAGCTGGCAACAGGAGCCTATACAAAAACCAAGCTTCCCTGGAGCTCAGCAGACAAGCTCTGCTCTCCAGTAAGCATGCCAGTCTTCCACGTTAAAAAGCTGTTAACTTCCTAAGTTAAGCAAGAGAATTGTATCTCTGGTGTATCTCTGGTATCTCTGGTGTCCTGCTGCTGTCCTCTCCTCCTCTCCTTCTCTCCACTCACAACCAGATACCCTTTTTTCTTCTGGGAATAGCTTGTTCCTGTGATGCCACATAACCTGCCTCTTTCTCCCTACATTTAAGAGGTTGTCGTGTCCAAGACACAACCCAAGGCCCAGCACTCTGTCTGCAGACAAGATGATTGTGAATCTTGGAAGATTTCTGCTGGCTTTTAAAGGACTTGTATCAGGGTTTTATTATACAGGCAATCAGAGGATGGAATGAACAGTTTGATAGGCTCGCTCACGCCACTTGTATTCCCTTCTGCCTGTGCTGTTCATCAAGGGCTTGAAGCAGCAAGACATGGTATTGCATGTCCCTGTCAGCTCTATGCTAGGACACATCCCCAGATAACCTCCCCAGCCTGTTTCCCTCCCATGCACACAGGCTGATCTTATTAGTCCCGCTTGGTTTCATGTGCACACTCCCACCTCCTTACCTATGACGACGAGGATGAACAGGGCTGTTGCTACACCCGCAGTCATGAAGAACATGATGCTGATGTGGTAGGCCAGCTTCTCCACATCCTTCACATTGGGAACCAGAACTGGAGGCACCAGAAAGCCCAAAGCAATGCCAAGCTGAGTGAGAGAGAGAGAAGATACGCAGAGGTGTGACATGGAACCACACGGCCACCACCCCACAGCTCAGGGCCCTGATGAGGGCTCAACTGAGCCCAACCCAATTTCACAACCAAGATGAAAATATTTACCACCCAACAATTTAGAGCACAAACTGGAACACAGGAAGTTCTGCCTCAACATGAGGAAAAACTTCTTTCCTGTGAGGGTGACAGAACCTTGAACAGGCTGCCCAAAGAGGTGGTGAAGTCTCATTCTCCAGAGACTTTCCAAACCCACCTGGATCTGTTCCTGCATGGCCTGCCCTGGGTGATCCAGCTCTGGCAGGGTGGTTGGAGTCGATCTCCAGAGGTCCCTTCCAACCCCTACCATTCTCTGATTAAGAGAAAAAGCCCACCACCCACTGCAGTTAGGCCGTAAGAGAGGTCCCCTCACTGCACTCACTACTGCCAAGATATTTAAGGCAAAGTCTTATGATAGAATTGAGCAGAATGAGTTCCTGCCCCCACTAAAGTGGAGGTCTTGCTTTCCTTGTCCTCTCCCATTGCATTTATGTTCCTGCCCACACACATCCCACTCCTTATCTTGCACCTGCTCTTGTGCTGGCCTTATCAGCTGGCAAACCAACTTCATTCATTAAAAGTGGTAGAAATCAAAACCATCAAAACTCACCACAATTCTTTGCCGGGTTAATGAGTTGGACTAATTTCTTTTCCAGCCAGATGAGTGCAAGGGCTGAGACAGAAACCTGTCCACTCCTAATAAGCAAGATATTAATCTGGCCCAGCCACCGTAAGACACTGTTTCCTAATGAGCCCCCTCCCAAGGCGAAACTCATCCTATGAGCACTGGGACAACCGAGAAAAACATCACGGTTGAGAGCAAAGGAAGTGCTGACAGCGTGTATCCTAAACATTCAGGTGGTGTGAAGGGGCTTGGCAACTGCGTCTGCATTAAATGCTTGGCTTAGAAGGGCTGCGAGAAGAAATCCCAGCAGCTCTGGTCTCTACTGAGTCCAAGAGCCCCACATGTTCAGCTGAAGAGCTTTTGCAGTGGCAGCACACACTTTAGTGAGGACATTAAGGCTTTTAACTCCATCCCTATTTCTCCGGGACAGTAACAAGGAGCTGTAGCAGCACGGGCTTTGTCACACTGGTAAGTGGGACTGACCTTCCCAGCGCTTGCAGCCCTCTCAGACATCACAAGAGCCATGCTGAAGCTCAGCTCTTGCTTCCTCTCAAGGCTCTGCAAACTCACTCTTGTTTGGGGCAAAAGCCATTTTTTGTTTAGCAACACCCTAATTTTTTTGCTATTCCCTGATCAAAGGCTATTTTTGCTGTTGTTAAGAGTGTCAAGGCACGCACAACAGCCTCCAATAGATGGAAGGGACTGAGAAATTACCCCAAGAAAGAGAAATGCTGGATGGCCATGCAGCCATTCTCACCCTTGCTTGAAACAGAGATTTCCAGTCTCTTTTGCAAGCTGTACCACTTTCCTGGAGACAAGAAAGCACTAATAGCACCAGGACAGTGAGAAATGAACCAATACAGATCAGCGGCATAAAAAAAAAGTCCCATCCACAGTGGTTATTCATGCTACATCAACACAGCCTCTACAGAGCCCTCATCACACTAAGGGAGGAGGTGGGAGTACACAAAACAGAAATGAGGATACAGTCAAATTAAGACCATTGCATTTACCACTTCCTTACAGGAAACATTAGGTTGATAGGAATTAGCACCACCACAACCAGGGTAATGGACTGGAGAGAATACTGTTTATACATCACTGATAAGCAGCAGGACAACACCACTAGCCAACTGCTGCCCTACAGAAGGGGCCTGCAATGCTCCATGTCTTTGTAGACCCTGGAAAGGACCTGTTACTCTATGGGTATGAGAGAAAGAACTAAAAGGCAAGGACTCTGTCACCCACCAGTCACATCCATGTACGTCAACGTACAGAGCAGAACGACCCAAGAGGCCTGTAACCCAGGCAGGAGCTCAGACAGGCTGAGCTGTTTTCTCTCCAAACCTGCTTGTGCTTTCTGCGTGCTTTACCTATGTCCATGTTTCTGATGGACTCGTTTGGGAAGACCTGCTCACCCATCATGATCACATAACAAATACATTTCTGGTTTCACATATGGTAGTTATGATAAAAAATAAAATTAAAATAGTTTGGTTTGTTTTTTTTTAAACCAACTTGCAACATCCAGCCCCAGAAACCTCTTCACAAACTCCCTCCTCCTCCATCCAGCTGGTGCATTTTTGAAATATAAGCATCTTTCCTGTCTCAAACAGATCTGCTAGATTCAGACATCCTATTTAGCTTACAGAAAAAAAGTAACTTTCAACCACGTCTAGCTAAACTTCTCTTGTGTCAAATAGTGTCCTCCACTGGGACCTAGAATAGCCTGGGTCAGGATCAGCAATGGTAGTTGGTGCCATGTACATTCTTGGTGCTGAGACACCACAGGGAGCTGGTGAGAACAGTCATCAAGAGGTTACAGATGTGTCCCACCCATTCAGGGCACTGTCAGGACCAAGAACATTCTGGGGTTGGTTCAATGGACTGAAGACAGTCACCAGTTGTGCTGTCCCAGATAGCAAGTCAAGGACAGAAAGAGCTTAGGAGGAAACTTAAGAGGCTATTGGAAAGTTCAACTTAGAGGCTTCAAGCTCTGGTCTTCATTCAGCTGCACACCCACCCCTGCTCCGCGCTAGGGATAGAGGCTTCACTCCCAGCTCCTTAGCACTCCCAAACAGTCAAACTTTGAGCAAAAGCCTCTCAACATTGCTCCTCTTCATCCAAGGGAAGAGTCCTCCTTGCTCTTACATACCAGGTCTCCATCCTTTACCAGATAAGATCTATAAAACACCTTCCTGGAAACTGCTCCTTTATCTTATCACTCATGGAAGAACTGGGCCGGATTCTGTCCTAGGTGCTTCTTGGCTTCCTGCTCTCTGCAATCACATGCTAGTCCCACAAGCTGTTGCACTGCAGCAAAACAAGGAGAGCCACACTTTATTCTGACCTCTGACATTAGTTTTTTTAGGGATCACAGTCAAAATTCACTCTTTTCAGGCCTCAATCCAGCTTCTCCTTCCTGGAAAAAAAAAAAAAAAAAAAAAAAAAAAAAAAAAAAAAAGGAACTATCTGATGCACCAAGCAGAGAGAGTATTGAGAATCTGTTTTGCAAATTGTTTGGAAATCCTTTACTGGGAAGTCCCACAGTCATCACTTGAAACAGAAAATGGGTTGTCTAATTTAAGTTTAGGTGTTTTTATACCAAGTCTGCTGAAGGAAGATAATCAGTATCAGCATAAAAATTGTAAGTGATCAATGGAGGAGAGGGTCTCAACCGTAAAGAAAAAATAAGAGTCAGCAACAGGAATACATAAGCCCTACAAAATTCCCTAAGTGAGCACAAATATTGACAGAGGAGACCAAACTCAGAAGATCAATTAAAGTGTTAAAAGACTGAAAGAGAGAAATGCTGCAAAGGCAGAAAAAAATACAACAGTGAGAAATTTCGACCATGCCCTTGCAAGCTAAACGAGCGTCATAACAGGAATGATGCAGAGACTGCGTTTTTAGATTCCATAAATACACTTTTCTAAGGAGAACCTATAAGAGGCAGCACAACGTGTGATTTAGACCTAGAGCAGCACAGTGTGACCATGATCAATACTACAGAACTGTTCTGTACTGCATTCAAATTCAGCTTCCTTGCAGTGGCAACAGAAAAAAAAAAAACACCCAAGCACCCTCCAAATCACTAGGGCACTATTTAACTTGCAAGACTCGGAGCTTCCTAAAACCAAGGTTTTCAGTGAAAATACAACAAAGTCTGCACACTGCTACTGTTGGTCTTCTAGAACCCTCCATCTCAGATAACCAGCACCACAACAGATTGCCTCTCAAAAAAAAAAAATCTTACGGGCAAAGCTCACAAGCCACGTACAGCAACCTCTGTGCTGTCCAGTAGCAGATGAAACTAGCTCAGGGTGTCACACAGCCTTCTCAGCTACCTTCTCAGGCAAACCAGTGCAAAGATGCAGAATCTAACTGGTAGTGGTGAAAGGACCCCTCTGACAGGGAGGAGCAGTGGGAAGTCGCAGTTTGCTGGATCTGAACCACGCGCTTCTTGTCGCGGTAGAAAAGCCCTTCCGGAGCGGAACAGAAGTGCTCCCCTTCTCAATACGCTGCTTTTAGATGCATGAGAGGGGAACTTTGAACGAGCTCAAGACATAGAAGCCCCGTGCCAGATGCCTCTCTGACACTTCTGTCAACATCATACAATAAATGCATCAGACCTACATCTCCATTCACCCCAGGAACCTTTTGGGAGGTACGTATTCCAAAGCCCTGAGCAACACCTTCTGTTCTCACCTGTGTGTCAGAGCTCTGCCCTGCAGTGCTCCCTCCTTGCTAGGACACCATAACCATAACATGTCACAGGACCAGCTAAACTTTCTGACCCTACAACTCACCTTCGCACAATCTGCAGAGAGCAGGCAGCCACTCCCTTCTTACACTCTGTGACTCCTCCTGCCCATTGGTTTCCCCATCCTCTGCTGTCAGCACAGGTCCCAGCTGCCTTTCTATACAAAAGAATTGAATTTTCAGTCAATGTGAAAATATATATTCTATACAGTAGAACTGAAAGTAACTCTGAAGAGCTGTGTAAAACAGAAGTGGCCAGTTCCTACCCAGAATATATTTCTATGGATTGTGTCCAGAATATGCTGCTTCCACACCACTGAGAGCAAAACTGAAAAAAAAAAAAACACACCAAAAAAAGCCTGTTGAAATCCAGGTAGTCAGGAAGCCAACATATGTATATGTTTGCAAACCACCTTCTTGCAGTGTTTTAAGAAGCAAAAGGACCCCAGTTGTGAAACAAAAAATTGTAAGCAAAGCCTTGTGGCGAGATAAGACAGGACTTAGGTTCTTTTCCACTCTCCCACTGATGTAAGAGAATGTTGGGTTTTTTTTGTTTTTTTTTTTTTTTTTTTTTTTCAAACTGCACTTGCACAACCAAAGCTCTTCTGGAAGCGAAGCAAGTTCCCTTCCCGAGCACATTTCTGCTTCTGTGGCATCTTCTTATACTGCTTAGTATGATGCAATGCTGTATGATGAAGTCTACTTCTCTATGCAAGTTACTCAGGGCCTCTCAGTCTTAAATGCACCTTCCCCCAGTTTACTGGGGAAGAAATGCAACACAGCAAAACAGCAGTAGTAAATAAGAGAGCAAAGCAGAAGAGGCAGCTGCCTCAGCTGCTGCTGGAATCCTCAGATGGGAGAGAATACTTTAGTCAAGGACTTACTACAGCCACCCAACACAGGGGACCCTGCAGGGCAAGTGCTGGGGGCACCACAGGACAGTTGTTCACGGAACTCCTGGGGAACTTCCCCAGAACATAACCCCAAAGTCAGCTGCTTCTGTGAGCCTTTGCTGTATGGCTGGGAAGGGAGCACCAGACAAAATGGTCAAAAAGAGTTCATTTGAGGCTCCAGTGTCCACTTATAGAGAGGTTGGCAATCCTGGGAAAGCCACGTTTGCTATTTGGTCGGCATGTTCTCCCACACTGAGCCACGTCCCAGATCTAGGAGAGCTGGCCACATAGCACTCCTCGTGATCCAAGTGCCCTAATCCACCCTGCCCTTCATTACAGGGAGAGAAGGAAGCCAGGTCTGGAGAACGTCAACCATTAACTACTGCAACTACTCGCTCCTCTTGGTTCCTTCCTCAAATCTTCTCTATTCTAATAGCTAAAACCCTGGGAGACACAGAACCAAGCTGCAGAGCCACGCGAGGCAGACCACCACCTCTATTTCCAACAGGGATCACATCTCATCTGAAGAGATGGGGAGCCTCCAGCAGGTACAGAACAGCCAGAGACACCTACAAGTTCGCTCGAAGACAGGAATTCCACAGGCCGTGCCAACGCTTCTTACCTGAAGGGCGAAAGGCACGGAGCAGTTATCAGTGAGGTGTGAAACAGCAGCACATCTCAGTGCAAAGGGCACCTCAGGCTCGCCAGCACGAAAGCATCCGCCATTCAGATGGTGCGGAGTAGATTATTTGGCAACACCCACGGAGATTCTCCCCCATTTCAGAAGAAAGGGGCCATTAGGAGAGAGCGTCTCCCTGAATTTCATTCACAGCTTAGCACTCAGTTTGCCCAAAGGCCATCACCTAATCACTGCCAGACTGGCACTCCCAGCAGGCTGCAGAGAGTAGATAAAAAGCTCTGCCTCAGATGGTTGCTGTTATGGAAGCCCTAAACCTCTGAAGTCACACACCAGCTGCATCAGAACAAGGATGGGTACCACCTGAAGATCAGTGAGGTGCTGCATCATTTTTTTTCCAGAGGCAAAGATTATTAGGAAGCAAAGTTTTCTTTCTTCCCAAACAACATCACCACCTTGTATCAACCTCTGCTTACAAAAAAAAAAAAAAAGCCAAAATTGCAGCATGTAGCTCCTCTACCATGCCTGCATCCTCACTCCCAAGCCCATGAGCTGCTTGTTTCTATCAGAATCACACGGGACGGGAACTGGGTCTATTTCAATAAATAAAAAGTAACAATCCCAGTGACAAAGCAACACAAACTCACAAACGAACATTCTTCCCTTGCAACGCAGTTACACCCGTCTCTGTTTACTTGCCTATACTCCTTGCCAATCAGGTGACAACAAGGAGACAGCAGCAAGAGATATGCCTAAAACCCTCACGCCTGAAGAAGCACGGCCCAAGCAGAGCAGTGCAGCATGTGCCACGGCAGCTCAAGCAGAGAACTGGTTCCTGGCCACCAGGCTTCAGTTTATAAATCCCAAAAAGCCGTGAGAATTTAACTCATTAATATAACATTTCCACCTCTGAATTAGTTCTGCCACACCACGCTCTGTGTTTCCTCATCCCCAGAAGACAGCAGAGTAAATCTGTTAAAGTCCCCTCATAGATTTTTACAAGACTTTTAAGTAATGAGATACTAGTAATATTTTAATAACACTAACATTTTAAAGCCAAAGTATCCAACATGCAAGTGAACCCCATTCTACAGCTCCTCATACAGGCATTTCCAGGGACAAGTTAAAAAAAAATAAAACAACCTACATGTCCCCCCCTGTTAAAATGGGGAGAAGGGAGCAAGATGTCCTGAAAGGCAGCAGTTGGTGATAAGAGAATGTGAAGTCTCCTCCACCAGTGTGCACACTCTTCTCTTCTAGAAGCTCTCCACCGCAGAGTGCCCAATCTAACCCTTCTTTGCACTCAGGATACCACAGCCAACGCATACCCAGAAACAAGCAAGGAGAATCTGATGCTCTACTAGGGTTTGTTTGGTTTGTTAAAAGATATTTAACAGGCAGTCTGACGGATTCAGTGATTTACTATTCTGGGCTAACTTTGAACCTGAAGGTGACCTTCACTCAGCAAGCAGCAGCAGTGTCCAGTGACCCCAGCAGACCTAGATCATCAGGTAGGGCTCTCCTCAGGACAGCATTGCTTACGTGGGCAGATGCAGACAGGCTAAAAAGGCTCCAGAAGAGGGCCACGAAGATGATCAGAGGACTAGGAGACCTGCCACAGGAAGAAAGGCTGAGAAAATTGGGTTTGTTCAGCCTTGAGAAGAAAAGGCTCAGGGGATGCCTTATTACCACGTACCAGAACATAAAAGGTGACTATCAAGAAGATGGAGACTCTTTTTTACAAGGACTCACATGGAAAAGACAAGGGGAAATGGGGACAAGTTTCTCCTAGGGAGATTCCAACTGGACTCCGGAAAAAAAGAAATTTCACAATAAAAACAATTAGACATGGGAATAATCTCAAGGGAAGTGGTAGATTCCCCTACATTGGGCAGTTTTAAGACTCATCTTGACAGGGGGCTGGGCCAGCTCATTTTAAACTTTTTTCTTTTATTTGCCTTGAAAGGTTGGATGAGATGATCCTTGAGGTCCCTTCCAACCTGCTCTTCTATGATAAGTGCTGTCTAAGGCTGAGAAGGTAGGATTAGGAAGAGGGCAGTTGTATCAAACCAAGCAGCAGTGACACCGCCCTGCTCCTCCACCCAGCTGGTTGAAGTTCTTGAGGGAGAGGGACATCAGTGCTTGGCTTTTGATGACTATAACCATGATAACAACTCACAACTAAGCTTTCCACCATGAGGATCTGTAACTAAGTGATGTGGCAAGGAAAGGAAAAATGTACAGTTGCAGAGGAATGAGCATAGGGAATAATTTGCCATACTGGGATCCTGCAATTACAAACCCACTGTACTACACCCTTTGCTAACATTCCCTACAACACAGTAGTCTTTAACTGCAGAGGTAGGAAGAAAAAAGATGCCTTTATTTTTTCCTTCCTGCCCAACATCACCAGTAAACAGCTACACTTCTCACTCCCTGTGATTATGCACCTCAGGGGAATGAACAGCTCCACCCTGCCTTTAGTCGTTGCCATTTCTGACTTCTCCCAGACTCTGCAAGGAAAGTCTGGGCTTACAAACCAAAGGCTAAGTTCTCATCACGATGTCTGTTCAACCCCTCAGAGCAATGTGGGGCACCAAAGGAGTAGCTAAAGTTCACGTTTTCACAACTGTTGTACTAACCCGCTCCTTTTAGGGCGATGAGGATATCACATACACACATAGCACAGGCTGAAAAACTCATTACCTGGATTTCTTATGCATACTGTGTGTGAATGTGTTGAGAAACTCCACCTGAATGATTAAAAAAAAGTCTGCCAGCAAAATACTCAGTTACTTATTTACTCCTAAATCAGCAGAGAGCTCCTGCCAAGATAAGTGCCTTCCACTCTAATGATTCATCTTAAAAACATTTTTAAAACAGCCTACTAGCCTAGGTGATAAGAGCAAAGAGGAAAGCTTAGATTCACTCAGAGAAAGATAAGTGTGTTTTCTCTTTCGCAAAGATGTGAACCAGAGTCTCTTTAATTCCCTAGAGATGTTCCACAAACTTCAGCTCCTCAGATATCATCTCCAGGCATTCACCTCTTTTTGCCTTAAATAAATACAGAAACCTAGGACAGGGAGGAAAGGAGACCTCAAACCCTCTGCCCACAAAGTTATTGGTGAGGAAGACCTGTGCATTAGGAACTATCAGCAAACCATTCCAATCTGAAAGCAGCCACTCACAGGCTGGATCAAAGATGGTCCAGGGTGGCACACAGAATCCTGTGTAGGCCTGGTCTCAAAGCAAGGGGCACAGGACCAGTCTAGCAGCTCATGCTAAGTTCTGTTTCCCTCTTCTTTGTCAGCATTCCTGAGCCAGACTGCCTTTGCTTACCTCACATCCCATCAGCACTTGCCTGCCTGCTTCACGTAACAGCAATGAGGGAATGTTCTGGCACAAGGGTCAAGAAGCTATTTCCCTGATCCTTTCAAAACTGCAGAAAAAGTGTTATGTCCTCTGAGCACTAGCTGGCTACAAGAAAAGACCATCATAATTTGAGCAAGTGCGGGTCGCTGACCCACCTCAAGACAAGAGCGCTCAGGGAGCTTTCCTTGCCCCAGACCGAGGGAAGGTGCACTTCTTTTCAAAGCGACAGTTTGTGGAAGTGCTGTACCTACTTTTAAGAGGTATGAAAGTGCTAAAGCCCTTTTCCTCCAGGGCTCGGTGACTCTTTTCAGCAGACAGCTAATCTTCTTTGTCCCATTCAGTCATCAACAAGAGGAGAATATCGCAGCGTCAAGTCCAGATACAACTGCAGAGCTGAGGTTTGCAGAACCCCAGCTAAAGTGCAATTCTCAGCACAGTGCATTACTCTCCAGCCCATCCATATCCATAGTTGTACTCAATCACATCCCCACATTGGAGATTCACAGACACGGGAGGAGCAGGGCACTGGGGAATAGGCCGAGCCCAAACACCTCTCAAAGCCAGAGTCATGCCCGACCTTCATGCTTGCCCCTAGATCTGCAGACTTAAGTCTCACTTGCCCTGCCACCACCATGAGCCCACAGCCAGACCTTAGCTGCCTCCCTCCGGCTATCAGCTGCATTTCTCAGGGGGAATTTCGCGCAAGTGCCCCTTTATCCCTGCTGCTGCCCTCCAGGTCCTGTGCACGGCTTCCCCCTCCCTGCTTCGCCCCCTTAGCGCTCCCAGTTTCCAGCCAGGCCGGTGACGGCCCCGCTCCCCGCACGCGGCCACCCAGGGAGCAGCCCCCCGGTACCTGGTTGCCAAAGACAGCGACGGAGCAGGCGGTGGAGACCTCCTGGGAGCCAAACCAGACAGAAGCGATGCGTGAGGGCATGCCCAGGATGAAGACCTGGGCCAGGGAGCAGATGACCTGCCCCAGGACGGTGACGGGGAAGAGATGCGGCCTCAGGCTGCCCAGCTTCACCCAGGCGCCCAGGGCGTTGAGGGCCGAGCCGGCCAGGGCGATGAGGCGCAGACCCCTCCGATCCAGCAGCCAAGCGACGGGGAAGAGCAGCGGGATGTAGGTGAGCATGTAGCTCATGGAGAGCCAGTCGACGGCGAAGGCGCTCACGTCGTAGAAGTGCACGAAGACGTTGTTGATGCTGCCGTACTGGATCCACTGGAAGGCGTTGCACAGCGAGTAACTGCTGAAGAGCAGCACCACGGCCCAGCGGCGCCGGGACAGCCGCACCNGGGCTGTGCACCTGCTGAGCGCTCCGGCGGCCGCGGCGTGGGCGCTGCAGAAACGCTGTTCGCGCTCCCTCCCCACGGCCGCCGCCCCCGCGCCGTTTCCCGGCCGTGGCGTACGGAAATCCCGATGCGGGAGACTCCTGTCCATAAACCCAAGTGATGACCGGGACGTGGGATGGCCAAGAACTGTGTCCCGAGGGGATGCTGTCTGCCCACGGGCAGTGTCTGACCCAGCCAGAGATGGATGTACCTGGAAGATGAACCAGTTTTGATTTTCATTTGAGTTGGCTTCTGATGGGTCCGGTGTTTGTTTTGTTTTTTTTCATGACGTGGCAAAATGAAGTCAAAATTAAAACATCTCAATGTGACTGAAGCAAAAGAGCCAAATAGTGGTGTTTGTTTTCATTCTCATGGGGAACTTGCAGTTAATGAGTCAGCTCTTGTTTTCCCATTCCTTTAGCAACACACAGCATTGACAGATTCCTGCCCAGAGATCACTTATGAGCTACAGTTCATTTAATTAACATTGTATTATGTGAGTTGTACAAACGTTACCCAGCGCCAGCTTTAAAACATGGACTCGGTTGCTTGCTAATGTTGTTCAGCTCTTTTTTGGCATTAACCACACAGCTCAAAGTTCACTTGGAAAAATGGGAGCAACGACCTGTCTTTAAGATGTTATATTCCTGAAAAAAAAAGACTTGGGTCAGAGAATGAAAAAAAAAAAAAAGAAGAAAGAAAAAGAAAGCAGCTTCTCTGGCTTGTATTTTCCCAGTGGAGCACTGGCAGAGGTTACTGACCCTGTGATCTGAGTTATTCACCTGACTACTGCCAGGAGCAAAGGCTTTAGTACCCTTATGTACCTTACTACTCTCTCCCTCCTCAGCCCACAGCTTTGCCAGTAAACCTCCAGCCTCACCTGTAATGTTCCTTACGATGGTACAACATAAATCATAATGTAGCCCTTTTGCACAATAAACAAGAACGGCAAATTCAGAAGCAAGAGCCAGAAAAGAGATTTTCAGTTCCATTTATTATTAGGTTAGGCACTCAAAGATACTCCAAGCACTGCACTGAGACAACAGAAAGAACAGAGGAATTTCTTCTAATAAATCTGTAATCTAAATGTATCAGGAATGCAATGAGTGATAGTGATGCAGGGAGTGCAGAGGTGAAATGGAGCAGGAAAAGGACTGTCACGGTCCAACAGCTGCCTGGTCTGAGAGCTCTGAGGATGTAACAGTAAAATAGTGCAGAAAATTAATGCTTGGATTCATCAGATTTGAAAAGGTCTTTACAAAATTCTCAATAACATTATAAAGAACTCAAAGTTACCCAGAGGTAATCACTGTCATTAATTACAGAGGAGTCAAAAAGCAAAGGTCTAGAAGAGAAATAAGCAGGCAATTCTTAGCATCGCAAACTGGGTTTGCTCACAGAGATGTTATTTCTTAATAACGTCAGCAGTAGAGCGGGGAGCAAAAATGGCAGATGGTAAGACATGCTTTTACTCAAGACTAACTTAAATACATCACCCACATGTTGTATTGAGGTCTGTACAACTTTAGGGCTGGAGTGTTCGCTGTGTGTAACTGCAAGTGTTATCATCTTTAATTTGTAGGCTTGGCTAAATGTGGGACGATGGATTTGGGCACTGTGTCTGCTGTAGTCAAAGGTCTCTGGGCAGCAGAGAGGAAGATAATCTGTAACTAACAGGAACTGAACATGATTTTTAGGCAAAAACACTGTGAGCAGTTACATTTCTTTACATGTGACTTAAAAAAAGAGCATACACGTAGAAAAATCTTCAGATGCATAGGAGAGGAATAAAAAACATGCATTGGATCCTTCATCTCCTGCCAGCCATACTACAAACTGGAGTCAGACACGGTTTGTCATCTTCAGTTGTGTTTTGGTCCCACCTTCAGCTTCTAAATTCCTCTTGAAAATCCTCAGTTTTACTCATCACCAACAAAAAGACCATAGCAAGCCAGAGCCTGCCAAGCAAAGAGCTGTTTGCTCGTGCTGAACCGACGTCTTAGTCCAATCAGAAAAGTCAGATGGTAAATCAAGAACGACTGAAACATAGGCCCTGCTGAAAAGAACAGCTGAGAGCAGACAGATGAAAGCAGCGCCCAGCTTCTGGCCACTGCAGCTTGTCAAGTGAACATGAGCCAGGCTGGGAAATGACCCTGGCTCCCCCAAAGCCCATTTAGTCAAGTAATTTTTTGTGCCCACACTTCCCAGAACACCCCTCCTCTGATTTCAGGACTGGTTTGTTTTGTTTCTGGCTCTGTGAACTGTTCAATCACCTCTTCATATCGTTTGCCAATTTCTGGACCAAAATAAACCCCCTGTGCTTTGCATTTCTTCCTCACTCCATCGCCGCATCTGTTTCTACTCAGAAGAGCCTCTTTCCCTTCTTGAAGCAACACAGCAGCTGCTTTTGGATTTCCCTCATCAGAGCATCTTTATATAAAAATTTCTTAGCCATGAAAAATTATTTATATCTCAGGACAACCCCTTGAAGTGGATTTTAAAGCTAGAGGGAAATATCCTTTACCTGGAGACTGACGCTAAGTGCTAAAAAGTTTACGGGATCCTGTAAACTAAAGTGTCTGTGAAGGTTGGAAGGCACCAAACCAGAGTCAAAAGTAACAGTGCAGGTCATCACTTGGAGACTGACATCTCTGGCTTCCCTACTGATCTCAAAGAAATCTCACTTCTGACAGGCTTGGAATATCCTCTGCCATTACAACCAACAAGAATCTGAAATTCCTGTGTGTTCTGTAAGGACTGAAGAACATGCCTTGGAATGAGCTTGGTTTTCTCAAAGCCCATCCAATCAACATAAATGCTTGGGATGATGCTGGCAAGGATCACCCAGCTTTCTGAGACCTAGTGGATGGTAAGAGGCCTCAATGATGAGCAAGGCATGGTGGAAAATGGCTTGGAAAGTGTGTAGAACACATATCAGAAAATTACTGTGAAAAAAATAATTCCTCGATGCCTTTCCTTTGCCACACTGGATCAGAGGTCCAAGGAGGAGGTGGCCAAAAGTTAAAGGTCACCAGGGAAAAGCAGATACTCAGGGATCTACTGCATCTTCCAGCCATGCAGTTCCTGCAGACTTCAAAGGATGTTTGGACTCCCTTTATATGGGAAGTATCTAAGCTCATAGGATCACAGGATGCCCCTTGCTCTCAAACTCACAGCGTTGTGCCTTGTGCCTCTAACTCGCATCACTGCACAGAGAAGGCCTAGCTAGTGCAGCTCTTAGGCAGCTCTATCACAGTTTGACTGAAGGATTAAGGTCTAGAAGAGACGTTGGAAGATCTCCCAGCCTATCCCACACAACCTTTCACAACAGGCACTGCACGGAAAATGACAAGATGGTGTTGGTGGAGGGAGAATGTTTTATCATTCAGTAGAGGTCTTCAGAAGTCAGATCAAATGACGAGACTCAAAGAACGGGCAGGACCACTCACTTCTGCATCACATCTGGATGCAGTGCCCAGCTGGAGACACAGGGTGCAGAGCCGGCTGGCAAAGGCTGCAGCACTGGACCAAGGCAGCCTTGTTTCCTTAGAGAGCTGCGAGCCCTCTGCTGGCATCTCTAACTTTCTGCATTCCAGAAGCCACCAGAAAGCAGGACCCAGCGCAGGGCAGATGAGTTTATTGCTGTAGGTTAAATACACAGTTATTTCAATACTTTAAACCCTTATGACTCCTTCCTGTTACATTTCCCGTGTAAATGTCTGAGGATGCATCCAGTGATGGACACCCACATTAATCCCAGTGCAGCATGCAGCCTCTGCAGCATTCCAAATTATGGAAAAATTACCTTCTTCTACGCAAACGTGATGGTTCTGTTGTGCCATCTACAATCTCATCTCAAAAAGACTGCAGACCTCGGAGCCACCAAAGCTGCGTAGCAGATAACTTTGAGGACCAAACCCAACCTCTTCAAAGTTTAAGGCCTTTGAAAACTGTAACTCAAGGAAAGGAAATAATGTTTTGCTCCCCTTCATCACATCTCATGTGTAACTCTCAGAGAACTTCACCAGGTATGCATCACCTACACCTATTTTACAGGGGAAATGGGGGCACAAAGACTTAGGTGGTCTGCCTGTTAGTCAGGACTGTTGTTCCTGACTGTCAGCCGTGGCTGCCAGAGCTTGCCCAACAGCAGCTTGAACTACCGCCTCTTTACCGGTGTGACCTCCCCTGTGCTGTGTTCAAAGCCTGGCTTTAACACAGCAATGGCTTTCCTTTAGCCCTGACCAGTTGAGGTGTGATGTTTGTATGGATGAATCATATACGTCTTGAACTGCGAAGAGCACATGGGAGAGCATGGTGAAAGTGCTGATGCTCACAGCTGCCTTCTTGCATCAAGAAAAGGCTGTAAAAAGGAGCACACAGCATGGCAGGAACACTTGCACTCATGTCCACCCCTCAAGACACAGGCTGGTTACGCTGTCTCTGTGTGGCCTTCTGCAAACTGTCATCTACTTGCTCTGCGCCGTCCTCTGCTCTGGCCGGATGAGAACTGGCTCTGATCCCAAAGCTGTGTAGTTGTGGTTGGCCTGCTGTTCTGCTCGGCCATCTAAGCCCAGCTCTCAGCTGTTTGCTCATGGGAAGCTACAGAGTGAGAGAGAGCAGTGAGGAGAGCCGTGCACAGGCTCTGCGTGTGCTGCCATCGGAGCAAACCCACCGCCCTCCTCCGTTGTGCACCAGGCACGCACATGGGCCGTGGAGATTGCTTTGCTCAGCTCAGAATAAAAGAAGTGAAAAAGGAGCCAGCTAGACTCAAAACTTAGCCACAGCCTAGATTTACATCCCGAGTCCAGATCAGGGTCACAGATTAACCCCAAATACCAAAAGCTTGAAGTATATAAGCCTTTCTTACTCAGCATCCTCCAGCCTCCAACTCAGTGAGTCATACCAGTTCATACCAATGACACAAAAAAGGTTTTCAACTCCTAATGCTTGCAGCTGCCATTAATTAATAATTAGAGAGCACTGGAAGTGCACACAGCTTACTGCTGAACACTGAGCACAGGCACGTTCCTCTTCTTCCACTCTCACTGGAGCAAAAAAGAAAACAACACAAACTCGGGATAAGTCCCGGGGACTGTGGTGGGCACCACACCATCTTCGTTGTGAGGGGAGAAGTGTTGGTTGCATTTTAAGAAATAGTACAGAACTATGTAGAGGATTTGGGAGGAACATACGTGGATGTTTCCAAAGCAGTAGGACCCTTGTCAGCAGGCATCTGTGCCCTCAGCTGCAAGAAAAACTATGGTCTTATGTAGTAATCTTAATGCACAGGTTATGACCTTGTCCTGGCAAGGAATGAATTTACATTCCCTACCGTTTAGTTGGGTAGGTTTCTTTATTACGCTAAAAAATTTTATGTGGCTGCTTCACAGCTCAAAGCCCCTCCTGATCAAGACTCAGTAAAGTGCCACAACCTGGCAGAGGAACCCAGACAAAGGCAGCAACGTGCTGACTCCTAGGAGAAAGTCTCATCATTTCATGCCATGCTTTGCTTTTTCTCTCCTTGCCAGCTTTTGATCCCTAAAAACACTTTACCTCTTAGCAATCATCTTCTTTGATCTCTGTGTGCTGAAATATTAGCATCCAGATGGTATTCTTGTATGACAAGCGCTGCTTTGGACACTGTGATCATTGTAAGAGGCAGAGAGAAGGGCTGTTTTGTGGGCTGTTGCTTGGGGTCAGTACGCAGAGGATTATCCTCTTGCTGATGCAGGCTGGCAGCACTTAACAGAAGCAACTTCTGAGACAGGATTGGCAAAACAAGTGCATAAATACTGTGGAGCCACAGCAAAGAGGGCAACAGAGCTGCTTCATCTGTCCTTTGCCAAGCTGAAGACAAGCCTCTACTTCTCCTCTGACTCCATGCATACTGTGCTTGGGTATTAGCCCTTCTTCTGGCTCTCAAGAGGGGAAGATTCACATGTGAATCGATTTAGAGGGACAGCATCATAGTGATGACCGTTGGGATAGTAACAGTCCCATCCAGTTCAATGAATGCACCCTTCCCTGCACTATCTGGCTCTGTCTCCCCACCTTGGCACCAGGCACACTGGGATCCTGCAGCAGAATGGGAATACCAGGCATAAAAGATTGCCCTGGGCTTCCCATCTGAGGAGATAAATTAAGCTTAAGTCAGCACCACATGTCGTATCTTTATTTATCTTACTGTAGAGGCAGCTCTGAAATGCTGATAGCAAGCGCTTGCAAAGCGCTGAGCCTGTGCTTTTTAGGAGGATGGAAAGGGAGAAAATTACTGCACCCTCCATGTCTTGTGCCTTGCTGTCCTTCTGCACAGAGCTGCCAAAATGCAGTAAAGGCCATAAAGGAAAATGTAACTTTCATATTTCCTGGTTCCCATCCCCACCCTCCGACCGTATCTACACGTTTGCCACTCACCTCTGTTTTGTCTGCAGAGAAGACACCAGCGAACAGGTAAATGAGGAAGCAATGGCCACTAAGGCACTCACAGCAGCTGCCTCCCAGTGCCATGTCCCACCTGTCCTCAATTCTCTCCCAGTGCCAGGCCATTGGGCTTCCAGCTGGCTTTGCCCAGGATGTGACCACAGCAGAGCACCTGCCACAAGGGCAACTGGGCAGAAATACAGCTGAAGTGCTTCTAAAAATGCTTTTTTGGGCATCAACACCAAAATCCACTGTTGTCTTCTCAGGCCTCAGTGAAGACGACTGTAGTTCCTCAGGGCTGCAGCCAGGTCTGTTTATTTAAGCAAGCAGCTGTGATGCTGTTCCCGCACCCAGCCCAGCACTGCCTGCACACAACTCTGCCAGCCCCATGGGAGCTGGGAAAGGTGGAGGACAACAAGCCAAGCTCCCACACTCACACACAATGGAAACGTGCTGAGATGGCAAAGCAGAACTGGCCGCTTGGCCCAAGCTACAAGATTCTTGGCCAAGGGAGACCACAGCCCCGCGTTTCCACTAGGACCTGGACATCCCCCTTCGGGCAGCCTTACCCAACCTTTGCCATGGCATGCATTAACCTAGAGCCTCCTTGTTCTTTCTCTAGTCTCTGGCGAGAGCCAGGCTAACCTCCAAGCCAGAGCCAGGCTAACCTCCGAGCCAGATCTGCCGAAGGGAGCACAAAGACGAGGTCTGTGAGCAGTGCGGTCGCAGGCTGGGAGAGCTCAGCCTTTGCCCAGCAGAGGCCAGCACAAACGCAGTATTTCGGCAGACTCTCTCTCTACCTGACCTTCCCCGGCTCGAAAAAAGTCTCTCAGGCTCCCGTGAAGCCTCATCTCCTTACTATTTTGAGGGAGCTTTTCAGTGAGGGGCTGTGCAGTGCAACAGTAAAGTCCTGGGCACCCTCCCTGGGCAGGGACGAGCTGCCACGGGCCCAGCATCCAAGTCCTCCACTCGTGTGCTCAGAAGCATCCTCTTCCCTTGGAGAAGCACGGTGCTCCTGGAGCCTGGGCATGGCCAGATAAGACTCCCGTAACGCTTTAGAAATGCCAGATGCCATGGAAATTAAGTTCAAAAGGAATTGCGTTTCAGGTAGGAGCAGGCAATCGAAAGCAATCAGGGCCGATTGCCCTTGCCACCACCCTGCCCTTTGCTCCTCATTTGCGCTCATTAACGGGTCTTTTGTTGACAACAGTGAGGGCCAAAACAAAAGCAGACACTTGGCTACTTAGAAATCAAAACTAGTTGCTGAGGAGCTTTGAACAGAGGCCAGGAGCCTGGGAAAAGGAAGGAACAGACAGTTCGGGTACAGCAGTGAGGGAATCTCCTCACAAAGCCTGAACAAGAAGCTTCTGCAGCTCTGCAAATAGCCTCGGGAAAAGGTCTTTTTCTCAGCGATTGGCTGAAAGGGCCTCAATGGCCCTGAAAAGATAAACTGTCCCTTCTTGATTGCACGATAAGGAGGGTCTCCTAAGGGAACCATTCTTCATAAGAAAGAGAGGCTGCATCCGAGACACCTCACAATCACCAGAAGAAGCTGAAAGGTCAAAAACCTCCGGAAGGGCACAGATCATCTTCTGCGATCAGGCTTTTGAGGGCCAGACAAGTCAAATTGGAAGGTGAGTCCCATAGCACCAACATAGACCCAGTGTTTGGCCCAAACGGCTGAGCACAGCCCTACTTGAAGGACTTCCAGCTCCCAGCCAGCCATGCAGAGGAAGGGCACCTCAACTGATGATGCCAAGAATATGAATGTTTAGGTTTTGGAGAGGATGTTGCTGCAAGCCGGTCTCCCGGTCTCACCAACTTACCACTTATTTTCGTTCTGAGTGGTAGCAGTAAGCCCAAGACGTTACCAGTGGGTAGTCTAGCAATTCTGTGGGCATCACCCAGAACCACACCCCACTTGCAGGATCTCAGACTTCAACAGCTCTGCAGCAAAAACACTGGCTTCATATCTGTGTGGGCATAGGTGACACATAGGCATAGGGTAGGACCTCCTCCATCTGCAGCTAAACCCAAGCTTAGCATTTTATAGCCATGAGAAAACCCAAAGGACACAGCAAGGATGGAGAATTCCTGTTACTGTAAGCAATACTATGCTTTGAGTCATTGCAAGTTTTGCCTGGGATCTATTGGATCATCCAGTGAGGAGCAGGAGCCTGTGGCACCCTGCACAGCAAACTCCAAGGTTTTTTTCTCTGGTTCTGTGTAACCTAGGGAGCACAGGAGCACCAGAGCCCTAGGGACCAGCAAGTGAAAAATCCAGGAGCAAACTCATAAGAAGCTGAAGGCGCAGAAGAAAAGCCTGTAAAAACCATGCTCCGCCAGGGCTGCAGCCATTGTCTCTCCTGGGCTCTAAGGGACAAATTGCATCCAAGGTCAGTTTGGGAAAGGCCAAGATAGCCTTTATTATCCCACTAGTGTGAATCAGAGAGAGAACGTGGGCATAGCACATCACAGACTTTTCTCACCCGCTCTTGAGGGCTGTGATGATGGGACAAAACCCACCCATAATATACCCCTTCTCCACATCTGGAAGGAGAGTACAAATTGAGTCCATTTTGTTCAGTCAGCAGCCTGTGTCAGCAGCACTGCTTGTGATCCTCTGTGCTGAGAAACCAGCAGCTGGTGCTCCTTGGAGGTGGCAGCTGTCCTGAACCACCGTTAGCAATGGGTCCTGTATGGGCAGATGGGCTTCAGCCTTGTGTTGAGAGTGGGGCTGAAAGGCAGACTGCTGCCTGGTGGGGTGGTAGATGGAGAGACCATCTGCATGGACCAGCCTGTGTTTCCACTAGATTAGACCCAGTAGAATTAATTCTACTCTTCACCAACCTTCCCGGTTTCATCTGTTTCAGCACATGAGGTGGTGCAGCAGCCTTTGGTGGAACTGTGACTGGTGAGGAAGGGGTAATAGCATTGGCCACAGCTACGTGCCTTACAGCAGGTCAGCTTGGAGCGAGGCTCCTGCTTCCCCATGGCACTTCAGCATCACTCCCCTCCACACTATGACGCTCCTTCCCAAGCTGAAGGCTCCACCAGGCCCTAGGACTCCCCCTTGAGGTGACACGATATGGCAGTGCCACCTCCAGCTGCGCAAAGGCAGCATGTGGAGGTCTAGCCAGCGGCATCAGAGGGCTGAGGGAAGGGTCCTGTGATGTTCCGTGGCACAGCAGGCTCATGAGCCACGTCTTGCCCTGCAGAAAGGAGGGACTCATCTATCTCCTCAAGGGACCCACAAATCGTTGCTCCTCAGCCTGCCTGGCCCATGCACATGGTCCCCCCTCCTAAATATGGAGCTCCAGCTGCTGGCCCTGGATGAGACCCCAGCACATGCCAGGGTGTTCCCTGGACTCTGCTCCCAGCTCTTGCTGCCTGCATCCTCACTGGGTCCCACCAGGCCTTAGGAGTGGGGCTCAGATCCTATTTTGGAAACGAAAAGTGAAGCATTTTCAATCTTTATTTTACAAAAATAAACCAGTTTTGCCCTGGTACTCTGTGACCCTCAACCTGCCCCTCTTCTCCTGCTCCTGTTGCTCTCCTTGGAGCTCCAGCTGTTGCATGCCGCAGCCAGCTGCTCACACCAGGGCTGCCGCTGCCACCTGCTCCTGCAAACAGCCCCAAGCAAGCACCGGGGAAGGGGGTTTTATGAATGCCTCCTCTTTCTTCCCAGGATCCCAGCTGGAAACTGCCCCAAGATGTCTCCTGGTGGCTCTGCCATTTCTGCACAGGGAGCAAGTCTTAGGCAAGTCACTCAGAGTACACACTTGGAGAAGGAGTCTCCGTCCATCCGTCCTTCTCCCTTGGATGGAAAAGTGAGCCCCACGAAGTTGCTTCTTGCTGTCGGTGGAGCCAGCAGGCCGCTGTCTCAGTGCTGGAACCGTGGGGAGCTGATGTGGGGCTGGTGGAAGGTGTGTGTGGCATAAAGCACTTCTGGAGGTGGCGGGGGGGATGTCAGGATGGAGCAGAGTGGTTCGTGGGAGCTCAGCATCGAGGCGAAGTGTTTCATCTCTTCTGTCAGCTGCTTGATCTCCCGGCGCAGGGCAGCGTTCTGCCTCTCCAAGTCTTCGCTCTCCTGAAGAGACAAAACCACAGGGGCTTCCTCAGTGCAGGATGAGCTGGGGACTCGGGGAGGGTCGCGGTCCTGCGTCTCTGCCCCACAGAGTTTCCAGAATGACGCTTCTCCTGTAAATTCAGCACAGAACCTGGGCAAACCTCCCACCCTGCAGCCGACTTGGGCCGGACGTGAGTGCGGGTGCAACCCTGGCGGCCCCAGCCCCGCTCCCCAGCCCTGGCTTACGAGAAGTGAGGGTGGCGTGCGCCCGCCCCGGCTTTCTCGCTCCCTCTCACGCACGGCGCCGCCAGCCGCTTCCCGGGCTGCCTGGCCGGGGGGAAAGGCGCGCTGAATAACCGCCGTCTTTAACCAGAAAACCACCTGCCACAGGAAACCTGTCATTGCCCTGGAAAGAAAAGACTCACTGCTTCCTGCTAACAACTGGGGAAACCAGCAGCACTGGTGGGGAGGAGAGGGGGAGACGCTTGAGTCAGAAGAAAAGAGAAACTGAGGCCTCAGAAGAACTGAATTAATACTGTTATTAATGAGAATAACAACAAAGGGGTTATTAATGATGCTCAGCCTCATCTCAACCATGTCAAGAGCATTGCAGCCTTTGCTACCTCTGCTATTGCTGAAGTGCAGCCAGTTCCGAGCTGGAGCATCCCAGACACTGGCCTACCATGGAGCCAGCAGCCTGGCCAGGATCAGAGAAGGGAGTGAGGAGATGGAGGCAGGCTCTACAAACTCATCTGAGACACCTCAAGTGGGATCCAGTTCTCTGAGGCCCTAGAGAGCCGCACAAACACCTCAGCAAAGTGAACCTGTCACCCCTCTGCTGCCAGCTTGATCTCTGACAGTGCCCACCGGGAGAAAAGCACCCAGCAATTAACAGAGGCTGTCATAGGAGGAGCTCCAACAGCGACCGAGCATCTCTCAGGCTGACTAAATGCTTTGGAAATCATGACTGACGCTGGAGCTGATGGGAATCACCCAGCAGCAGGGAGCCCCAGCTTCCCCATGACTCATTCCCCTCAAAACACACGCTATGAAGCCCTGGGGCAGATGGAGCTGTTGGCTCCTTTCACACCACCATAGCTCAGAGCAGAACCACGACAGAGAAGCAAAGTCCCTGATGCAGAGCCGACCAAAACCAAAGAGCACTCAGAGAGTGAACCCAGGAGAAGCAGAGAGGTCACTATCCACCAGGAACTGGGAAAACATTGGCAAAAATTCACCATCCATCCTCCACCTGCCTTCCTGCATTTCTCCAGCTGCCTGTCAGGATCCTCTCTGAACCAAATTGGGCTTAGCCCCCTGCTCCCAACCCCAAGCAAAGGCAAGGAGCATGTGCTGGCAATGCTTGCTGAGCAGTAGCAAAGTTGCGAGCAAGTGGTTTGTAATCTGCTCGCAGAAGAGCAGCCCAGTTCTTTTTGGTGCACAGCTAGGCAGGATTTTCCTGGAGGAGGATCAGAGCCTCTAGGATTCCCTTGGAGAGAGCACTGGCCCCAAGGAAAGAGGGTCTCTTCACCCCTCTCAGGCACAGTTGCCCAGAGCCATTGCTGCTGACAGCTGTAATGCAACCCACCTAGAGCTATGGCAGCTCTAGGAGGATCACCAGCTACTGAAGACAGAGTGAAATCTCTGTCTTAGACACAGCTCTAACCCTGGACTGAGGGCACTGTGTAAAGAGGAAAGTTCAGGACCAGCTTCTCAAGAATTCTTCCCAAAAAGTAGGGATCTGGGGGAATATGAAGACCACTGAGTCAAAGGATTTATTTTTTTTTACCATTATCCAAACTATTACTTTTCAAAGGGCAGCCAAGGCAACCACTGGAATCAAGATGGTTTCTGCCAATGCAGGCTGCAGTCTTCTACACCCCGCCCACCAGTGGCCCAAACCCCACGGGACTGCACTTAACAATGGGCAAAATGCAAAGGAGCCCAGCTCCTGTGCTCCCACACCGGCCACCCACTGCTGCCCAAACACACACAGCCAGAAGTGACCACCTCTCCTGAGATGCCTAATTCTCCACACTGGGGAGAGCCACAGGGCTGCCTGTGATACCACGGGAGGAGAGTGGGACAGCAGGGTGAAAACAGAGGAGGGAAAAATTGTGCTAAACAACAGGAAAAGCTTCCGGCGACAGCACAGCAGTCATCTGTCAAAAGGGACACAAGCACTACCATGAAGACATTTAAAAATATTAGAAAACTATTAATATTTATTCATCTGCACTGCATAGCGCGTCAGCGAACAGAGCAGAGGACACGGCCCGTTCGGCTCCACATTGCACCAGCATCCCTACCGGTGAATACAAAGGGCCACTGTCTCAGAAAAGCAGCTCTGGACGCTGCTGCGCCGCGGAGCGAGTGACGGCGTGAAACACAAAGCCGGGGAGAGGCAGCTCGTGTGAGCCTGTGCTCTGAAAGAGCTTCTGCCTGAGCCGCTCAGGAGAGGTGAGGAAAGGAAATGGGTAATGTCAGGCTGAGAGATAAAGGTGCATTCAAAACTAAACCCTTCAGTGTCAGTCACCCTGGGCTGCTGGACTCCTACATCCGGCCCTGGCCTCCCTTTTCCTGTCCTGCCTCAACTGAGTATCTGTTCCCGGTCCCCAGGCTGTCCCCTGGGTGAGCCCTGGGTGCTGGGGAATGGTGGGAGTGCTCACCAAGTGCAGCGTGTCTGCTTTCTGCGTTTGTCTCAGGCGGCTCTTCTGGGCAGCGATGCGGTTCTTCTCCCTCCGCTGGACTTTCCTCATGTCATCAGAAGAGTCCTACGGAAACAAAGTATGGAAATGAACCGGGGCAACCCCTGCCTTGCCCTGTCCTCCTGCAGGGCAGGAAGTGGGAAGGGGACGCAGCCGATCACATCACTGAAGCAGAGGACATGGGATACACGTCCTCAGCACCAGGATAAAGCCGTATCCCAGGCTGTGTGATGCTTCTGGCATCTCTGTTGCCAAGAGGGGCAAGTCTGACACCCTCATCCTGGCCCAGCTGAGAAATGACTACTCTCCCTTCACCAAGGTACAGGCCTGAGGGATCCGAACAAAGAGCTCTCTCCAGAACAGATACAATCTGAAATCCTTGTGCAGAAAACCTTTCCCTTCCTCATCTCTCTGCGGGGATATGGCGCTGCAGATATTCCAGCTCCTTGGCTAAACCATCTTTCCCAAGATTCAGCCTGTGTTTTCCTTCATCATCCATCTGCCTGAGGCTTTATTTGTTGCAGACCCTCACGGTGCAACAGGGCCCCTGCTATGTGTAACTGGACAGACCCAGAGCTTCAACTGAGTACCCAGATCTCATTTGTTCCAGCTCTGACCCCTGTGCTTGCACTTTTACAGAGTCCCTTGGCAGCAACGCCTACAGTGCTGACTGCAACACTCCCAAGCCCCTTGGGCATGGGAGAGTACAGTTTTCTCCAGGTTCCAGGTCATGAGCTTCATGCAGCAGCCGTTCTCTGCTGAGATCTGGTCCTGCTGCTGCCTTTTGACAGTTGAAACCGTCACATAGACTGTTTCATCTTCTACTTTCATATTGCACTGCCTCTTTTGGGGAGTCTCTAACATTCACACCACCGCTTCTCCACAGGACTACAAAACTCAGCCACAAAAGTTATCTTCACAGCCCATCAGTCTGTCCACATCCTCTCCCCCATCCACCCCGCCCAAGATCTTTTATTTTCTTTGAACTTAACTGTTTCAATCTTGCCTCAATACCCTACAAACGTCTCAGATACGGCAGCTCCCATATCCCACACCACATCCAGTCCCTAGCCTTTGGAAACCCCAGCGCTTTATCCCCTTCTGTACCAGGATGCCTCCCCATCCCTGCTTGCAAATCAGATGCCCTGAATAATCCCAAGATTTCTGAGCAAAGTCTAAGGACTTGTCAGGCCCAGAGAAATTACAAATGACAGGTAAGTTCTATGCTTCCTTAGAATAATGCTTACGTGGAAAAGGCAGTGGAAATCCCTCGGATTTGTGTCGGTATCTGCCAGCAAAAGACCTACCATTAAGGTACCCTGTGCAACAAACCCAACTGCCTTTGTCAAACGTTACCAAGACGAAAAACCTCTGAGGCTGAACAGAAAGGAAAGCTGACCCAAAGCAGCAGAGCTTTTCTGGATGCCGAGTGCTGTCTGTGGCACCGGGAAGCAGGCGGGCTGTCCCTGGACCGTGTGGCTCCACGGCGAGTAGGTGCGTGAGTGGGCTCCTCATCAGAGCACTGAATCTCAGGCTGAAGCCTCTTGTCCAGCCCCCCCAGTTGCCCCTGTCACAGCCCCAGGTAACCAAGCCTCCTCTCTCCACCCCTACCCAGCTTGGTGGCCGGATCTCCTACCAGGGCTGTCGGCTCAGCCCCGCATCCCTCTCACCACAGCCGTTCCTAGAAAGCCCCACCATAGCGCGTTGTGAAAACATCAGTGGTGGGTGACAGCCTTCCCTTCTCCCCACCCCGTGGCCCGCCCTGCAGGACTCCCCAGGCATGGAGAGCTGGGGAAAGGATCCCAGTCGTACCTGCTTGCTGGGAGGAGGAGACTGGCTGAAGCTGCTGGAGTCGCTGCTGTCGGAGCTGTGAGGCATGGCTCCTGTCTCTGGCTCCCAGGGTCTCTTCAGTTTCCTTGGTGTGCCCGTCTTCTGTCTCACTTCCCTGTCCTCCTCTGTGCCACCTGAGATGGCCTTTGGGTTTCGCTGGTCCCAGAGGCACACTGTCCTCCTGCCCTCTGCTCTGCCGCTTTCTTTCTCTGTCTCTCCTCTCGAAGCCTCTGCACCTTCTCTTTAGGTCTCGGCCTCCTGTGGTTTCTCAGAACCTCGGGGATGTAAGCTGAAAGTCATGTGGCCGGAAACTTTAAGGCGAAGAAGAAAAGTTACAGAAGAAGAAAAAAAAAAAAAAAAAGCACATCTGGGAAAACTGATCTTCAAAATAGCCTGAAAAACCCCCGAAAAACACCTTCAGGCGGTTGAAAAACAACGAAATGGGTTTTCTCCGCGACAAAGAGCAGCGATGGAAAGGAAGAAAAGCCCCAGCTCTGGCTGCGAAACCTGGACCCTCAAAGGAGGACCGTGCGGAGGAGGTGCTGCTGGGAGCCCCAGAAATTCCAGAGGCACCGCGTGCCCGGCCAGCCCTGCGCGGGCAGGAGGTCGGTCGGTCCAGCCTCGAGCAGCTTCTGCCCCCTGAGCCCAGCTGGGGAAATTCTCGGGCAGCCGCCCACCTCCCCACATCCCATCCACCCCCGACATCACTGACATGGGTCTCAGGGAGGAGATGGGTACCCTCAGCAGGTGTCACAAAGATCCTGTTTGTTCCAAGGGCTCACATGCATACGGTGAAGGACCAGTCCCACCTAAGAAGAAAGGCTTTGAGATCATGGAACGTTAGGGCTGGTTTGGTAGGATTGGCATTTTCTAGAAGGAAAGCTCTACCGCACTTTAGAACACCCACTGGCCCCTAAGGGGAGTATCAACCCTGGCACACAAAGTGCTGCAAACGTAGTAGTCTGTGGAGCCAGAAGCTAAACCCGAGAGACCTAAATCTCACTCCACACCATGGCATGAGCTTGACTACACCCCAGGGAGTGTGAGACTGTCATGCAGGGGTCCTAACTCCCGTCCTGGACAGCTGTGGGACAGGACTATGGGGAGACAGGAGCATTATGGCACATGGGAGGTTGCGTCCCTCTGCCAGCAACAAACTTGTGCATGGCACATGCCGACAGCAGCCCACAGAAGCTGCTTTGCTGCTCTGTGGGACTATTTCCATCCCTAGCACAAGCCTCAGTAGCCTAAAGCTGTGCAAAGAGCCCCGGGACAGCAGCACTGCAGGAGCACCCGCTCAGGGTAGCCCATGCTGGCAGCTCTAGAGGTGACGGCGCAGGAGCAAGGAGTGCCAAAGCAGGAGCCATTTGCTTTCTGATCTGCTCACATCACCAGAGCCAGCGGGGCGAACCGAGGACAGGGGCCAACAGGCTCTCCATCCACAGACAGGAGCGCACATCCTCGGAACAGCCAAGTTGTCACACGTGTCATGAAGAGCACGTACAGGAACAAGCACGAATCCATCCACAGTAACCCACTCCTGCAGAAAGCAGTAATTCCCAGTTCCCACCTACTGTTTTTTCACTGCGTATTGGTGTCTCAGGTGAGTTTCTCCTGAGACGAGCAGGAGCAGTGAGCCAGTCTCAGCAGCAGGCTGTCAGCAAGAGCGCTTGAGATGCAGTTGTCACTAGGGGAAAAGTATTGGCAGCTTTGAGTTTGTAGCACGGAAAGACCGGGCACAGAGGAGCACAGCCTTGGAGCGCAGGGCAGACTTGTGTGGGCACTGGGGACATTTTTTCCTGGCCATGTCACTCACATAGCCGTCACAGGTAGGGGTAAACATAGCCGAAAGCAAGAGCCACAAGGGACTGGCTGCGGGCTGGGCAGCCTGGCCTAGCTCCAGTAGTAAATCTGTTCTGTTTTGGCCCATTTCCCCTTTAGAAACATCCTGTGGCACTGGTGCGCTACCCGCAGCCCGATTACCTGAACATTTCACAGCCTTGAGTGTATTTTTTCTCTCCTGGTGCACTGTAGGGAAATGCGAGGATCCTCCACACTTCCAAGCAGGGCTGTGAGTATTTGCTTGCTCAGCCAGAGCCACCCCTAGAGACCTCATCTCCTGGCATTGTCAGGCCAGGCTCCTCTGGCCTCGCCAGCTCCAGAGCAGCCAAAAACATCGATGATGTGACAAGGGGCTCGTGAAGCATCGAGCTCAGGCCTCCCAAGGCACCAAGCCAGTGGCACAACCACTGAAGCATCCATTCGCTCGCCGCGTCGCTACATCGCTACACTTCCCCCGAACTCTGAAACCCTCAGCGGGTCTTCCTTTCCAGGAAGCTCATCACTGGAGTCCCACTCTCCCAAGGAAACCCACACACCTCTGAGACACTGCCTGGCCTGCTCTGTGGGCTGCTGCTGCTCAGGGCAGGATGAGGGGGAAGCTCCTTCCTCAGAAAAAAGTATCTTGGTTCCATTTTGGGGTAAATAAGATGAATTCCTTCCTTTTGTATCCAGAAGGGATGGCAGCACACTTTGGAATATGGTCTAGTGGTCATGGAGGTGTTGGGTGGAAGGTTGGACTTGATGATCTTGGTGGAAGGTTGGACTCTATGATCTTGGAGGTCTTTTCCAACATGTGTGTTGGCAGGAGGCGGTATCGGAAAGCTAGGTGTCCCAGCAGGAGTTGGATGGTCAGTGCAAAACTGGCCAGAATGTGGCTAAGTCAAAAACTATTCTTTGATCCACAGGAGGAAGGTTTTGAGCTGCACGTTGGTTTGCCCAGAGCTGGGCTTTTATTAACAGCTCAGAGAAATCTCAGGAGCAAGCAGTGTCGCAGGAGAGGGTTTAGACATTTGGTTTTGCTGAGTAGGAGTAAGGAGCTGCTATTCTGCTGTCCCTCCCCAAGCTCTCCCTCTCCCCTGCTGTCAGGGAAAGCCTCAGGAGCCAGTTTGCTAATCTCTGTCCTTGATTTAGGTGACTAAATTTACACCACAAATAATATCCCCTGATTGTCTCTCTGGGATTAGGTTTCTTGATCTTCCTGACAGCAGCTGTGAAATTGTTGGTAGGGTCACAGGATGAACTCACAAGCTCTATGTTACTGCCATAGTGGCAGCTTGGTGGAGAAGGGATATTTCCAGAGGTTTTCAGAGGAAGGATGGGACCATCCAGTTCTATGTTTGTCCCTTTTGAATAACAGCAGGCACTGTCGAAGGGAGTTCTGTCCTCTCTGGGACAGAGTGGCTGCAGGGATCCTGGGTGCCGGTCTTAGCATGTTCTTAACTGCCAGAGAAAAGGTTTGAAAGCAGCAAGATGCAGTTCAGCAAGAGCAAATGCAAATGTAAAGCAAAGTGAGATGTAGGTAGAAGGACTGGGGAATAACCGACAGGGAAAAATCTGGGGGTTGCAGAACATCGTAAACTGAGCCTTCAGCAGCAGCGCGGAGGTGTCGCAGAGGGGCCGGGTACCGGCCTGGGGTGCTGGGTGCGAGGCTGAGGAGATGCCTGCCCTGAGCTGCCTGTGCAGGGCCAGGACCCATCCAGAGCCCCAGGTCCAGAAGTGGAAAAGTCCAGAAGAAAACTATATAGAGGATAAATACCCAGAAAACTTGCACCGAGAGAAAGGAGGGAAGAAGCTGGGTCCGTTTAGCCTAGAAAAGAGAAGTCTTGAGGGAGGAAAGTGGGTGGGGAGGAAGGAGCAGCCTTTGATATGTTGTAATGGAAAAGGTGCTCAACTGTCTTCTGTGCAGCCAGCGTGGGGGAAGAAGCACCAGGTTCCAAGTGCAGCAGGAAAGGTTCAGATCTGAGGCTTGAAGCAGGGTGAGGTTAAGAAGATCTTGGGATGAAAAGTTCAGGAAGGCTATTGAGGTTCCTTCATATGAAGTGGTTGGAAACCAGCATTCATTGGGAAGGACTCAGATTGAATCCTGTCTCCGCAGGATGGATTGGAGCTATGTTCACAGGGCTTAAATAAGGAAAAGTAAATTTATAACAAAAGCTCTCTGAGCCCAGAGAGCACAAGGAACGTTTTTCAGCCTCAACTGCAGACTTCAAAGCCCAGAAATATCCCTGTGTCCCACTTGGTGCAAACAGCCTCCTCAGCACAGGCAGTTACTATAGTTTCCTTGTAAACCTTATGCTCCAGCTCTCTCACCTGCTGCAGGTTCACGGCAGCAATAGTCAAAACTGCTTCTCATCCCATCCATCCCAGCCATCTCACCCCACCCCTCTCCCCCAGCCTCTTTGCATGACCATCCAGTGCATAGCGCAACTGAAAAATCCAACGTAGAGCAACTACCAACTTCATCCCCTTGTAAACCATGGAGGTGGTTTTTGTTTTGCACGTAGCATCTCATGCAAATAATTTCTTAGAGTATTTGCACAGTTGCAACATTGCCTGATAAGAGACGGCACTGATAAGAGATGTTGAGTGAAGGCTGGCGTTGAACAAAGTCCTTGCTCTCTATGAAACAAGCTTCTGCCACGTCCCCCTCTGTCAGCAAGGGTGGATCCCATCTCCGATGTGTGCAGCTTCCCCAGCTGGTAGGATGGCTCAACTCCATCACTCATCACTCCATCACTATTTTAGCTTGGCTAAGCCAGGCTGTGGTAAGAGAGCTCAAGGGTAATCCCACCAAATTCATCCCATCTAGCAGAGAACAAACACCCATCACAGGAACACTTCCAGTCCTTACCGGGCACAACCTGCCAACGTACAGGAAACAGGTGCTTTACGCCCCAAATATCTAATAAATGAGAAGAGCTGTAAGTCAAGCACACACAAGCATGGAAATCCCAGAATTTACTCCCTTAAGCACGCTGCATTTGCACCCTCCTGCCAAGTCACACACCGTGCTCTATAACCCCCCTGCTCCACAAAGATTTCCTCCCTGGGGTGGCTGCATTACTTTCAGCACTGTCCTGGGCGCAGAGCCTGCTCCAGTGCCCTCTTCTTCATGGACTTCTAGTGCTCCTCACTTGAGCAGGAGCCAGCACTTCAGGGCTATTAACAAAGCTGTTTCCTCTGCCACCTTTTCAGGTGGAGGGAAGTTATCCCTATTTATCAGCTGCAAAACAACAGATAAAGAGAGATTTAGGTCATGAGTACTCATCCATTTTGAACACACAGCTTAAACCAACTAGGATCTATTTTTCTCAGTGGCTTTGTCTCTATATAATACTTTAACCAAACCCCATCTCCTCATGTCGGTGACTACAGCTGCAAACTTTTAGCACTTCTGTAAATCACCTCCAGCAAATGAGGAAGACGTGGCTGCTCCCATGAAAACTCTCGCTCACCACAGAGTAACTTCGAGGCAGTGGCAGACACGAACCCAATTCTCCAGGGAGGCACCAAGTGTCTGCTCAGGAGACCTCCTCCCCTTTTCTTTCCGCAGTCCCTTGGGAGTTTCCCAGCCCTGCTAAAGAAGGAGGCAGCCTGGCTGAGCAGCTCATCATTCCCTCCAGCTGAGCTCCAGCCTGGGTGCCGAGGAGGTGGCAATCTGGGGCAAAATGCAGGAACGGCTCATACAGACAGGACAGCTGAAGCTAGCTTGCCCAAACCAACCTGTTTCTGGCAATTTCTAGATCTTTGGTACTTGGCTTTGTCACTTTTATGTTTGGGTGGGTTGGTTGGTTGGTTGGTTTTGAATGTCAATTAGTAATACCTTTTATATCAATGTTTTAAACTATGGAAAGAAATTGCCAAACATGCTGGTTTTCTACATATGGACAGAGGGCTGCAGGTAGCTGGGGTCTGTCCGATCCTGCTGGAAGGGAGAACAAGCCTGGCCGGAGAATCCCAGCAGAATAGTTGGCAGGAGGTTGTCAGGGGACCTCCAACACATACAGGAGTTCCACCCTCAAGATGCAGCTAATTAAAGTTCACCCCAGGTTCTTGAAGGGAGGAACCACAGTCTCCTTCTCCTGTCCTGTACAATTGGACTGGTTGGGTAATTAGTTGATCTGTTCCTGGCAAGGATTTAACAGCTCATGAGCAACTCCTCAGATGTGCACTTAGATGACTCTCCAGTTCAGCAGATCCCAGATCCTAGCAGAGTATACCCGTTTAAGGCCAGACTTCCTCTCACCTCTGTCTTCACAGGCCATGTCTTGCTTCCGGGATCTAGTCAGAAACAGAGCAGACCACCCAGCCACCCTTTACATTCCTGGGGCACTGAAAAGCCTTGGCCACCAGACACCTCCAGGCCTTCAGCCCTGGCTGCTTTGCTTCTGCTGCCGCGGCTGAGCCCACCGGTTGAACTATCCGAGCGCACGGACGGACGGGGTGTGCGGAGGTGCAGATGTTGTCTGACGGTTTGACTCATCTCGGTGACAGTCTCGTTCAGCGATGATGGGGAAGGCCCAAAGAGGAAGGGCAGTGACCCGTTTAACCAGAAGGGCTGATCCACCCAGGGGTAGACTTACCGGTGCTGGTAGGGGGCCAGAGCCCCAGCTTCCTTTGTGCTGCCCAGTGTGGGCACGAGGGCAGGAGAGCCACGTGGCTGTCCAGTCCCGCCACCACTCTGGCAGCAGGACCCAGCCTCAGGTCTCTGCTAGTGCTGCAGTGAATCCAACCATAGCAACCAAGCCGCAAAAATCGTGCTCCCAGGGATGACCACAGCCCGACGGGGCACTTGATGTTCACTAGGCGTTGGTTGCAGCCATGCCCCATGGCATGGGGGTGGAGGGTGAACGCATTACTTGTTTCTTAAATTAATACGTGACTCTTAAGTGTATTACGTGCCTGCTCTAGGACTCCATCCAGAGGAAGACGTTCTTCAATACCATCCAGCACCGTAATATCCATTCAAGCCTCCCAAGGATTGAACACAGCTTATTCAGCGTTTAGCTGCGAGAATATGCCCTGAGACACCCACTTCAGCAGATGACTGTGAAGAGCGCTCATGCTAGTACTGGACTCTCACCTCAGTGGGATCTGGTTTGCTTAGAAGGATTGGTTCTCCCTTTCCTCCACCCTATTTGGTGGGAAAAAATGCTTCCCAAATCCTTTGGTTTCAGTGCCCAAGCATGATGGAGGTGCTTCTTGACCAGCCTCCTGGGGTATGGCTGCTTTTCCTATGGCTTTGGCAGTGGCTACCCACACCAGTGCCCGGGCACAGCTGACCTGTGGGCTCTCAGCAGCACCACATCCCTGACAGTGCTTTGGCACTGGGATGAAGGAGAAGTGCTGCACCCCAAGCTGTGCCACCAGTGCTGCTGTGAGGCCCTGGCTGGAAGAGCTGGCTCCTCCCGGCACCACTAACAACTGCCAGCACTGGCTAAAAAGACAGAAACTCCTTCCCACCCTTCCTTACCTGAACCCCAAAGTAGTTGTCTGAGAATTGTGCCATCTTCTATCTTTTTCAAGCCAAACATTTGGACTTGCATTTTAGGTATCCTTGGTTTTCATATCAATATCTGATTCCTTGTGAGCCCTCTGAAACTGGTGGCCAAGAGGGCATCTTGTCCACCTGCACAAACCAGTTTGCTGGCTCTGTGAGAAGTGTGTCAATTTACCAGTTTGAAATGAGTTGTCTTTCCATTTCTTTGAACATCTTGTGAGGGGGTGAGCAGAGGAACAGGCTGAGCTCTAAGCCAGGCATCGCGCTGCACGTCTCTATCACATGGCATTTCACTAGTTTCCGCTCTAAACTGGTGGGACTTTTAGTCTCTGCATAGGGAAATTTTCCTGCAGCCCTAATTTAGGTCAGCACCCATCTTTGGATGGCTCCTGTTTTCACCAGAAAGCGAACACCCCAGAAAAGCTGCCCCGCAGCCACCTATGATGGCATTACAAAGATGGACATGCTCTTCCTCATCCCATTCCTCATGCAGCCTTCCTCCTTTCCCTACTGCTGCTTCCAGTGAGTGGGACTCACCAGGCAGCTCCGCTCCGAATTTGGAGTGCAGCCTCGAACCCATTGGCATTCTCATCTAAACCAATTTGGTTTGCTCCAGGGCATAATTGGGAGAAATGCTGAGGTGCTGCTACCCCAGCTTACGGACCCAGCCCCGGTCCTTGCAGCCACAGCAGATGGTTTCTATCAGGAGAAGAAATGTGGCCCAAAGGCCTTCCTGGATGAGGCTCCATGTTACACACCGGGTGGCCTGACAGGGTAAACTGGCAGTTTGCATTGCTCCTAAAATTTGTGCATGTGAACCAGTGACCTGCAGGTGTCCTACAGGCAGCAGAGCAGGTGCCGGCAGCCACATTTAAGCCACCTCTGCACCTCTCCCTTGCAGACATGGTGGACACCTTGTGTCTGCACTCGGGGAAGCCTGTTTGAACCAGTGAGATTGGTTTTGCCAGCCTGTTACACTGGCAGAATGGGGTGTCACCGTCCTGCCCGGTCACACTGCAGTGCCAGCACGCACCACCACCTTTTCTAGCTTAGCCACCAATGCATCATCTGCTGGCTGGTGAATGGATCAGGTCACTTTGCCTCCAGGGAAAGTCTGAGAGAAGGAAAGGGATGCCTCGCTCAGCAAACGTCTACATAAGGCAGCGGTGACTCTGCCTGGCGCCCACGGGGTTTGCCTCTGCCACAGAAGCTGGTGGCTCACATACTGAGAGGTGCTTGCCGATGTTACTCACACGTCAGCTCTCCCACCAGCCTCCTCCTGATGACTGTCCGGTCACCAAGTGATCAGCATCACCTTGCAACGAGCCGTGAGGAGCCATTTCATCCTCAACCAGAACCTGCAGGTTAGCCAGCCTGGAGGCACCGTTGGAATTGGGGCCATGGCCAAGCAGAGGCAGGAACTGCAGTGTCAGGAGTCAGGACTTCCCCTGATGGCATCACAGATGACAACTCAGCAAGTTCATTCTGCAGAAACTAGATAACATCAGCACAAGGTGGTGGTTACTGGCAAAGGATCCTGTTCCTGAAGCTTCATCTGCGACGTGACAGATGCAGCGAAACCTCGCTGCCGCACAGCCCCAGACTCTGCTTTTGCTGAGACCCACGGGGGCTTCTGGAAGTACCTTCTTGACGGTATTTCCTAGGAGCTCCGGCTCACAGTGCGGAGAGCCAGGGCTGGTAGAGGCCATCATTTGCTAACGTGGGGCCTTTTTGCTGAGCAGAGTCCCTCGAGCTGGACTGGGATGAGGAGCTGTTAGCTCTACCCACGGTGAATCACCTCCTGCCTCGAGCGACAGGAGTTTCTCCCCCTCCCCAGGAGATAATCTTTCCCCAGAGCCCTTAACACTTGGCTCATGCTCTGTGCATGGACAGCTGGGCACGGGGCTGGAGAGAGGAAAGCCATTCCTTTACCGATAGGGAACTGAGCCTGCCTGTGCACAAACATGCTAAGCTCTATTAAACCTGGAAGCAAATGAAATGCAATAAACCTCTTAGTAGATGCTCTTTTACAGAATTAAAGTGGTCTTGGTACACCTGGGCTCCCTCCCTCCTGCCTGGGCTGGCCTTGCTCCCAAGGAGCTTATCACCACGGGCAGTCACACCCCCTGCCCGCTCTGCCAAATGCCTCCGCTGGGCAGGAGACCGCTTGAGTTGGTCACTCCACTTCAAAAAAGACAAACTGAAGTAAAACCAGTTTAAGGCAACAGCAGGGCTTGGGCAGGAGACCCAGCTGCATGCAGACAGAGCTACCGAGGCTCACTGTCCTGCCAGAGCTAGGGAGGCCTCCGGGCTGCAGGGAAAGGCTTTTTTTTTTTTTTCCTCATACAGAAAGGGTTGGCGGCAGAGCCACTGCCAGTGAGCTTCCCGCCGGTGGGGCTGGCTACACCTCTGACAGCACCCACCCTTCATGAGGGCAGGCGATGTCCATGGTCCCGCTCACGCTGCTGGTGCCAGCTTCCCACTAGCTCACCCCACCACGTTCCAACCGCTGGCAACCAGTGATTACAAGTAAGCAAAAAATGCACAACGGCACAGGGAGCCAGGGGATATTTCCAGGCTTAGGGAAGCGGCTGCTGGATTTTCTCACTTCTCTGCACTCATCCTGACAGCACAGGAGTTATCCTCAGCTCCAGACCTGACACCCAGCTTCAGGCCACGCCAGCGCCAGCACTGCTCAGCGCAGTCTGGCAGTCGTGGTAATCAAGGCAGTTTCCGTGTCTCTTGGTAAATATCAAGGCTGGGGATTTTTGGGGTTTGTTTTCCAGCAAGTTGAGTAGAAGGACCAATAAGGACAAAGATAAATTAATACCTGCTGCCCTTGGCTCAAAATGAAACAAGAGAGGCAGGTCACTGCCAAAGGTTAGTTAATACCGCTTGCCGCAGCATCACGGAGTCACCCTCGTCCAAGGCGGGCAGAGGAGGCAGTTTTTCAAATACAAAGTGAGAATGATACTTTGAAAAACTGCAAAATACCAGCCTCCAAGCATCCTTTGCCCAGCTGGGGGGCTGGATGCCCTCAGCCCCCAGAGCAGGATACGGGGGCTGGTGCCTGCAGGGAAATGGGGACAGCGGGTAGCGAGAGGGTGAGAAGAGAGCCAATGGGCTGCTTGACCACTCCAGGATGTGCTGGTTGCAGGAGAGAGACGTGAGGAGCTGGCAAGACCAGGGACACTTGTGGGGAAACTGGGTTCCTGCTGCCCATGGCCTTGCTACTTGTCCAGGGAAAAGAAGGGAGTCAGGTATGGAATGAGGAGCACTCACACCGACTACAGTAGCTGGACTGTCAGGCCACCATCCCAGCATTGCCTCAGGCCTGCTGCTTTAGGGCAAAGTGGCAACCACCATTCCCTGGGGAAGGAGAGGCGAGAGTGGCTTTGTAGAGGATTGTCAGTATATGAAGGACACCAGGGACCTGGGACAGGCCTGCAGGTGAAATGTCCAGGAAGCACCAATGACACCCAGCACGCTCATTTCTCTGACAAGAACCATCAAACACCACGGGACAGCACCATGAACCATAGAAAGATTTGGGTTGGACGGGACCTTTAAAGACCATCTAGTCCAACTCCCCTGCCCATGGCCACAGACACCTTCCACTANACTGGCCCTGTCGTTACCTGCACCGGGAGCTGCTCCTGCCCGCACCGGGAGCTCCTCCTGCCGGCGGCGAGACTGGCCCTGTCGTTACCTGCACCGGGAGCTCCTCCTGCCGGCGGNACAGTAGCTGGACTGTCAGGCCACCATCCCAGCATTGCCTCAGGCCTGCTGCTTTAGGGCAAAGTGGCAACCACCATTCCCTGGGGAAGGAGAGGCGAGAGTGGCTTTGTAGAGGATTGTCAGTATATGAAGGACACCAGGGACCTGGGACAGGCCTGCAGGTGAAATGTCCAGGAAGCACCAATGACACCCAGCACGCTCATTTCTCTGACAAGAACCATCAAACACCACGGGACAGCACCATGAACCATAGAAAGATTTGGGTTGGACGGGACCTTTAAAGACCATCTAGTCCAACTCCCCTGCCCATGGCCACAGACACCTTCCACTAGATGAGGTTGGTCAAAGTCCCATCCAATCTGACTTTGAACACCTCCAGGGAGGGTACGTCTACAAGCTGTTTGAGCAACCTGCTCCAGTGCCTTACCACTCTTATTGTAAAACGTTCCCTCCTCATACACAATCTAAACCTGACCTCTTGCAGTTTAAAACTGTTGCCCCTTGTCCTGGTCCTACAAGCCCTGGTAGAAACTCCCTCTCCATCTTTCTTACAAGCCCCCTTTAAATATCGCAAGGCTGCAAGAAGGTCTCCTCGGAGCCTTCTCATCCCTAGGCTGCACAAACCCAGCTCCTCCAGACTTTTTTTTTCACAGAGGAGCTGCTCCCATCCTCTGCCCATTCCCACGGGCCTCCTCTGCACCGCCTCCTAGAGATCCAAGAACTCCAACAGCTCCAGGAGCTCCACAGCAGGGGCAGGGCCAGGGCAGCAGCCCGGCCGCGGATCGGTAGCGCCGAGCATTCGCCAGGTCCCGCTGCCGCAGCCCCGCTCCCGGTNCTGGCCCTGTCGTTACCTGCACCGGGAGCTCCTCCTGCCGGCGGCGGGACTGGCCCTGTCGTCACTTGAACCGGGAGCTCCTCCTGCTCCCACCGGCAGCGGGCCGGGCTTCGGCCGTTACCTGCACCGGTCTGCACCGGGAGCTCCTCCTGCCGCAAGCAGGACGGGCTCAGCAGGAACTGCTCTCACCTGCACCAGGAGCTCCGGTACAGGGAGCACCACTGCGGCCTGGAGCAACATGGTCTGTGCCTGGAATATGGACGCTGTTCCTGGCCATGCCCAGAAAATGCCACGAGAATGGCCCAGCCTGAAAGGTGAGACCACCCGTCCCATGGCAGTATTTATACCCTTTGCTAAGGGGGATTGGAGAGGGCATCTGCTACCAGAGTCAGGAACATCAAACAGCCCATCTCCAGACTGTGCAAAAACCTCTCTGGGCACTGCCAGGGCTTGGAAAGCTCTTGCCCAGGCCTTGGCTGGAGTAGCTGAACATTAAATTGATGCCGATCCATCACTCTGCCACTGCTGTCACCTCTGCCGGCTGCTCTGAGCACATTTGGTTTCAAAGGGCACCTTACATCTCTCTTCCAAGCCCACTGCTTCATGGCAGGAAGGTTTACTGCAGTGTGGCCCTTTGCCAGAGCAGGACCAGCGCCTGTGGCACTGAGAGTTCTGCTGGAAGGTGCATGGTAGGTGAGCTCTCAAGGTGAGCAAAAAGTACAAGGTGTCCATGGCTGGACCACCTGATGTCCCACAGGGAGCTCCTGCTGAAAACTCATACTTGCAGGAGCCTGGAAATTCGTTACCAAGTATGTTCTGCAGAGGGAAATAAAATCCCGAGGAGAGAAGTGAACCCAGCAAGTACTCCATGTCCTTTCAGGAAAGCATCGTGCTTCTCAAAGTATGACAATTGGCTCCTGACAGCAGCCGAGAAGTGGGTCAGCCACCGCTGCAGGGTCTGTGCAGAAGGAAGAACAGAGGGACAGCTGCCCAGCTTCCAGGGCTGTGCGGCAGGCGGTGGGAGGCAGGCCAGCCACGGCTTTTCTCCACCAGCTTTGTTTCAGGTCCTGTCCTTGCACATCCCTCTATAGCACCTCAGCCAACAAGTCCTCCTCCCAGGGCAAAAACTTTGCCTGTAACAGATCCAACACGCTTCACACCAAACAAGGCAGCATTTTGGGAGGTCTCAAAGACAGAAGTTATGGGAAGAGAAGGGAAATCCAAGAAGAAAGTATAAAAAAAGAGGGAAAGGACTAACATCAGATATCCCTGGAAGTTAAGGATGGGAAGAGAAGGCTACAGAGACAAAAAACACACCCCAGAGAAGCAGTCTTGCTCAGGGAAGATCTCCTCCCCTGTTGTCACATTGAGGTCACGCTCATCCTCTCCCCAGCACTGCTTCAGGGCTCCTGGCGGAAGCCAAAAAGCAGCTTTCGCTTACAGTTTGCATCAAAATAGCCTCCTACACACAGGTAACAGGTAGGACACCAACTGGGAAAAGACTCCTCTAAGACAACCCTCAGCAGTGCCCACGGGTGAGATGGGGTCTGCCCCAGTCCAGAACCAGGCACCTTTCCCCTGCCTTCGGACCTAAGAGTGACGAACCCAGCGAGCATCAGGGCTCGGTTATTCACGTGGGGATGCTGACTTTCAGACCTAGCACCTGAAGCACACTTGGCTGCTTATCTTCTCCACCTCCACACCCCTGTGCTCGGCCCAGGCCAAAGCCCAGGGGAAGTTTGAGGAGCCTTCCCAACACGTCAGTTATGGGCAAGGCTGGGACCTGGCAGAGACCCAAAGGAACTGTTCTCCACCGCTTTCTGTGAGGGGGTCGCCACCGCAAGGACATTGTGACAGCTCCCTCATCTTTCTCATCCCTGAAGTGAGTTCAAGCTGCTCTCTTCAGGCCTGAAACTAAAAAGACCAGGTGAGGCTGACATGGTCTCCCTGTCTCACACGTCTGCCTTTCCAGCCAGCAAGCCCTGCCCTGCCTGCCCTCTTCCATGCAGCATGGAGCTACTTGCTTGACACCAGCCAGAGCTGACTGATGTTCCCAGCTTCCCCAGGGTGTATCCCCCTGGCCTACAGCTGCTAACACAGAGAACCACCCAAAGCCAGCTCTGCCGCTACCTCCACCATCCTCCTTGGCCAGGAGCACACCCAACATGGCTAGACCTGCCACACGCCAGAGCCCCCCGTGGCCTGACCCAGACAGAGCTCGGGAGGACAGCAGATGTAAAGGTAACATTTACTGAGAGATACAGAACTGAGTATTATGAAGGACATACATGGATGGAGAGGGTAGTGACATCACTGCGGAAAGCGGCTTGGACCCCCACCCCAGCACGCCAGGGCAAGGAGCGGGACACTCCCGGACAAGTAACACAATGGAGATAACTGTGGCATAGGAGTTTGTAACAAAGTAGACCATCATAACATACATTTCTATGGGATCACCTCTAGTGATTATATAAATCCATATAGAGCTCGCTGTATAAAAACTTTTGTAAAAAATACTTTTAAAAAAAAAGTGTAAAAATGTGCATTCAAAAGCACGGCCGACACGGACAGCTGGGCTGTAAACATTATACTGAGTGTGCTCGTGGGGGGCGCCTGCGCCACCGAGCCCCACCGGGCCTGCCCACCAGACGGGGCTGTGTCAAGTGTTTGCGGTTCTTTTGGGTCCAAGTTTCCCTTCAGAGCGGCCGCTGCTCCTCTGCCTGCGGCCCCCGCTCCCCACAGGGCACAAAGTCCTGGTGGGACGTGCCGCGTGGCGGCGGCAGGCGGCAGGCTGAATGAAGGGCCGCGATGAGGTATGACGGGGAGGTTGCCCTCACCGGCACCGCTAGCCCTGCTCCTGGGTTCAGCCTCAGAATACATGGTTGACAGGTTCCTGATCTTCTCTGTCCCCGTATTTGGTTGGTCCATAGTTCCCAAGGAAGCCCACTGGGTCCTGGCAGCACCAGGACTGGGTGCACAGTTCTTCATACAGTACATACATTAGAGACCCTGGAAGACCCTGCGGCACTGTCTCCTCCTCCTGGCCCGGTGCCACCTTCACTTCTTGTCCAGCTGCTCCAACAGCGGGTTGGCTTCGCTTTCAGGTGTCTTGATGCTGTCTGTCCGCACGATGCAGGTGGGACGGTGCCGGTTCAGCATCAGGATCAGCTGCTGCCTCTCCTGTTTCAGCTCTTCTATCTGGGCCTTCAGCTCAGCATTCATGAGCTCTAGACGCTCGGACTCCTAGCAGGACAGAAACACAACCACGTGTGACTCTACTCCCAACAGGACAAGACACAAGGAGGAACAACTTGGCCAAGGAGCCACCTCTGCTTGGTGCTGCCTCAGCCCCTGCAGCACGGGAGAAGCCTGAAGATCGGCCAAGGCACCACGTATCTCCAACCAGCTCATCTCCAGCACTTACTGAGTGCCATCCCAAGGCAATAAACAGCCACCTCCCAAGACAGGCCTCTGCTGCCCCACAGCAAAACCCCTGCCTAGGTGCTTTCCATGGTCTGGAAGGGGGTTTAGAAACAAATCCACATTGAAATTTTCACGTCCTCTCTGCAAGGAGCTGCCCGTGTGAAACGGCTCCTTGTCCCTGGTGGTGTTGTCTGCCCATGTGCCTTGTGGGAAAGCAGCGAGGTTCTGTAAGTTTTTCTGCCTTGGGGTGACAGGTGAGAGTCTGGCCTCTGAACAGGGAAACCTTCAGGAATTTGGGCAAGAGGCCAGCACACTGTCAGCCCCTCTCCTGTGCCACACTCCCATGGGTGCTCCTACTCCTGCTCCAGTACTGAGGTGGGGACACTACCAGCCCTCTCTCCTCCAAAGCCCAGAGCCCACCTCCAGCCCGCTTCATCTCTAGTGCCATGAGCACAGGGATGCCCATGAGCTCTGCTTTGGCACACACATGGCCGCCACCTTCACAGCCTTGGGCATAGGGGGACAACAGGCCTTTATTTTCCCAGGTAAGAGCAGTGGAGCAAGGGGAGGCAGAGGGGCAGTTCACGAGGGCGTGATGGCCACAGTTGGGGCACCTTCCTAGGGATGTGGTCCCATCAAGCTCCCTGCTGCACCCTGGGCCAGGTCAGGGCACCCACCCGCTGTAGGAACTCCGTCCTCTCCTTCTTCTTGTTCCGACATCGTGCTGCAGCTACTTTGTTTTTCTCCCGGCGCCTTTTCCTCCTCTCCTCTTCCTCGTCCAGCTGCAATGAGAGGGAGAAGGCCAGGTCAGAGCTGGCAGGTACAGGGCAGGGCAGGAGTTAGGAGCGAGTGAGCTCCTGACAGCCCTCTCAGTGGCAGGACAAGGAAAGGGGTGGCAGCCACTCGTGCCAGCGGCCACTGGCAGCTAATGCTCACCAGGACTGGCTGAGTCACTGGGTCACCATGGCCAAGTGGGGATAGGTCTCATGCCCTGTAAAACAGCAGGACAGGGTGATGCCTGCGCTGCTCACCACGACTGGGTTGCTCTGACACGACCCACACACCAATAAGCCCTATAGGCTGGAAACCCATCATCAAAGGGTTAAGGAATATTTATTTACTACAAAGCCTGTGCAAAGGGCCTATGGCAGGCAGGCTTACAGCGCAGCATCCAAAACAGCTCCTGCAAGGAAAAAATCCGAGTGCTAGAAAGCCCTACAGAGTCAGCATCCAGGTTACACTTTACAGCAGGGCTAGAGAAGAAAAGGTCCCCAGGGCCTTCATCTACATTTGCCCTGGGACTCTAGAATTTGAGACATCAGACTGAATCGCCTCACTCCTATCAACTGAGACCCAACCGCACACATCTTGTCAAACGCAGCGGCAGCACCACCGGCTTTGTGAGCACTTTCACAGCCTCTGCACCTTCTCCAAAGGCAGCTCCAGCCTGAGGAGGCAGCTGCACCTTCCCCTTCCTAACTCCCCAAGTCAGTGTGGTTGAGGGACACTTGTCCCACACAGCATCATCTGAACAGCCTTGTTGTTCCAGCATCTGGGCTTAATCACCTCAAAGGTAAAGTCAGAGATTCCCAACACCGAGGCCACAAAGTGGGAGCATCGGGCGCAGTGCCTGCAGGAAGTGAAGGCTGCAGGTGCCATCATCCACGGCAAGCTGTGCACACTGCCAACACACACTGAGTCCAAAGCCCACTCACCAAAACATCTCCATGTGAGCTGTAAGGACAGGATGAAACAACTCGGCAGAGTTAAAGTGGAGAGAGACTTGAGTAAGCGGCAGGTGCAGTACACAGCACGTAGCACAGTTCAGAAGACAATATCCAGGTTTTATAGCACTAATAACGTTTGCATCTTCTCCACCTTACGTCCCAAGCATCGTACCGAAGTTGCTATTTTAGCTGGAGCTAAACCACTGAATCAAGTCAGCACAAGCTCTGCACAGACTCCCCGAATGTCAGGCTGTCATCATTCCTTTGCCAAGGCAGTGCCATGAGGCATCATGCAGCACACTGAGGAGATTCAGGATGGGAACTGTACTGAAGCCCAGTGAGAAACGGCCACTTCTCACTATACCCACGTAGCTCAGACAGGGCAGGCATCAGCAGAAGCTACCAGGAGGGCTCTAACTCCATGCTCTGCTGCCGCCTTCCCCTAGCAGGACCAGGAGACCCCACAGCTAAGGCACAAGCAGTTCTCACAAAATCTTCCACACAATCTAAGACGAGGTGGACATCAGGGGAGCCACCATTCCCCTCCACACATCTACCAACCACTCATCTACCCCTTAGATAGCTTCTCAGCCTTTTAGTCCAAGGATCGTTAGGAGGATGCAGACAGGTGATGTGCTCACGGGCCCAAAGCTCAAGAAACACCCCCCAAACTTTCCTGAAAAGTGCATCCTGGGTTGTAACAGGAACAGCAGACAACCACCACACAGGCCTCAATATCCCTGCGAAGCGGCTGGCATGTTTCCACGCCCTGTTGCTCCATTCAGAGAGAATCAAAGAATAAGTGACCTGTCCCTGACCCCTTCAGCTTCTGCTCCACCCCGTGGAGGGCCCAGCAAAGGGCCACGTCCTTTAGGTGGTGTTCAGATGCTCAAGGAGGGTGTCCTGGCACAGAGCAGCTGCTTGAACTCTTGGCTCTGCTCTTTGACCACAGCTCCTGTAACTTCAAGCAAGCAGGTTTCCTCCTCTCCCATTCTGCTTTATTTCAGTTCAAAAAAGTGACGTGGCCCTGGTGCTGGGGACCAGGACTCTACTCGGAGGCACAAGGGACAGTGACAGTGACCACCCCATAGCATGTTTCAGTAGCCAGGCTCCAGGCGAGCTCTGGGAGTTTAAAAGCTCTTGAGTTGCCTCAGTCAGCAGCGTCTGGGACCAAGGTGATGATCAGCCTGAGGGGCAGGGCTCTGTCCCAGATGGAGCACCCCAGGCTGGTTTCGATGGCAAAGGAGCCCAGGGGAGAGCAGCCTGCCCAGTGGGGCCGTCCACAGCCTCGTGGGGAAACCACTGTGTGGGTTTTGTGCACCGTCCCAGAGAAACCACACCAGTGTCAGGAGATGTCGGTCCCCCCAGTACAGCAGAGAAAGCTGCCTGTGCCCCAGCACATGGAGACCAGCCTGTCCTGCCAGGCTGGCACCTAATGTCCCCACGCTCCGGCTCCCTGCAGGAGGGAAGCAGCTGTAGGCAGCACCGCAAAACACTGCGTGGGCAGCTTCTTGGCTGCTCAGGAGATAAGCAGCTACTGCTTCAGCTCCCCCAGGCTTCCACTGCAGAGCCTGTGCCAGAGGCAGCTCCATTTCTCTCCTCAACTCCCTGGCTCCACAGGCCACACAGGGGAGGAGCAAGGTGGGCGCTGAACCCCATTTGCTGCACAATACCCAGGCCAAGTGCTTGGAACAGCATCTGGCTTCAGCTGCCAACCCATCACTGCTTTGCCCAGAGGGACCAAAGCCATGGGCATTCCCTAGGCCCTTCTGAGGGCCTCCTGCAGCATCCTGGCCTCGGCTCCTGCCACCGTAGAGCTGCCCACTCCTTCCCGAGGTGATCTCCATGGGATGCTGGAGGAGCTGATTAGATACCTCCCTGGGCACAGAGCTGTCGTACCCATTCTGAACGTACCAGTTCTCCCCATAGGAGTCCACTGCAAGTGGCTGGGAGGAAGAAACAGGCCCCCTCCGCTGGATGCTGTTGAGCTTTTGCTGTAAGAGTTGGGCCAAATCAAATGTCAGCACCATTTGGAGAGTGGGCTGCTCCCTGGAACTGATGTTTCAAGCCCTTCAGCTCACAGCTCATCATGGGCAGCCCTTCACATCATCTCCCACCTCCTCGCTGACATCTCTGGAGAACACACGTCAGCCCATCCTCACACAGCACCGTCAGAGGCATCCTCATGCAGGAGAGGATTCAGAAGGGCTGTTTGTTGGCCTTCTGACAGCAGCCACCAACCTCACCAATACGGGCCCTTTGAACTGACGGGTTCGCAGCTCTGCCTGCAGGCAGTGGGAGGTGCAAATACTCACCACCAGCACAGCAAAGGTCAAGGAGTCAAAGACTGTACAGCCAACACATGAGAACCACATACCAAAAATGCAGTGCAAGTGTCTCCCAAGTCTCTGCAGGCTGATTCTCATGTGACAGCAGAAGGCACCCACCTTCCCAACCCCAGGAGCCCCCAGGCGAAATCAGCCCCCCCCACTCCCCCAACCTCAAGCAGCAGGACAGGGGGGCAGCCCCATCCAGCAGCACCAGCTGAGTCACTGCTGCCGCTCGGCGCCGCTCGCCCACATGCTTGGTCCCTGCGGGAAAGGCAACGCCAACGCCAGCAGCACCACGGGCTCGCTGGCACCGCGGGCAGGCAGGACGAAAGCACCAGACAAGCCCCTCTGACGAAGGCAGCTTGTCATCTGGAGGCAGGCCCAAGCCCAGGGACATACCGGCTGCATCAGAACCCACTCTGCAGGCAGTGCTCGAGTTCAGCCGGCTGCCAACGGCTCTGGGGGGCTGCTCAGGTCTGGGACACGGAGGCCACCACTCCCAGCCCACGCCACAGGGACAGAAATCCAGGCAGAGGGAAGAGGCAGCTAGCAGAGTAGCTGCCAACAGGCACACACATCACCGAACAGACAGCTTATAAGACCCCTTTCTGGCCACCCTGGCAGGAAAGCCAAGCACAGGCAGGAGGGAAGCCCGGGCAACAGCTCTGCAGGGCCATGGGCAGTCCCCGAGACTCACCTCATTTTTCACAGGCTGAGGTCTCTTCCCGAGCTTCACCTCCAGGAAGTGGAGCGGCGAGATCATAGCCCCGATGTTGCGGATGTCGGCGTATTTCAGCTCCTCGGCGGTCAGGGCCGTGCCAGGCAGTCCTGTCAAGGGGCCGAGCCCGGGCAGCGCGCCGGCCGTCAGCGACGGGTCGGGGATCTGCCCTGGCATCATAGCAGGGCAAACAGCTTCGTAGGCTGGAGGAAGAGCGAAACACAGCCCATTACAACCCAGCTCCAGGGCCTCACGACGTGGCACAAGTCAAGTTTATTCTACGTCACCTAACGGGGTGTGAACCGGGATGGCAGCTGCTCTTTCCCAGGGATGGAAAAGGCAAGGACTAAACAGAACCTGGGTGACAGAAACCAAAATACAGGAATCCTGCTAAGGAGGATACACTGCTGGTGTGTGGGTCAGGAAGCGAAGAGACCTAAAAGGCAAAGCATCAGAAGAACAGGAACCGGCTGCAACGACAGCGAGGTGCTCAGTCCCACGGACTACTGGTTTCAGCACACTTTTCTCTGGTAGTCCAGAAGATAAGGTTTGCTCTTAACCTACACATGAATTAAAATTCAGTTATTAGGGCAAGAAGAAAACAGCTCAAAGAGGACCATAATATGCCTTAGGCTGGATTTCTTCTGGGGAGGCTCAGCCCACTGGTCAGGGCTGGGATAAAGCACATGGGGAGCAGGGATAAAGCTTACAGGCAGGCAAAAGGGATCTGCCAGAAAAGATGAAGTACAAGCACCTAAGAGGTAAAGAAGAGAAATGATACCTAAAATGGGAAGCCCACAGAGCTGGAGCTCTTCTATTAGTCAGAAAAGCAAAGGCAGTAGGTGGTTGTTGGATGTACATGGCACAGGGCATGTACATCCCTGCCTGTGTAACTGGCCTACGACACTCACAAGTGACCCAGTGACAACATGGAGAGTCAACTTCTGCCCACATCAGCAATCATTTCCACCTTCCCCCTCTCCACTCAAATACATGTCCCAGTGTTCCTGCACTGCTCTCCTCGCTCTGTCCAGTCAGACCAGTCCCAGCAGACTCCAGGAGCCACCAGGGCTCTGAGAAGGCTACCTCCTTCCCCTTCCTTCCAGGCCAACATACGGCTTAAGATGCTTCACTCCTTCAAAAACCAGGCACCATCCTACCCTAGCTTGCACTCGAGACAGAAAACTGCAAAAAGTTATTTGGGGACTGTGCCTAAATCCCTCCAATCTTCCTTAGAGACTGACCCTCTCCCGCAGGAAAGCACCGAGGGAGGTGGCCAAGCAAAGGGGAGCTGGCCACAGAGGCTCTTCCCAGGACACACTGCCGCAGGGTTTAAGTAAAAATAAAAAAAAAAAATAAATTGGTAGCTAAAGTGGATGAGCACCCTCCTGAAATCTCCCTCCCGCAAATATCACCTGAGAGCTGCTGGGGCACACCCCAACTTGGAGCCCTGACCCACCCCTTCACAGGCCTCAGCCTGGGAACTGATTTGAGCCCACCACTGGATGCCTAAATCCATTCCAGACTTGGAGGACTTGGTTTGAATTTGCTGTCTTCCATCATGACATGCAGCTGACAGCACCCATGTGCTGGGCTGGGACAGTCCAGGTGCTCAGCTTAACCAAATTCAGGGTCACTGCAATTTATGAAATAAGGAGGGAAGAGAAATCCGTGCTCCAGACTGTGGGACTACCTGGCCACCAAGCATCACTCTGCACTCCTGAGCCTTGGGCAGCTCCCTGGGGAGAGCTGGCTAAAGATCTGAGAAAATATCGTTTTCTCTGGTCCACCTTCTCCCTCTGCTACTTTGATCTGGTAGCTTTAATATGCCTGGAAATAGCTTCTGTACCAGTGTGATACCAGGCACAGGTCGGAGTGAAGGAGCTGGTCCAGTACTTAAAATGCTCTAAAACTTACCCTGGATGCAGGGACTGCCCTGCCAAAGGCCCCATCACATCTGCATCACTGTGAACTAAATCTAAAGCTGTTCAAAGCACCAGGAGCCGCCTGGAAGAACACAAACCTGCACACTAAGGTGAGCTGAGAACTAGGTGGGAAGGGACAAAGTGACTTCTACAAGTTAGATCTTGCTTGGGGGTCAGGAAGCTGAAGGGCACATTGAGAACTGCCAAGAGTCAAGCTGAGTTAGACCTTGGAGAGGAACATAAAACAATTCCCAGCAGGGCTATAACCATGGAAATAAGACAGGAATGAGGAGAAATGTCACCTCTCTCTGCAGAGCAGGGATGCAGTAACAGATCATCCCACCCAGCCTTCCATGTCCCTCAGCCACTGTCACTCTCTGCCGATTGGAGGGACTCTTGTTCCACTCCTTTTGCCTCCTCCTCCCGTAAGAGAGGCTTTCCTTTCATCCCAAGTCCCAGAGACTTTCACCTTCTTTTCTGGTTAACGCTGGAGGTAAGCAGTTGTACTTTGATCCTGTCAGAAAAGCCAAGGCATGTAATTCTATTTAAGACTTTGGTCTTCTTCCCGAGGCCGTTACCCTGGAAGACACTGATATGCCTGCCTGGAGCTTCAGCACATTTCTATCACCTTTGCATGGCAGGGCAGAGATAACTTTGAAGCTCAAGATGCAAGTTTCACCTTTACATTGCAGGTTTTCAGTAGCCACATCTTGCTGGATGGGGCGAATAGAGCTAATGCCTTGGCAATTCCTAACTCCTCGCTGGCTGCTCCCTTGCAGTGTTTGTTATTTCTAAGGCACAGGAACCAACTCACCTCTGTATTCCTTCACCTTCTAACTCAGTGCTTTAGCTGGGATTCTTACTAGATTTTTTTTTCTTTCCATAATTGATTATTAACAGTCTTTTTTGCCTCAAAGTCAGGCAGTCTTTCAGCGTCTCCTTACACAAGCTGAGAAACGTGTCTTCAGTAAAATCCAACTTTCTGGTGTCCTGTGCCTGAACCACACAATTTCTGCATTGTATCAGCTACGCTTTTTCACTGAATGAAGCTAACAGCAAAGCAAAGCAGGGAGGGGAAAAAAGAGAATGTGCAGCCTCCCATCTGACAGTGGGATCCGCGCGATGCCAGTTGCTCAAGTTTACATTCGTCATAGCTGCGCGTTCTGCACTGATGCTATTCATCATTCTGGGCCACAGCATCAAGATGCTCCAGAGAATTAGGAAACAGAGGAGGCTTTCTTAAAACTTCAGTTCAGCAATGAGCAACTTGTGGCATTCAGCGCTCTCTTCAGTGACTATCCTCGCAGCAGAAAAAATCTGGTCAACACGTGATTTCACGGGTCAAAATGCAGTTTGTATTTCCTTCGCTTTGCCTCTGCACTCCCCTTGTTCTGGTTCAACTGCTGTAACACAAGACTTGACCTCTGCCCGAGACGTCTGTAAAGTCTCCTCATTGATGCAGTCGCTTTTTCATCCTTGCTTTTGCACTGTTGTTATCGTGGTCTTGAACGACTTCAGGTCAAGCTCGGTTATTTTATCAGCAATCTCATTGCCCAAAAAGCTGACAACAGCTCAGCTTCCTTTGCTCACCTTGGTTTTGCTGCACCTCTTCCATCAGTAACAAGAGGTTTCGTGTCTCGTCCCCCAGTTATGATCAAAGCTCTGTGACACCGGTCGATTTAATATTTCTTAAAGGCAGTTCCCACTATTCAGTTTTTCTCCCTCTGCTGGGCTCTGTTATCTTCTGGAGCCTGTGCCCCCTAGGAAGAAGCTTTACCAAGTTATTACTGTCCTGTATAGTTGCTCAGCTTCTTCGGTGACACCTTCTCCAAACATCCTCCTATTCTTTCTCCTCCAGTTCTAATCCTTATGTGCTTGTTTGTTTTATTGGTTGGTTGTGGGTTTTTTTCCTTCCCGTACTTATTTTGCTGCTGCTTTTTTTGAGGACTCTTTTTATTTGATTTGGGTTTTTTTTTTTGAAGGCACTGATGTTTGCACAGCAGTTACGGCATAAATCTAACGTGCGTAGGCATAATCCACGTAACTCGGTGTCCCCGGGGGCTGGTACTCTGGCTGCCAGCCTGTATTTACACCCCCCTCCTGCCACCTCTTCAGTGCTATTCTTACCCACAGACTAAAACTGGCACAGGAATCCCTACCTGCCTTGAAATCCTAGATTCATTTCCCTGTGCAGAAACTGCCCTGGTTTGTATCCACTCTTCCCCCAGGACCATCCTGCGCATCCTCACTTATCCAGAGGTGCTCTCGGCTTCTTTAGAAACCCAACGCAGCTGCTGCTGCTCTGTCGACAGCGGCATCGTGCAGGGGACCGTGACAGCCACAAGTAGGCTCCGACAGTCACACTTCCATTTAAATTGCCATTACTGTCTTATCTCTGCTGTCAGCTCCCTTGGTGAGAGCGAGGGCTGTTTGCAACCTTATTTTCAATTCTGCCGTCTACAAATCACCGTTTCTTCCAACGTAAGCCACTTGACATGCTCTGACATCTGCAGTGGTTGATCCAAGTACCCTTCAAGGCTCAGAGAGCCAGTCTAGCACCTAATATTGCCAGTCAGCAGATTCTGACACGGTGCAAATACCAGCACAATTCTCCTTCACCCCTGTCAAGCGCTGCACTGAGGCCAAGCCTGTTCTACCAAACCCTTTTCCGTGCAGAACCAAGGCCGTGCTCACCTCTTGTTCTCTCACTCCAGGCTCGAGCTGGGTGCCTGCCATCGGAGCACTGCCAAAGCCTGCAAGCCACCATACAACTGAGCTTTGATCTCTTCATCTGCCTGTTAGCACTTCACATACTATGGCCATTTGTAGGGACCGTCTTGGAGCAACTAAGTCACAGCGATTGGCCTTTCATCTGCTCCTGGCCAAGAGGCAATAATTCTGCTGTGGAGCTCAGATGCAGTGCTATGAGAAACAACTAGTTCCTTAGATCTTACTATGGCTTTATTGCCATTTTTTTTACTTCTTTTCATAGCTCCTGGCTATCAAGTTTGCTCAGCCTGTATGTCACACATAGCATCTTTCTAGTTCCTTCTGTTGGCAGAAGGATGATTTATATGAAAGCCCTTTCCTGACATGCCCAACTTCTCATGCCCCAAGAATGTAACTTCCTAAACAAAAACAGGGCAGTTGGCTATCACTCCTTCTCTGAAGGACAGAGCCACTTGCTTTTTTCCATCTGGGCTCTCCTGCCTGGGAAGACTGCAGGGTTCTGAGGATCGCTGGAGCCTACAGACCTTCTTCTACTTCAAGGTTCAGCCCACAGAGTGCAGAGTTGATGAAGTTGAAGGCAGAAAGACATTACCCCCTCTTCCCAGTGCCACAAGCACTTAGCCATGCAATTATGTTTTGTTGTCATCTAAAATGCAATATTTTCCCATTCCCACACAATTGCTGTCTGCTCCAGATCCACCTGATGCATCTAGTTTGGAGTGACCTGCTGTAAGGTACTACTCCATCTCCTGCCTAGCTTCTTCTGGTATGCATGGTTAAAAGCAGTATCTCGCAGGGCCAGTGCCAAAGGCCACGCCGATCGGTATCGGCGTTATTTGCCAACCATCAGAAGGCAGCAGCAGCCAAGCCCTTTGGCTGTAACCAGTCTTTTCAGACACCCAGAGGCGGTAGTGCTGGCAAACGTGGACTCTTAACACAGCCACCGAGCACCCGTTCATTTATTCAGTGGCTGAACTTGTTGATGCCAAGGAACCCACCACCTATAGGGTGCTGAAGAGCCACAGTGACACCCACTGGGGTAAAACTGTACAAGTCCTCTTTACGGAGATATTACTTTGAGTTCTATGGCATCGGGGAGATTCCTCTTGATTTAAAGGCCAGTTTAAGGCACAGTCAGCGCGTGGCTCATACGGGCACTGAGCGGTGTGCTGCAGCACGTACGCTACGCACTGTAGTACCCACTACCTCCACACACCACTTCCATCCCAAGAGGATGGAAGACAGCTTCCACAATCGAGCCCTGGGTTTGCAGGGCCAAAGGAGCATCTGTGCCCTTCCCACAGCCACACTTGCTCTTCCCTTCCTCCCACAGGCAACCTCATGTGGTGGGAGGAGAGCTGCAGGGTTCCTGAACACACGTAGATGTAATGTCCCATCCCAAACTCCCAAGCTCCAGCAAGCGGACTATGCAGCCACAATGCTATAGAGGGGAAGGAGCTGTGCAGAACAGTTCCTCAGGAGATGGAAGTCTAAACCCATTTTGTGAGTGGGAATAGCCTGCCTCAGTCCTGCATATCTCATCTCACAGAGATGGCAGGAGGAACATCTGAGCCATTTGCAAACAGGAGGCTATGAAAAGCTTTCTGAAAACAGAAATGCAGCCTGCCTTGCTGCCTCCCTCCTCCTGCCCATGGGGGAGGCACACAGCTCGTGATGCTCTCCCCACAGAGCAGCCCAGGGCGGACAGCCGCTCCTCAGCAGAAGAGCACTTTTGCAGTCCCCTAGCCAAACAAGTCCCACCATCAGGCTCCCCCACACCTGCCTGTCTGATGCTTTGACTCCTACTTCCCATTCTGAGGAGGAGAGATACTAGTGCTCCAGTCCTCACCTTTAGAAATAGCCCCCTCTTTGCCTTTAGCAAAGCAGCTGGCTTTTCCCCTGAGCATTTTCCTCCATACCCTCTCAGGGTAGTAAAAAGCTCGAGTTTAGCTTTACACTGCCCCCACCACTGCAATGCAGCGACTGACTTGTAAGCAACCTGTGACAGCAGGGTTTGTACAGCACCCAGCACAGCAAGGCTCCTCTACTGCAATAACTGCAAAAAAAAAAAAATGCCATTAATTATTATTATTAGAGATTGCAGTCTATTTGTGGCAGATATTTAGTAAATGCTGCACCACCCACTGGACGGCTGCACAGAGCAGGAAGGTAAAAGCCATCCTACTTCTGCCTGAGGCAGCTCCAAGGGATTTGAGGAAGAAGGAATATCCTGGTCTGAGCTCCGCTGCAGCTCGGCCGCTGAGGTTAACGACTGACTTGTTGAAATCCCGCAGGATCCTCCGTGACCACACGTGGTCAGGGCTGTAATCATCTTCAAGAAGACAACCCTACTCCAGCACAGAGCTCTGCCCTCAGGGGCCAACAACAGCCTCAGAGATGAAAGGCTCCCCCCCCACCCCGGCAACTCCTCAAAATCATGCCCTGAATGCCAGGGTCATCCAGAAAGACCTCTAATCCGTATAAGGACCAGCTCTGGCTACTTTGCAACAGCCCTGCTCAGCTGAGAGGCCCATATGGGCCTTCAGCTCCCTGGCTGCACATTAAAATAGCCTGCAATGTTTGGATTGGTACTCCGGATGGCCCAAGCAACGGGGCAATCCACGCAAGCAGCCAGAGACGGACGGTATCAGGTTTGCCGTGCCACCTCCTTGCTGCGCTGGCACCTCAGGACTCGTGCAGGGTGACAAGGGGTCCATGCCACACACCACGGCTCTGCCTCCCCCGCTCTCGGGGCTGGGTCCGCTGGCAAGAGCCTACTGCAGTGAAAAGAGCCTCTCACCAGCTTCACGCTGGAGACACTGCGCTGCCAGGGACCCAGCCCAGGCAATGCAGCTGAATTAGCACACACTGGCATGGGGAAGGAGACCCTGCAGGCTGCCTGCGCCTCAGCAGCCCGGTTCAACACACTGCTCGGAGAGGGGAGGAGAAGGAGGCAAGAGGTGCAAGGGAGGATCTACTCTTCCTTGACAAGCACCACAGCATGGAGACCTTTGCATCCTGTAAGGATGGAAACACTCAATGCTCAGCTGTGAAGAGGAGGGAGAAGCATCCATAGGTGCCTCTGCAAGGAGACAGAGGCAGCAACCTGCACTTTAACTCTCAGCAGACCTTTTTAATCCCCCAGACCCCTGGAACCTGGGACAACCCATCACAGCTTGATACAGGGACACTTTGGATGGCAGCTCCTGCACCCACCCACCCACTCCCAAGATGGGCAGGCTTTTACTTTTTTAAAATCACCGGAAGTCATACTAAGAATCTGAACTCCAACAACGTGCATTCCCAGATGTCTGCACATCAGCACTCACCAGTATATTCCCAGTGCAGACAACAGGCTCCAGAGGAGTTTTTCACGCAAGCTTTCTCAAAACCAGCTATGAAATCCTGGTCTGAGCTGCAGCAGCATTTGTTTCTGCTGAGCTCCCGGAGTCCAAACACATGCACACACACACAGTTTGGCAGTGGTTGTGTTCCAGGGCTGGTAATACAAGCCATGGAGCAGGCTGCCAAGACAAGCAAGAGAACGAGCCAGGCCCCGTTTCATTGGCCACCATACGCTGCATATGGCCCTGGAACCAGCCAGCACAGTGTTCTCACCCTCCTTGAAGGCATAGGAGACCCTGTGTTTTCAAATACACCTCCACAGGGCCTTCATTAAAGGAAAATGGAAACATAACGTGGCTCCTGCTCTCCTGGTATTTCTCCCTTTCCCCCAATTTGCTCTCAAACCTATTTCCCTCCCATGGAAAAAAAAAAAAAAAAGTGCCTCCTGGAGCAGAGAGTGCAGAAGAATGCAACTTCCATTCAACTCCATGCCTCAGTGCTAAAGTGGACTTGGGACCCAACGGTGGGGGCACCTCCAGGGCCCCTTTCCTTGCCGGGGCCCCGCGGTCCGGAGGCCCGGCTCGGCTCCCCGCCCCGCCGCGCACACACCGCGGCCG